>JAVXUP010000358.1:0-519247 GCA_033070095.1 Escallonia herrerae
TGATATTTGAGTTAAATGGTATGGTGCCAATGGAATTGATTGAGGTAGATGACCCCGTGGGCAAATTGATAGAGGGTATTGACGAGGAATTCGTTTGAGTGAAAAGCGTAGGATCAGAAGTGATATGATCAGTAGCTCCGCTATCCAAAATCCAAGGCTTAGTAAATACAGAATTAATTGAAGCATTTTGAAAAAGAGACAGACCTGCAGCATTTGCATAAGCATCGCTATTACCAGGAGACTTCTGATTTTGAGTCATCATAGACAAGGCATGAGCAAGTTGTTGAAGTTGATCTGTGGAAAGCCCGGGTGAACTGTTGGTGTCTTGCGAATGAACCCCATGTGTAGATTGAGAAGAATCTGTTGTATTCGCAACATGAAATGAATTGAATGCATTTCCTTGAGACCCACGTTGCCGCTGTTGTGAAGTGTTGTGTCGATTACCTTGGCCTCCTGTGTTGTTGGAAACCCATATCCCATTTTTAAATTTGCATCTGTCCTCTGTATGACCTTTTCTATCACAATACTTACAATGAAATTTCAGAGTGCGACAACTTTCAATTGTATGACCTTCTCTATTGCAATGCTCGCAATGCTTGTCTTTAGATTTATTTGAAAAATTATTTCCACGTCTCTGAATTTCAGCCGCGATGGAAAAATTTTCAGTTGATTCCGGTGTCATTTGTCGCTGTGTTTCCTCTTGAATAACAAGGGAATAGGCTTGTCGAACATTAGGCAGTGGCGACATCATGAGGATATTTGTACGTACAATATTGTAAGTGTCGTGGAGACCCATGAGAAATTGCATTAAACGGTCTTCTTCCCTTTGCTCATCATGTGCTTTCATCTGGTTACAAGTGGGAAGTGCTCGATATGTATCTAACTCGTCCCAAAGGCCTTTGAGTTTTGTGAAATAAGTTGAGACAGTCATGGTACCTTGTGAAAAAGAAGCCAATGATTTTTGAATCTGGTAGATAGCTGGCGCATTCTTTTGTGAAAACTGGTCCTTGAAATCTTCCCACACTTGATAGGCAGTCTTTGCATGAATGACTCCTTTGGCTAGATCCGGTTCTACCGAGTGAGTAAGCCATGATAAAATCATTCTTTTGCACTGGTTCCATAAAGCGTATTCTGTTGGCTGATCTTTTTTTGAAGGTTGCTCAATGGATCCATTGATGAAGCCAATTTTGTTTTTGGCTGTGAGAGCATGAATCATGGATTTACTCCAAGATGGATAATTGGTTCCGTTTAATTTGATGGGTACGAGCAAGTGACCAGGATGATCTGAATGATGAATAAAATATGAATTTGATGGATCCATGCTGAAATTGATGTTGCTAGTGTTTGAAGGTTTGGAATGATTGAAGATTTGGAATGAAAACAAATACTAGAAGGATGGCTTTGATACCATCTTAAGAAAATAAAGAGAAGAGATA
Organism: Escallonia herrerae; assembly: GCA_033070095.1. Taxonomy (NCBI): domain Eukaryota; kingdom Viridiplantae; phylum Streptophyta; class Magnoliopsida; order Escalloniales; family Escalloniaceae; genus Escallonia; species Escallonia herrerae. The sequence continues at coordinate 1,437 of JAVXUP010000358.1, forward strand.
AATGAAGACATAAAGAGAGAATTGACTGAATGTTTTCTATGTGTCTTTACATTGAGAAGAGCATGTATTTATATACACAAGAAGAATCAAGTAATCCCTAATTCTAAGCCATAAAACCCGTGATCCACTATCAGTGGGATATGATAAGCATAATTCATGTGATCCACTATCAGTGGGATATGATAAGCATAATTCATGTGATCCAATTCCTTAACACGTCCCCCTCCCCTTACTATCACATATTTTTCTTCCCTCTCCCCCTTGTGCTGATGGTTTACCAAATTGAATGGTTTTTCCCCAATGTTGTGTTTGTTTTGTTGTTTGCTTGTCAAGTGCTCGATGTTTTGCTTCCTTGTGGTTGTGAGTTCTTCTTTATGTTGCTTGCTTGGTTTTGATTCGTTTTTTCTTCTGTTCGTGGGGTCAACTGTTGTGTTGGTTTTCACTAGAGATAGAAGTGTTGTTGAGGCTTGATTTTAGACAATAGGAGTGTTAGAGTTTTAACCAGAGAGAAATTAGCGGTGGTCAGTGGAATAGTGACTTTTCTACTGAACTCTCTTGGTTTCATTTGTACATGCTCTTTCGGTTGATGTTCGACAATGGACATGCTCTAGGTAATGAGTCATGTATCTAGGTGATGTGCCAAGTTTGAACTGGGATGAACTAGTACTTCAAAGGTATTATAAACCATTAGTTGAACTTTGAACTTGCAGATCCAGTTTCCTTTCCCCTTTTTTACTTTGGTAGAAATGAAGCAAAAAATTATGATGTCACAGCGTGAGGTACCACTTTCACTAATTTTTCGATCTTGCTGTGAAAATTTGATCAAACACTAAAGTCATCACTGTCCTATGCTTGCGGTTATGATCTTTTAGCTGTCTGGGTAGCAGATATAACCTGATCACGCGTTTTGCTTTTATTGGGTTCTTTCTATCTGGTTTTCTTTTATGTTTATGAATATGCTTATTTTCCTTTTGACTACACTTGATGAACACCATTTACATTTAGTTGAGTCATAATTGTTTGATCAAGGCATTTGGAGATGATTGTTTGGAATTTTCGAATGCAATGTGGTAAGCTTTTGAAGCTTTTCTGTCAACGATTCAATATAAAAAAGGAAGAATTATTAAAAGTTGCCACTAAAGGTGTAGCTAAAAGTTCTTATGATATAAAGTATACAAAAAGATAGTTTGTGAGATATGTAGTGCTTATAGAGAATATTGTTGTACTTTAAAAGTGAATCTTTTATCACTGAAGCAGTTGTTTTCCATCACTTGTGGCTTCACAGGCTCTAAAGACGTTGGTACAAGCTACATGAAAGAAATATTACGCTTTGGTTCGTGTAATGAAGGTATCAAGATAAATCTGTGATATGCTTCCTAATTAAGGTTTCTGATCTTTCTTCTAATATAGAAAGTTGGGTTCGGCCAAAATCGATTGCCAGTGGAATTCTTCACCTTAAAGAGAAATCAGGATAGGAAGTAGTCCACAGTGGAGGCAGCAAGCTTTCTCATCTGCCTAAAACTTTAGACACATATTGAAACTTTACTCATAACTTATTTTTTTGTTGAAAATTTTAAGAAATAAGGTTTTTGTCTTGCAGGCACAAAGTGTTACTAGGATGTATGCCTGAATGGACATACTTGCCATATTCGTACAAAAAGATGAGCATGGTTGTGTTCGCATGTGAGGGCTATGTGTCTCCCTATCATATCCCTTTGGCATTCTTGCTCTGCCAACCATCATCCTGGGACGACATCTGCTGAGGCACCTGGTACTCTTCAGGTATGTGAACATGTTTTGAATGAAATCATATATGATGATATATAGTTATTACAATGGAGTACATTGTTAGATATAGGAGAGAGTAAAGGGATATATTACTTCCTTGAGCTTTTTTATATGGGTTGGTCTAGAATAGAATGCTTTCAATGTTTTAGGTTGCTGCTTTGCATAATCTATCAGTGCTAATGGTTCAAGTGTTCTTAATGATTAACACATGAATATGTTTCTCTAGTTATCATACGAGGGAACAATCTTGTGGATTTGCTATTTAATTTACTTGTTCAATGTTAGATTGACCCCCGATAAGAAAGTTTGGTTTAATGAAAGAATTGGTTGAGGAATTCTCCCCATGTGCTGCTCTTGCTCATATCTATGGTGTTGCTTAATTTGTGCTCGACCCAACGTGATTTTATGGAGAAATTGTTTATAACTTTTTTAACATGACGCACTAAGTTATGGTTACGTCTTTGTATTTGTAGGTGGAAGTAGAGAGCATTGGGATGTGATATGACTCGTTCTGTGACCAGGTGGCTAGCTTTTGCTCCATTTGTGTTGCGAGGGACATAGATCATTTCTCCATCAGAACTGTAGTAGCTTATAACTTATCGAAACAATGAAGTTATATTTTTGCTGGAAATAATGGATGGTATGTATTTTAATTCAGTTGAAGACTCATCTAATTGTTCATTAGTTGACTATGTTGTTGTGTTAATCTTGTACCCTGTGCTTTATTACTTAATAAGGTTTTAGGGTGGTGTAAAGTGAAATTGGTGGCACAGGAAAATCAGTGTAGCACTGATAATATGGATATTTTTTTTCCCAAAAAATTCACATGTTGCAACGCTATATAGTGTCCCTTAACCTAACTTGTAGAGACTCTTCTTATGGTGCTTGTGGGTCGCTTTAAAGCGCCCCAATAAAGATGTAGCAACGCTACAAGGTGTCCCTATATGCTTATGATGTAGTCTTGAAGTGCCCACTTTATAGGACGCTTTGTCTCGCCTTATTAGGACCTACTCTTATTGTGTCACAAAGAGGCGTCGCAATATCTTATTGTGACGCCGTCTAATGGGGCGACGTTAGGATGTTGTGAATAGTGTCCTATCACCAAAAGCGTCCCAATATGTTACATGTAACGATGCTAGCGCGCGTCCTTACAACCCAATTTTGTTGTAGTGACTGCTGCTGTGGCCAGTGGTTAAGGGTGAAAGAAAGGCCATGCAGGACAGAAGTAGCCACAACTTTGGCGTAGAAAAAACAGCGACCCATTTCAAAACTTTCAGATTTCAAGAAGAAGATTGAACACACAAGTTTTCCTTTTCTTTTCTTTTCTCTTCTTGCAAGAAAAAGAATTGATGAAAGCTTTCTAAGAAAGATCCTCTGATGTTTTACTCTTCTATGTTGGTTCTGTAATAACATACATATACAGGGGACATGGAAGAGGAGAAGAGCTTCTGGCAATTGTTGGTGGGAAAAGATTTGACTGCTACCCCGTAAGAAATTTTCCTCCTACCCCTCATATAGCGACATTTAATGGTCGCTACACGTTTCTAGTGGCTTTTAATTAGTGACGCTAAAAAATTCGGTTAAGAATTGTCGTTAAAAGTCTAAACAGAAAAGTCATTAGAAACATTTAACGACTATTAATTGTCACTATATACGGGATTGAAGGAAGATTCCTACCACCTGAATAACAGCCAAATTTTATTCTTGTTGGTAGGCCTGAACGTGTGTAGGTCTATATATATATATATATATATATATATATATATATATATATATATATATATATATATATATATATATATATATATATGTAGATGGGAGTCTTTGACTTAACCGTTGGCTACCATACCCATAATTTCCAGCGGCTAAGGTTAGTTTACGAGGGAATAATAATGGTTCATAGTCTAAACACTTCTTTTAATATTAGTTTATTGAAGGAAATAAATTATTTGTAACACCCATAATAATTCTTAATGAATATTTTTATTAAAATACTCCAACACCAACACTAACTCGCGTTTCCCTTGTCCTTTCTTAGTCTTTTCGGGATGTGATAATCTAGTATCTATCTTGTATACACCTTATCGGCCGGAAGCGGAATTATTTATTTGTGTTTTCATTCTCTTAGCTAGAATGTTCTTATGCAGCTAACTTGATTGTTGCATGTTTAAGTGAGTTGCCGAAGATGGGCGCGAATGGCGTTCGTCGGTTGTCGTTCGCTCAACCGCATTGTTTTTTTTCTTTCTTCAAATCTTGTAGGATCCGTTTTTAAGTAATAGGAATCCTTCGCTCAACATAGCATGCCAATATGTAATAGCAATACAGTGTTTTAGTTCCTTCTTTTTTTTCATTTGCCAATCGAACTCTCATGAGAAATGAAAAACGATTCGATGTAAAAGAGCGCCACTGGGTGGAAACTGATGGTTCCACTCAAAACAAGAGCTAAATCACTCTAAACTGCCACTGTTAATACGAAACAGGATGGAGTGAGTTAGTCTAGTTGTGCAGTACACAATTGATATCATTTATTCTTTTGGAACAAAATTTTACTGATCACGTGCGAAAGGCGTAGCGCCGGTTATATCAAAATCCACTAAAAAAAAGTGATCTGTCGCGGCGCTCTATGCCGGCGGCCGCTCGATGGCGTTGCTGTATATGGACTGCGGTGGCACCTCCACAATGACCGCCGTTATAGAGTATATAGCAACACTTTGAGCTGGCGGTCATATTATTGGCGCTGCCGTAGGTTATATTTGCACCCCAAACTATGAGCGCCAAAATATAACGCCAAAATACTATCTACGTCGGTGCTTTAATTGTTTTAGCCAACTCAATTGACTGGCATAGAAAAAGGAGGGTTTACTTCAATTTTTCTCCTTTTTTTTTTCTTTTAATGTTTTATTGCACTGCACATGACTCTCTGTTCTTTCTTTCAGTCTCTCACATGACTCACCGCGACAGGTTCCTCTCTCTCTCTCTCTCTCTCTCTCCTTCCCCTCGTTCATCTCTCTTCTCCATTCTCCATTAATCCGTCCAGATTGAACACGCTTTGGGATTTCAGATTGAAGTCTCGACGCTTTGATTCTTCCATTTGAAAACATTTGGGATTCCATCTAATCAGGTAGATATTTCTTTAACGCATGCAACGATTGTTATACAATTGATCGTTTTGATCATGTTTTGGAAAGCTTTGTATGTTCTGATGCCAAATTTCTTACGTCTCTTATTGTTTTCATGGAGTCGTCGCCGGCAGCGCCACTCGCCGTCGCCGCAGCAGCAGCCCACTCGCCTCTCTTTTTCCTCCAAAGTGGCCATGACTTAGCAAAGGTAAGCCTTTGGCATTTTTGTTTATAATATTGTTTATAATTTTTCCACTCTAAGCTTTTTGTTTTTGACTGTATATCCAAATTTAAAAGGCGATATTTACAACATACGTGAATTTTTAGTTCCAGATAGTAAATTATGCAGATGATACAATAGTTTGCTAAAGATATTTGTTAGTGTTACTAAAATTTCAATGTCAGCCATAAGATGATTTAGCACGCGTTTTATGCCTTTAGGTTTTCATTGTGCATGTGTATTAGTAGTTTTTGGACGCTAAACTCAGCATCCATAATATGAATTAAAATTGCTTGGGTTAGGTTTTCTCAGAGATGATTGAATTTACTGCTCCAATGATACTAGTACTATTTCGCGACTTGAAATTTGATTAGATAAACATGGACCTTACTTATGATTGTTACAGTTTCATTTATGAGAATGAGTTTTGAGTATAGTGAACTTGGATAATCGTTCTTGCACAATCGAAAAAAACAATGAGTGTCTCTTCTTGATTACGTATGGGAAAATTAAGTCTCAACATCTTCATCTTCAATGACCAAATAATCCAAAATTTGGACCCTTTGGGAGTTGTAATATTATTTCAGGAAACTCTATGTAATCAGAAAGAGACCTAGTGTTATACATCTATATCTCTATCCAAGTATTTTCCCCCAGTATATTTATGTATGTTGTACTTTTTTGTTTTGAGTTATCTTTAAACTCATTTAAATACGCATATACATAAAAGAACGAAAGTGGATACTCGAGCAACTAGTACAAGCTACTCGATCCTAGGTCATTACCAAGCTCACGTCATATCTCTTTTTGTTTTTTTTTCTTGAAGAAGGAAACATGGATAAAGAGTGGATGTGTCACTCAAGGGAATCCGAGACCTACGTTGTTGGTGTAGATATGTTTCTGAATTTTGCATTTAGGAATGTGGTTACAAGGTGGGGGGAGATATTATGTCCATGTAGGGACTGTGTGAATGGCATGTATCAGTCCCATATTGCGTGTAGAGATCACTTGATTATTAGGGGATTTATGCCTAACTACAAAGTTTGGAGGGTTCATGGGGAAGCTTTGGCATCTTCTGTTCAAAATGAGAATGATAACGAACCTGGAGTGGCTGGTGCTGGTATGCATGGAATGGTCAATGATATTTTTGTGAGCCGTCCGGGAGACCCAAGTGTCCAAGTTGCAAATTTCTATAAGTACATGAACGATGCAGAATGACCATTATATCCGGAGTGCAAGACCGAGATTAAACTATCATTTATTGTTTGGCTTTTCAACTTGAAGTGTATGAGCAAGTGGACTGACAAGTCTTTCAACTTGTTACTCGGGAAGTTAAAACAGATCCTTCCTGACGGTGAGACACTGCCTCCTAGCTTGTATGAAACTAAAAAAATGATTGGCGATTTCGGGTTTAGTTATGAGAAGATCGATGCATGTCCAAATGATTGCATGTTGTACTGGAAAGAGGATAGCAAATTAGATTTGTGTAAAGTATGTAACAAGTCCAGGTGGAAGAGAGTCCGAGGTGAGGCGCAGACTGAAGATCTGCAATCGTCTACTGGGGGAAACAAAGTTACTGTGAAGCACTTGCGTTATTTCCCCTACAACCGAGGTTGCAAAGGTTATTCATGTCACCACAGACGGCTAATTCGATGACATGGTTTCATGATAAGCGCCGCAAAGACGGGGTGTTGCGTCATCCGGTTGATTTGAAAGCTTGCGAGAATTTTGTTAATTTACACCCCGCATTTGCTTTGGATCCTCGCAATGTTAAACTTGGGTTGTCTACTGATGGTATGGATCCGTACAACCATGGATCGAGTCATAGTATATGGCCAGTTACCCTGGTTATTTACAACCTGCCTCTATGGATGTGCCTACAACAACGTTATTTCATGATGCCTTTGTTGATATCTAGACCAACTTCGCCGGGTAACGACATTGACGTGTACATAAGACCATTAGTTGAAGAGCTAAAGATTTTGTTTGACGGAGTTGAAACTTATGATGCTTCAAGCAAGACTAATTTCACAATGCGCGTGGCACTCTTATGGACAATCAGTGACTTCCCTGCTTATGCCGTTTTAGCTGGATACAGCACCAAAGGTAAATTGGCATGTCCTGTTTGCCAAGGAGACACTCGTTCTTGTAGGTTACGCGGAAAAGAATTCTATATGGCACACCGGTCTTTCCTAGATCCAGATCACAAATACAAGTCCGAAAAACAAAATTTTAATGGTGAATGTGAGTATAGACCATCTCCTACTTTGCGCTCTGGGTTTGATGTGCTTGAAGAGGTAGATAATATCACTGTTACATTTGGGAACACAAGTAAAAGTACAGTGCCTCGAGAAACTAATTGGAGGAAGAAGAGCATCTTTTTCGAACTGTCTTATTGGAGGACCCATCTTCATCGTCATAATCTAGATGTAATGCCCATTGAGAAAAATGTTTGTGACAATCTGATTGGAACATTGTTGGGCGTTAAAGGAAAGACAAAAGATACTCTTAAAGCTCGTTCTGACATGAAAGATATGAATATAAGACAAGAATTGCATCCGATAGAAGTTGGTGATGGCAAGTATAAATTGCCAACTGCATCTTTTACAATGTCTAAGAATGAGAAAAGAGATTTTCTCAATGTCTTGAAGAATGTAAAAGTTCCGGATGGGTATTCTTCAAATATTTCCTGATGCGTCCATGTAAAAGAGGGCAAGATGTTAGGACTTAAGAGTCATGACTGTCATATCCTAATGCACCAGCTACTTCCAATAGCTATAAGAGGGGCACTGCCTCCGCAAGTATGCTCCGCTATAATTGACTTGTGCCGTTTCTTTAACGAATTATGGTCTAAAAATTATACTGTACAAGACTTCAAACGACTCGTGTCGAGATGATCTTCCCTCAATCCTTCTTTGATATAATGGTGCATTTGCCGATACATTTGCCCCAAAAGGCTATGATCGCTGGACCCGTACAATACTGCCAGATGTATCCATTTGAAAGGTCAGAAATTTGACCTTTGTATTCATTACAACTTATTGTATAAAAGATTCATGTAGCATAAGTTATGGTTTCCTTAGGTACAAGTTCAAGATTAAAGGGTATATACGATGTAAAAGTCGTCCAAAAAGGATTGATTGCTGAAGGGTTACTTGCGGAAGAGTGCTTGACATTTTGCTCAATGTACTTGGAAGGTAATCACCCTGTTTGGAACCAAAATAGGAGGAATGAAGATAGGTATACTGAGGAAGTGGTTGGAGGCATACCAATGTTTCAACAAAAAGGTCGATTTCTAGGTGCCCCTTTGGCTATTACTCTTGATGCGAAAGATAAAGAGATGGCACATCAATATGTATTGTTCAACTATGATGAATTAGAAGGTTATCGCAAGTAAGTGGACTCTATAATTCAATTAGATTTAGTTTTGTATTAGTTAGGGTATAATATATTGTGTGTACGATGTAAATCTAGCACATTCAAGAAGAGTTGTGAAATGAAGCTGGGAAGATGCAAAAAGAAACCAACACTATGGGAAGTTGATAACGCTTTGAAAAAGGAGATTCCAAAGTGGTTTACATCCCATGTAAGTCTATATATATATATATATATATATATATATATATATATATATATATATATATATATATATATCTTAAGATGAAGTTATATATGTGTGTGTGTGTGCGCGCACGCGCTTATAAGTCAATGCTTAATACTTGGTTTACAACTGCGTAGTTTAATAATTTGTGGGACGATGTTTCAGAGGAAATACAAGCCCTTGCACGTGGTCCAAATGCTATAGGTAGGAGAGGTAGTGGCTACTTAATAAATGGGTACCGTTTTCATATAGAGAGTCTTGAGCTGAAGCGAAAACACAGAATAGTGGAGTCTACGTCTTAGCAGCGACACGCGGCTATTCCTCGTCTAGAGATGCAAATCCAGCTGAAGATGTCGTAGAGTATTTTGGTGTTTTAGAAGACATAATTCAACTGGATTACTTTGGAGTAGGAAAGGTGGTATTGTTTAAATGTAAATGGTACGACAGTGTTAACAAAAGTACAGGAATTACTAGTGATGCCTGTGTGTTTATACTTGTCAATTCAAAGAATTTTGCTTATAAGGATGAGCCATTTGTGTTGGCCTCTCAAGTAGAACAATTGTTCTATGTTGATGATCCAAGAGATCATGGTTGGCGTGTCATAGTACGAACACGGCCAAGGGATTTTTGTGAGAATGCTGAAGAAGAAACTGATATAGAGGAGGAGATATTTTTCCCAAGCGACCCTCATAGTGGACAAGATGTAGAACATCATGTAGAAAATATGACTTGGGTGAGAAATGATGTTGAAGCAGAAATAATTCATGATCAAGTTACAAGAAGCTTAACACAGAAGCAGATGAAGGGAAAATCCGTTAACTGTGAGACTAAAAGACGGAGATTGGATACTTTCATTGATGACGATGATGTGCAAGACAAAGACGATGAGATATAGGAAGAGGAAGATGAGGACATGGAGATTGATGATAACTCAACAAGCAGTGATTGATTTTATTATATGAAAATATTTGGAACATAGTCTATGTGTCTACTTTTTATTTTTCATACTTGTTTTTTTCTTTATTGTTTGGATTAAGTTTAAATTCAGGCTTAAATTCTTTAATCCAACTTGATAACTTATCGTGTCTTTTGTACGCCTGCTATTTAGATTATGCAAATACTTTGATCTATATTTTTATAAATGTTTTCTTGTAACAATTGGTTGTACAGTATCCCTATGGTTTGTCGGCACTGGAACCAATGCCGCGAGGTGGCTGGGTGCAGTAATAGGGGGATGCCACCCATAGAGACTTCACTTGGTGATGCAGATGATAGGCGTGATATAGAGATGAACACTGCGACCATGTATGTTGAAGAGGCTAATCTTGATACTTTTGTACCAACTGAAAGATTAACCAACCAAGGGGGGTCCACTTCCGATTAGTGCATGATAATTATGGTGTTTACTTGACTTAGAGCATCTCTTATGTGATTAATCTGTTGAATGACAACTTAATTTTCCATTTTCCAGTGGCATAACCTTAGTCAACCATGAGTTTTGTTATATACAATGACATAAGTTGCTATGAGCCTTAGGGCATCTTTAGTAGTAAATAAGTTATATAAAATGACATAAGTTGCTCTGGGACAAACTAGTTACAGTAACTTCTAGCTATTGCTGCTGATGATGTTATCCATGTTTTGACAAATAGAAGTCGGGACAAACTAGTTAGGGTAACTTCTAGCAAGTGTTGCTTGGAATTTTAAAGAACCATTGTAGTTAGGGTAACTTCAATAATCTTACAACGAACAGGTGATGCACTTTAAGAGTAGGAAGATCACTCAAAAAGGAATCTTTAACCGTTGATCAATTGAAAAACCAAGGAACTAAAAAGCATCTAACCTTTTTTCACTAGATAGTTTCTTCGATTTTCAATGGAATCAAAGAAAGAAAGCCTTAATTAACTTCACAAAATCATTTAACATCGATTTAAATTGCAGTAGAAGAACTAGTCATAATTAGTGTATATATATAGGTGCAGTCCATTATATATAGTTATATATAGGAGTTTTTATTGGATGATCTTCATGACATAAGAGATAATTTTGGTAGCAAGGCACAAAAAACAGAGAGAACAAAGAAGAACAGGGAGCTTACCCTTTTCATAAATCCCATCGCCTAAACTTCTTGGTTGCAAGGCTGAGAAAACATAGAGATAAAGGAGTTAACAAGAGATAAACAGGATTTTGGTTTTTCAGTGGCTGATCTCTAGGCTTAGGTCTTGCTTTAATCATGCCAAGTCTTTCTTCATACTCTAATTGGTGTTCTATTTTGTTCTTGCTTGCAGAAAAGATTCACCACTGATCATCCGCTTGCAAAGGAGGCTATCATGACTAGCCTTAACAAGAAGTGGAGGGAGTGGAAATGTAAAGTGAAGAAGGAATATTTCAATCCAAATGACATTCCAGGATCCCAGAGGAAAATTGCAAAGGAGATTGGGGTTGATAAGGACCAGTCGAACACATTGGATACTTATTGGCAGGATGATGACGTGCAGATATATTCTCCAATAAAATTGCTTCTTGTAACTAAACTACCTGAGTATGTTAGTTAAGTAAATTGTATTCAACCTTAGGTCATATGTTAGTTATGTATGCTATCTCTAAGGTGTTAATTGTTCCCTTGGTTTATGTAACTGGAATTAGAATGAAATGGTTGACAAAATTTTATATATCACGCATTAACAGATGCTGATTATTAGTGTGTATACCACACACACACACACACACACACACACACTCACACACACTCACACACACATATATATATATATATATATATATATGTACTTATTGTGATACTTGTGTTCTAGAAAGAGGCAGAAGATAACCGCTTGAGTGCATTGGGGCAGAAGTATCCACACACCTTAGGCCACAAATCAACCGCAAAGAAGAGGCGGGAACATGTAACATACTTCCATTTTCATTCGGCATATTTAATATCCACAACTACATTGACAAATTTGCTGCGTAGATACCTTATATTGTGTTCTTTTTGTTAGTTTGAGAAGTATAAAGTCGTACCAACTAAAGCTACCATGTGGATAGAGTCCCGAAGACAAAATGAGAAAAATGGAGGTGGCTTCATTCCCCAGGCTCGAAGTAAAATTGTAAGTAATGCTTTGTTGGTAAATTTGTTGCATAGGTGTAAATGCTTTGGCTTAAGTCTTTTGTTGGTCATTTTTTCACCTTGTTCTAGGTTAGCATGCATAATGTGCAACAAGGATTGTGATGTTCAGTTTAGGAGGACATGCTTGTGTTAAATATGTTTACACAACTAATTTAATATGAGCTTGTAGGCTGAAATCCAAAGACTCCAACAAGACTCACCATCTGAAGATGGCACCGGTGAAGTTGATATCCTTTCCGAAGTTTTGGGCAAAGAGCGACACGGTAGAGTTAGGGCGACGGGGTTGGCAACTCGTGCAAACACATTGGCCTCTCGTCAACATGCAAACAATGAACAAGTGCAACAAATGGCCGAGGAAATCACTTCTCTTAAAACACAATTGCAACAGATGGATGAAGTCAAGGCAAAAATGGCTAAATTGGAAGACGTTGTTAATCAACTCATGCGTCAGAATCAAGGACAGTCGGTTCTCTAGCTCTCGGGTATTTTTTTTGCAAAATCTAACTTTTAACTTGCTGATCAATTGGTAGCTTCTCATGGCTCATTATCCATGCCCCATATGCTCACACCTCATTGCTCATCAGTTGCTGAAAGGTTTAGTTGGTTGTTGGTTTTTTCTGCAAAATGCACTTTTTTTTTGCAAGTGTTACTTATTTGGATGCTTTCGCTCTAATGCAGCCTATAGTTGTCATATATAATCAATTTAGATAAAGTAAAACCAAACCTCAATCGGTGGAACGAATGAATCGTAGAATTCCGTAAGTGAGACTTTGTCCCTTGTAGAATTCAGAATCAAGGAAGATTAATAACTGTAACTCCTGTTGAAAAATTTTCAGTTATTGAGCCATTGATTCTTAATTACAGAATACACTTCAAGGCTTAGGGACCAAAAAGAATTTTACTTGTTCATCAAGTGGTTAAAAGATCAATTGCAGTATCACCACCACCAACACATTTAAAAGTTGAGAAATTTCTTTCACCTCCACAAGAGTGATAGTGAGAGAGAGAAAGAGGAAGAGAGGGGGAGGTGTTGTTGGGGGGGGGGAGATTTAAAGAGGCAGGGAAAAGGGCTTTCACTGCTCTGCATTAGCAGCCTACATATACTTGCATACTGATAATCCGAGGTAGTGTACCAGCAGAGCTTTTTCTGAAGATATGGGTGAATTAAGTGCAAATCTTTAGCTCCATATTTCAATCCTATTTTTTTTCTCCTTCATTTAATCCAAGCAGAGGTATTCTACTGTTTACTCAGCATTAGTTTTCTCCTTTATTTCAGTGCCAAACATGTAGCTGTAAATGCATTACTGCATAAGAATGGCATGTTTGTTAGTGAATGTCCATGTTTGGTTTGGGTTGGTTTGGTTTAGTCTATGTATGTGTTTGGTGTTGAAGTATATATATGTCTGAAATCCATGATAGTAGATCATTCCTTTTGACTTATCGTTATGGTAGGAGTATATATATATATATGTCTGCCATTTGCTCGTACACAGCTCAGCCTTATGAAGTTTGGTCTCTGTAGGTGTAAAGTTTATAGTAATAACAGTTTCCTTTCCATATACCGTAGTTTCCCTTGGTCTTTTGTTTATCATTTAACATGTGTTACCTTTATCATTTAACATGTGTTACCTTTCCATATACTGTAGTTTCCCTTGGTCTTTTGCTTACGATAATATATGACGTCAAATGACCGAAGTTTCGGCATCAGTACTCACCTTAGAGCCGCCTCATTCAGGAGTTGCACCCTGAACCATTCTGCTGAGAGCTTTGGGTTCCTTGTGTGCGCGTTGTCATAATCTATGTAGACGTTTCCAAAACGAGAAGATATGCTTTCACCCCACTCGAAATTGTCCGTCAACGACCATATGAAGTAGCCCTTCACGTTCACTCCATTTCTACAACAAAAACAATGGAGTGAAAGTGAGGCATTAAATGGTTTTGATCGTATGCAGCAGCTAAAGTCCAGACTGAAATGCAGCCAGGAATCTTTATTATGTTTCCTAACTATTATAATAATTCCGTCTTAACAAAGTACTTACTCGGTGATGGCTCTCCTTAGGTAGGAAAGATGCCTTTGGTAGTAGGATACCCTCCAATGATCAGTAAGGGATTCCCAGAGTGTCAATAACGGATCATTCGTCTCATCAATCCCTGCGATTATAGTACATAACATAGAAGTCAATTTCAAAGTCATCTCTCTTTATATACCTTCAGCAAAACAAGCTCAATTACCATTTTCAGAGATGTAAATAACTGGGTTATCGTATTTTTCCTTCACGTAGACCATGAATTCCTGGATCCCAGCTGGATACACTCTAATCGAACTTGAACCTCCCTGCAACATTGTCGTAACAAATGTCTAAGTACTTCCTGATGCATTCAAATTAAAAAAGAGAAAGAAAGAAGTGAGGATTAAATTGAAGGACTTGCCTGTTCACCAATTGGTACCCCATCACGTTCGGCTACCAAAGAAAAAGAAAGAGGGATATTCTTAGAACCCCGACAGCATGAACTGAAAATTTTCTTAACTTCTATTTGTTTACCATATAGAGTGGCTTGTTAACAAAAGGTGGTAGTTTCTTGAACTTACTTTCATACTCGACTCTGGGATCAGTAATAACACTTGGGGGTCCATTGGCAGCCTCAGGTGCATCTCTCACATAAGTAGCAGTATAGTAGTTAAGTGCTATGAAATCGTACGACCCTTTTACCATCTGGGATTCTTCAGATGTGAACGTTGGAAGACGGGATCCTAAGAAATCTTTCATGATGTCTGGATATAGTCACCATAATATAATGGTTCCATGAACCTAATATGTACACCATGGTAAATCAAGTTAAGGGATCGGACCTTTTTATGTGTAAGTAAAGATTAAGAGCGAGCTAGAGGTGTCAAAAAAGCAAAAGGAAAGGAGAACGAAGGATTTAAGATTGCGTATTAGATGTCATGCAAATATTATTCCATATTTCTTTCTTATGATTAGGAATAATAGTTGAGATTTTCAAAATTAATAATCACCGAGTGTTATTAGTAACCATATCCTAATAAATGGAGTTGCTACTTTAAAAACATATTAATAATAGATGAGATTTTCAAAATTAATAATCACAGTGTTATTATTAACTATATATCCTATTAAATGGAGCTGGTACAAGAAGAGCACTTGAGAAAACAAGCATTGTTACTCCTAAGGTTCCTCTTAAATCATTTTCGGCTTTCACTTCCTTTTTTTTGGTTCCTTCTTGTTTGTCTGATTCATAGTGCAATTATAGTATATAAAGACATGGTACTCGTTGTCCTCGCTGGTTCCTAACACTCACACGTCACACCCTATCGTCTACTTATAGACTGAAAAATAGTGTCAGCACATGCACAATCAACATCCGAAATAGTTCAACATAGGTATATGGATCATGGGACGACAAGCAAGCCACTTACGTAATTTCTGGTGACAAAAAACCACCATATTCGTCATCTAGGCCTTGGGGAATGTCCCAGTGGGAAAGAGTCACGACAGGGATTATACCTGCATGCATATACATGAGGACTAAACTCTGTGAGGCGAAATGATCACGAATATGTGTCCTCCCGTGTCGTTGTGTGTTTGAGCGTGCTTGTTTGATGGACTAGGTATTGAAGCATAACCTGCGGCAAGAAGCTCGTTTATGAGATTGTTGTAGAATGCTATGCCTTCCTCGTTCCTGCCACCAGATAATTTTCCTCTGGAAAGTACGACTAGACAGAGAAAACAAACAAAGTAAGCGCAATAAAGTTATAACGACATTACGGGCATATTTGGAGTTGTTATTTATCACACCATTTACATATTTGCAATAAGTTCTACATTAAAAAGTACCACGCATCAATCACTATATATACGATAATATATGACGTCAAATGACCGATATTGAAGCTTACTTGGTAGTACTCTCGACCATGAGATTGATAACCGATAAGAATCTAGTCCCATGTAATTAATGAGCTTCACATCTTCCTGAAAAAGGTGTAAAAAATTACTAGACATCTAGTCCCATATACTTAATGAGCTTCACATCTTCCTGAAAACGGTGTAAAAAGTTCCTAGCTATGTAGCTAGTTAAAGTATGTTGATGAAGAGATAGTTTAATGGACCACATTAATTTCGTTCCTTTTGTAATTCAAACACCATTGTGATATAAGAGAACTTCTGCATTTCGTCTCGAGCATGTATACAATAATTTCGTAGCAAGTTAGTGAAATGATAATTTTTGGTCGTAACAAATGAGAAAAAGAAAAAAAAACAACTGTGGAAACTATTGGTTAATTAATAAACTTCTTTTACGAACCTCATATCGGTGATAATGATCTGTACCATCCTGCCAACCATAGAGATCTGTAATCAAACAATAATGCAACTGAATCTTTAATATATCGCATAAGAAGTGAGTAAGACATGCAATCGAAAGTCTATTCCCATTAGTTAAACTAGTTTTGTGGCAAATGAGATGCATGTGCCAAGTTAGTTATTAAAGAGTAGTAATCTAATTTTTTTCAAAGTTTCAATGTTAAGTATTCTTAAGTGTCATGTGTCGCTCACGTGGAACACGTGATCTTGTAGCAATATTAAGCTTGGAATTAGGATTTATTTTATTTACATTTTAATTAAGAAACTAAACATGTCCTCATAGATAGTTATTTTATGTCACTTTTGTAAAAAATTCTTAGAATGTCACATGTCGCCACTTTATATATGTAGTCATGTAACAGTAAAAGAAATATTAAACCAAAAACTATGTTCTTTATATACACCACTAGGTTTTATGACACATGTGATGTGCGTATAAAAATCAAGTTGTTCCATTAAGGTTTGATAAAAATCAAGCATGATATATGAGTAATTTAAAGTGTAGCAACCAGACATGTCATTAAGATAGTAAATTACAATTTAATATTTTTATTTTGTGTCAATTTTAATGATTTTTCTCATCATGTCTAGTGTCACTGTTCTAGATAAGTTGTATAGAAGTATATACATATATAAATATAAACATATAAATAAATATATATTCTAGCTTTAAGCTCTAAATAGAAACTCTCCAAGTTCCAAAACCAAACTTAATTATGATGTATTTTGTCTCAATGTAGAGATTGGTTTTATGGGAAGAAGAAAATGAAAACAGTGTGTTGTTAAATGAAAAGTGTTTTTTTTTTTCCTTTTCTTTTTTACTATAACAAAGTAGCTTCTTGGTGGCATTATTAGAAGTACTAAAGAAAGGAAAACAATTTGGCTGCTATCCCGATTTGAGGAATCTTCCTCCTAACCCCTATATAGTAACAATCAATCTTTTCTAAATATTTTTAGTGACTTTTATTTAGTAACGCTAAAAAAGTTCTGCTAATAATTATCGCTGAAAGTGTTAGAAGAAAAGTCACTTGAAATATTTAGCGACTATCTAGTACACAAAAAAGAAAAATATAAGTTCCACTTACAACAATATGCGGAGAACATATTGAGATCAATTATCTAATGTATAAGACATTTTTTTATTATTGTCTAAATATCTTTTAAGGTAATTTGTACATTTCAATGGGTTGCCCATAACATTAACTACTTATTAGTTTAGATTTCTTAGGAAAACTTTTGGTCCATATATATTCTTACAGCATATGATTTATAAAAGTTAATCAACATGACTAATTAAATAAGGATGGTATGGCGTTTTTAGAAGCAAACGACATTTACTAATAAAGCACACAGAGAAAATAATATCTATCGTATGAGATGATAATATAAATTTTGTAAAAGTTAATTAACATGACTAAATACGATAGCTCAAAATCTCGTAATAAGTAAATATTTGAAAAAATATAACTAACATTTAACAAAATATAACTAAGTATATACAAGTTATCTTGTATTGTGTTTAAGATCAAGAGGGAAGAGTAATTCTTTGAGTACGCAAACAATTTAAAGATATACGTGAGGGAGCATTGTAAATCTGACTTGTGCAAAGTAAATTTGAGTTCTCTCAGATTTCTTATACTCTCTTATTTGGTTATCATGTTATATATATATATAAGCATACTTACTAAGGCAGATTTATCTTCAAATATAATAAAGTTCTCAATCTAAATTTTAGACTACATCCATCATAACATAACTAATATCATTTTAAATTTTATATCCACTTCTATTTGTTTAGATATCTAGTTTTCTTTTTTCATATATGAAAGAGTCTTTAGGAGTATAAAAGGTAACATAAATCATGATGTATTGATATATTGCGAATGCAGAATTTAGAATATTTAAGAGTTTAACTACTGACAACAAAAACACTAAAGAAAAAGATTGTTCAAAACTTTTCCAACATAAAATTAGTTGAAATCAACTCTTGCTCACATGTATAAGGTTTTAGATTTACACTTTTTCTTTTAATATATCTCATGTGGAATTTGCATAAAAATGATATTTCTACATTTAACAAATGCGAGTGAATAGAAAAGCACAAAATCCTAGAATAAGGAAATCATTGACAAAAATTTTTAACCGATATATTTATCAAGTTAGATTCATCTTTGAATTTATGAAGGTCAACAATTTAGTTGAAATCTGACTTAATCATGTTAAATTTATTTTTTCTCGTTTTGTACATATTCTTACAATGAAATTCTACAATAGCTTATTTGTAGAGATACATCATTAATTATCATCACATTATGCAATTAATGTAAAATAAAATTTACAAAGACTATATACTAATAAAAATAAAAGTATCGCTAAAGCTCAATACTTTCTTGGATGAGATCCTTATCTCTAGATTAGTCTCTGTATTAATAAGCCTTATATAATTTTACAAATATATTTATTAAAACAATCTAAAACTCTTCTTAATCAATTTATTAATCTATCAATACTTAATTATGGCAATCATATATTTAAAAAGCTTACTCTTATATGATAATAAATATCTATAGATCTAAAAAAAATATAAATATCATCTGATATTGTAAAACAAAATAATGATCTAGCCTTTGACTTAAATTTGATAGGGAATTTATTTTTAAATTTAATCAATTTCATGGGAATAATATTAATAAATGATAAAATTAAGGATCTTCTAAAAAAAATAATTTGTTTATAGCCCATATGCTATAAGGTTATAAAACTTAAACATGAATTTAAAATAGTACCTAATTTCTCTTATTAAATCTCTTAAGTAGTTTTCATTTTACAGGTAATTATTTTGATGTTAGAGAGCTTTTCTGATATATAATATTCAATTAAAGTCATAATAGCTTATTATATTGGTTATTAGATTTTAAACATTTCGAATTGATTTTTGAATTGCATAAGACTTACTAGTTAAAAGTTTATTATATTTGCAGATTTAATTAATTAAAAAATTATGGACCTTGTTCAAAATAATATTTGCATATCTTTAGCGACATCAATATGTTTGGCATTAGTTTTTTTAACTCCTATTACCTTAGAAACAATATGCAACGATGTGTCATGAAAAGAAGCTATCATGGCGTTTCTCACCTCAGTTAATAGATATTATAGCTTTAGTATCCCAAGCCAAGCTCATGTCAGTTAATAAAATATATTTCAGAAGGCCATAGAAGGTATACTATTGCTTACCACATTTCATGAAGCAAAAAGTGATTAAAATCATATGAAAAAAAAACTATCTACTTTTGCTAAAACTATAGTTGTTGGTATAAAAGTTTTAATATTTTATTTGTAACAGCTTTAAGTAAATTGTCAAGGTTATAATACTATTAAGTTATTTTAGTAGTCCAACCTGTAGCTTTTCAAAATTGAGTCTCTCATCTTAAAAAGTTAGGTTAAGAATTCTTTATATTTGGAATCGTAAATGTCATAGTCACTTCTTATATTCTTCATAAATTATTGTTTCAAGAAATCACCAACTTATTAAATACAAACATGATATCCAACAAAATATTTATTCATCTCATAAACATTTAAAATTGAAATCTTGATTAGATGGTCATGCAATTCTTGCATAATATTTGCATACGTCTATATGTTTGCTTTGGTTCCTTTAAATTGTAAGTTTAAAAAACAATGAATAGCTTGTGTTACAGTGTCGTCGCTAGCTATCTGAGTTTTTTAAACTTTTGTTTTACACCGTCAAATCATCATTTCAAATGAATATATGCTTAGCATTTAGAATAGTTGAATAGTTCTGCTAGTAACGTCAACCGTATTAGCAAAAAGGGTGGCATTTTTTACATATTCTTTTTAATTTTAAATGCTAAAGTATAAATCTTGTCCTTGAGGTTTAAAAAGAGTTTGTAAGGAGCTAATGACCAGAAACTTCCTCATAGGTGTTAATAATGATTAAGTAAAAATGTAAAGCACTTACAGAAATCTCATTAATTTCAAGTAAGTTATTTACTTTTGCCGAAATAATTTTAACAAATGATAAATCATATCGAATAATTGTTTATATACATCTTTTGCTATTTTGTGTGAGAAAATTCAATTGGCAAAAATGTAACCTTTTATTGGATTGCTTTTGAGGCGTTAATAGTAAAAAAAATACTACCTGATATGCAAGTATATTGACAAAGTATAGCTTAAAAGAGGCTTAAAAGGTTGACTTTGCTTTCCACATATTATAGATCTGCTATTTGTCACAAAACTATAGTTCGTACATCTAATAGTATTTTTTCATGGATACTTAGTTATCATAATGTAATGTAACTTTTGTATACCAACTTTTGTCGGGTTATTGTCGTTGACTACATCGAGCTTGTAAATTTAGCAAATATCTTTATATTAAGCTAATGATTACCGAGTGGAGATTAATTACTTAATATGATTGCTATTGAATGCACAAATCAATTACCACTCATAGTTATAATTGTAACATTCCGAAAATCACGTTAGACACTCACTCGATCAGTCACACTAAGACAGTAAACCCTCAAACTCAACCAAATAATACAAATATGTCAGAGCAAAATAAGCCATCAATTAAATCATACTCCTAATAGGTTGTCATAAATGAAACACCAAACTTAAGTCCAAAATTTTTTAAATAATAATGCTAACCAAGTGATCAATACTAACTTAACTTAATTTCTCTCGCTCGACTAATCCATACTCAGGCAACTTATTGTTGGTTATCACCTGCAGAAAGGAAGTCAAACGAGAGTAAGCTTTTGAGACCCCAAGGTCGATCAAGGATTAAAAACAACAAAATGATTCGAACAATTTTTCATATAGAGTCAAATGATATGTATTTTTTAAAAAGATTTTCCAAATAAAATCATAGCATTCGATATAAATATAGGGATGAGTATCAACTCAATCCCTCAATCAATAGTCATTTCCAAGTATTTCAGGCACAATTAAATAAATAAATAAATACAGGTGACATTAAACATGAGCAGTACACTATAACAAAGCTACCCTGGAAGTGCTTGATACACTTTACATATGCATATGTACAATAAGTAATCCATTTAGGTACTAGTTTAGCCCAACTAACAGACCTTTTTATAATTCCATCAATACTCACCATCCTTATAACTCTCCAAATTTACTAACTCATGTCAATAGTGAGAAGAAATAAATACAATTCAAAAGGTTTTACAATGATCGAATAATTAAAACAGATGGGTATTAACAGAATTTCAATCGGTTTGCTTAAAGGCGCAAGATAGGACTTTATGGCAAGTAAAAAATATTATTATAACGAATAAAGAAAAGATCGGAATTCAATGCAATTCGATAATAATTTAGAATAAAACTTATAAGATCAATCTGATAAGAAAAAAGGACTTCGAATAGAATCTCTTGTACTTTAATGAACATCATAACATCAGAGTTCAATGGAATTCATAAGGCTATTAAAATAAAACATTTAAAATCAGAGCGATGAAGTAGGGTTCGAATGGAATTTTTAGCTCGATCCAAGCTACGCGAACGTAATTATTCGATCCAAAATCCTTGAATTAACCTAAATTGGCAATTCATTTATTAGAAAACAATCTACACTATTACAACATAACTCTAATATCAACTACCCACCACGTGTTTACTTCTAACTCCAAAATCACGCAATTGAAAGGGGTCCCGCACACGGCCAACCTAACCCGAAATCTTATACGCTCCTTAATGCGTAACGATATTCTAAAATTCATAGTAAATTATAAAAAACACTTTTATAGCTTGGAACATTATAAAAGGATTTTCTGAATTTTTTAATATTTTGAATTAAAATAATTTCTTTATATACAATAAAAACTCATAAATAACCATAATTACTTCTAGCTAAACTAAAGTCCCATAATTTTTGTAACAGCTTTAAAATATGTATATAAATTATAAAATTTAAAATTAGAATTTAAAAAGGCATTAAAATTAGTTTTAAATTTGTTTTGCTAAAACCAATGCGATACGAAAATGATAATTAATCAACTCAAAGCTGGGACTTATTTGTACTATAAAAACTTCCTCTAATTTTTTTAGAACTTTTCCATGAGTTTTAAGGACTCCAAAAGATTTTACAAATATGAAATTATAGAAAATATTAAAAATACACACGATTTCAAAAAATACGAAATTTTTTCACAAACTCTGATATAGCCTAACATATTATACTATAAAGTTTTACGTGCTACTTACGATAACCATACGCTAGCCAATGTACGTACTGAACTTAACGTCAACCTGATCCGTATTACCCGTCTTTTTCTCCCCCCTGCATTCAGTCCAACTCCCTCACATACCACTCACAACCCTTAAACTTCATTCACTTAACAAACACATCCATTAAGAGATGTCAAAAGGCCGGGCGGCCCGCGGGCTGGCCCGACCTGGCCCGTTTTTGGCTCGGGCTGGCCTGGCCCGTTTTTGGCTCGGGCTGGCCCGGCCCGGAAGTGAACAGTAAAGGCCCAAAAATAACGAGCCTTGGACTTGGGCTTGGACCAGGCCGAGGTTTCATCCAAAAAGGCCCGGGCCAGGCCCGGCCCGAATCTAGCCTGAAAATGGCCCAAAATTGGCCATGACTGAGTTCCTGGTTCCTCCACGAGTGCACCGCCTACCAGCGCTCCGTCGACGTCAGCCTCGACGCCATCGTCTCTTGCCGCGCTGACCTCGATCGCCACCTCTCGTCCTTCCTCTGCTCCGCCGACGTCCTCCACCTCGTCAAGTCCGACTTCGACCTCATCCAGTCCAATGTCGAATCCACCTCCGACCGCGTCAGCCTTAAGGTCCGCGAGCTAAACCTCGCCCAGTCCCGCGTCTCCCACACATTCCTCCGCATCGACGCCATCGTCGAGCGCACCGCCTGCATCGACGATGTCAAAAAAGCCCTGGCCTCCAAAGACTTCAAATCTGCTGCCATATTCGTCCAGACGTTCCTCCAAATCGACTCTCTATTTCCCTCATTCATTCGTCTCTCTCTTTTCCTCTTCACTTTTCGGCCATTCTTTACCTCACCCACCGGCCACCACCATCACACCTACAGCCACCATAACTTTACCTACGGCCACCATCCCTGCAAGCCACTACTGCTCTGGCCAACCATCACCGTACCCAATGCCAAATGCCACCATACCCACACAATCAATTTACAACCAATCCCCACCATGGACAGATCTGATAAAAGAAAAAGAAGCAATTGCATATAGATCTCTTGGCGTCTTTGGTGTGGTGACGACGATACTCACGAGGTGATGTTGACGGTGCTAACCAACGACAGCATCGGCGGAGGTGACAATGCGCACGAGGTGGTGACGACGGTGCTAGGTGTGGGCATCGACGCCGTGTTGTCCTTTAAGCGGCGGTGGCCGGCAGTGAAGGCTTCTGCCGTCAGATCCCACCGCCACCATCGCCTACCATCAACCTCAGCCTTGTGACCATCTACCTCGGCCATGTAACCGCATCGCTCAAGAGCTAAACGCACCTCCTCGTTAGAGGAGGCTACACTGGATGAAGCCAGTTTCACAAAACAGGGGAGAACAGGGGGAAAGGCGAGAAAGAAATGTTAAGAACGGGAAGAACAAGGGAGAAGAGGCTGGAGAAGAACAAATCCAGCTAGCTGCCAAGAAAATTAAAAAGGCCCGGGCCCAGCCCTAAAGTTAGGGCCTAGGGCTTGGGCCTGGACAGGGCCTCAATTTCCTAGCTTTGGGCCTGGCCTGGGCCCGGCCCGGGCCCTGCCTTATTTTCAAAGCCCGAAGCCCTAAATGGCCCGGCCCGTTTTTTGGCCCTCTGGGCCCAGGCTGGGTCGGCCCAGGCTGGGTCGGCCCATGCCCGGCCTTTTGACACCTCTACATCCATTACACACCACTATATACAATACACAAAAGCACACACTCATGCACACGCGCGCACACACACACTTACTCACACACATCTGCATCCGCACCACACACACACATTACACACACATACTATAATTTACACACATACAAAACATAGCTACTGCCTCATGGTCATAGCTCTCTTCTTTGCCCAATTCCCACATACATACTTACACACATAAAACACACACACCTGGGCACACCACACATGCTCTCTCTCTTAGCTACCATCTTGGCAGCCATACCATGCTCACAGTACCCACAAATGCACGCACACAACACATACAAACGCACACACCAGCACCCATACACAGAGACCCGTATACACACACATGTTTATAGCTACTGCGAGTAGCTTATCTTCTTTGCTGAGTACACACACATGCACAAACACACACAATACACTTTGCCTTGCTCTCTCTTTTATTACCTGTGATATACAGACCTATGAGTACCCACGATACACATACAATACACCCAAAAAAATACACACATATACACACCCTCGTTACAGCTACTGCCGTCTTCTTTGCCCACTACTTAATCCACATGCAAAACCACACCTTAATATAGACACCCTCGCACCAAAATGTATAGCAACCTGCACTCACGCATCTCACATACACATATGCATGAACCACACACAGAAATGGTGGTAACATATCAACCCCATGCACACAGGTGTATATATATATATATATATATATATATATATATATATATATATATATATATATTATTGCACTAGCAACTACATAATAGCGAGGAAGAAAAAAAAAAGTCTAGATACGTCATTGTAGAGACAAGGAGAAGAAAACGAGAAAAAGGCTTAGTTAAAGATTTTAGGGGTTCCAAGGTATGGCCGTGATTGATCTAAGTCATTAATTAAAAGTAAGGATATTCTCATGCATTTACCCAATCTGAAATCTGTTCATTGATCTGTTAATCAATTGTTTTAATGTTTAGAGGGATTCAGTAATGCTCTAGAACCTAATTATATTTTTGATTGTCACGATAAATAATTTTTCGTACTTTCGATTATTGACATTGATTTGTGATCTTTTCATTGTAAAATTTTTTGTAACTTCAAGAATTCGTATATTTTCCGTTCCTTGTCCAATTTCAGTGGTTTTTTACTTTTTAAAACCCCCAAATAGTCTACTACAACTTTGTAGTTTTGAGTATTTCTGTAGTCATAACTGATTAATATTTGAAAATACATCTGAATATTTTTATATTTATGTTGCTGGCAATTCAAGTCTGTCAATTTGGATTTGCTATATCTCGTTTATTTATTATCTATTTTTGATGATTTTGAATATTATGAAATCCTTAAAATGGATTATTAAGGTTTTAATATAAGCCTCCCTATTCTTGGTCAAAATCGACTTTGAATGTTACTCGTGAGTACAAAATTTTCTGGTTCTTGGTCGACACACGAGATCTCGATCTTTCTTACTTGTTAGTAAGGTGGTGTTAGTAAGGCCTTAGTGAGGTGGTGGTGCAATCTCTGCTCCGTCTGACTATGCAGTACTCAACACAGCATCTTAGTTACGGTGACTCCCCAATATCCCTCCGGAACTTGCACCCGAGAGAATGTTAGCTATGATGAGAATAGCAACTGGGTCCATTTTGTGGTAGTTATGCCTTTTATAAAGGTGGTAGTACCTCATTTTTTGGTTGGATTTGTTGTATTTGCGTGTGTTTTAACCGCACATGGCCCCACCTCCATGTCCTTTGTCATAACCTTAACCAGAGCAGCCTCTTTTGTTGACAAAGGGTTGGAGTTTCCGAAAAAAGGCACGTGTTGACTAGAAAATGTGGAGATTCATCTCCTTATATCTTAACCTTCAAGGATTTATCCTTTCTTTCCCTCTATATAATGTCATTCGGCCAAGGCATGAAAAAACACACCAAAAAAATTTCGTTGGAAAAACCAAGGCATACATATACTTGCCCTAGAGGTGTCAATGGGCTGGGCTTGGGCCGGCCCAGCCCAAGACCAACGGGCCTCCAGCGAAAACTGACCGGGGCCGGGCCTGGTGTCTGGAAAACGGGCCGGGCATAAAATTTTAATTTTAAATGCTTAAGTATAAATCATGTCCTTGAGGTTTAAAAAGAGTTTGTAAGGAGCTAATGACCAGAAACTTCCTCATAGGTGTTAATAATGATTAAGTAAAAATGTAAAGCACTTAAAAAAATCTCATTAATTTCAAGTAAGTTATTTAGTTTTGCGAAATAATTTTAACAAATGCTAAATCATATCGAATAATTGTTTATATACATCTTTTGCTATTTTGTGTGAAATGCACGTGTGAGAAAATTCAATCGGCAAAAATGTATCCTTTTATTGGAGTGCTTTTGAGGCGTTAATAGTAAGAAAATACTACCTGATATGCAAGTATATTGACAAAGTATAGCTTAAAAGAGGCTTAAAAGGTTGACTTTGCTTTCCACATATCATAGATATGCTATTTGTCGCAAAACTATAGTTCGTACATCTAATAAATGCCTCTAATAGTATTTTTTCATGGATACTTATTTATCATAATGTAATGTAACTTTTCTATACCAACTTTTGTCGGGTTATTGTCATTGACTACATTGAGCTTGTAAATTTAGCAAATATCCTTATATTAAGCTAATCATTACCGAGTGGAGATTAATTACTTAATATGATTGCTATTGAATGCACAAATCAATTACCACTCATAGTTATAATTGTAACATTCCGAAAATCACGTTAGACACTCACTCGATCAGTCACACTAAGACAGTAAACCCTCAAACTCAACCAAATAATACAAACATGTCAGACTAAAATAAGTCAGTAATTAAATCATACTCCTAATAGGTTGTCATAAATGAAACACCAAACTTAAGTCCAAAATTTATTGAATAATAATGCGAACCAAGTGATCAATACTAACTTAACTTAACTTAATTTCTCTCGCTCGACTAATCCATACTCAGGAAACTTATTGTTGGTTATCACCTCTAGAAAGAAAGTCAAATGAGAGTAAGCTTTTGAGACCCCAATAAGGTCGATCAAGGATTAAAAACAATAAAATTATTCGAACAATTTTTCATATAGAGTCAAATGATATATATTTTTTAAAAAGATTTTTCAAATAAAATCATAGCATTCGATATAAATATAGGAATGAGTATCAACTCAATCCCTCAATCAATAATCATTTCCAAGTATTTTAGGCACAATAAAATAAATACAGGTTACATTAAACATGAGCAGTACACTATAACAAAGCTACCATGGAAGTGCTTGATACACTTTATATATGCATATGTACAATAAGTAATCCATTTAGGTACTAGTTTAGCCCAACTAACAGACCTTTTTATAATTGCAACAATACTCACCATCCTTATAACTCTCCAAATTTACTAACTCGGGTAAATAGTGAGAAGACATAAATACAATTCAAAAGGTTTTACAATGATCGAATAATTAAAACAGATGGGTATTAACAGAATTTCAATCGGTTTGCTTAAAGGCGCAAGATAGGACTTTATGGCAAGTAAAAAATATTATTATAACGAATAAAGAAAAGATCAAAATTCAATGCAATACGATAACAATTTAGAATAAAACATATAAGATCAATCTGATAAGAAAAAAAGGGCTTCGAATAGAATCTCTTATACTTTAATGAACATTATAACATCAGAGTTCAATGGAATTCATAAGGCTATTAAAATAAAACATTTAAAATCAGAGCGATGAAGTAGGGTTCGAATGGAATTTTTTAGCTCGATCTAAGCTACGCGAACCTAATTATTCGATCCAAAATCCTTGAATTAACCTAAATTGGCAATTCATTTATTAGAAAACAATCTACACTATTACAACATAACTCTAATATCAACTACCCACCACGTGTTTACTTCTAACTCCAAAATCACGCAATTGAAAGGGGTCCCGCACACGGCTTACCTAACCCGAAATCTTATACGCTCCTTAATGCGTAACGATATTCTAAAATTCATAGTAAATTATAACAAAACACTTCTATAGCTTAGAACATTATAAAAGGTCAAAATATAAATTTTCTGAATTTTTCAATATTTTGAATTAAAATAATTTCCTTATATGCAATAAAAACTCATAAATAACCATAATTGCTTCTAGCTGAAACTACAGTCCCATAATTTTTGTAACAGCTTTAAAATATGTATATAAATTATAAAAAATTGAAATTAGAATTTAAAAAGGCATTAAATTAGTTTTAAATTTGTTTTGCTAAAACCAATGCGATGCGGAAATGATAATTAATCAACTCAAAACTGGGACTTATTTGTACTATAAAAACATTTCTCTAATTTTTTTCAGAACTTTTCCATGAGTTTTAAGGACTCCAAAAGATTTTACAAATATGAAATTACAGAAAATATTAAAAATACACACGATTTCAAAAAATATGAAATATTTTCACAAACTCTGATATAGCCTAACATATTATACTATAAAGTTTTACGTGCTACTTACGATAACCATGCGCTAGCCAATGTATGTACTGAATTTAACGTCAACCCAATCCGTATTTCCCTTCTTTTTCTTCCCCCCTGCGTTCAGTCCAACTCCCTCACATACCACTCACAACCCTTAAACTTCATTCACTTAACACACACACATCCATTTAGAGATGTCAAAAGGGCCCGGTGGCCCGCGGGCTAGCCCAACCCGGCCTGTTTTTGGCCCGGGCCTGCCCAGCCCGGAAGTGAACAGTAAAGGCCCAAAAATAAAGGGCCTTGGACCTGGGCTTGGACCAGGCCGAGGTTTCATCCAAAAAGGCCCGGGCCAGGCCCGGCCCGAAAAAGCCTGGGTTTTGGCCCGGCCCGAAATTGGCCATGACGAGGTTCCAGGTTCCTCCACGAGTGCACCGCCTACCAGAGCTCCGTCGACCTCAGCCTCGACGCCATCGTCTCCCGCAGCGCTGACCTCGACCGCCACCTCTCGTCCCTCCTCCGCTCCGCCGACGTCCTCCACCTAGTCAAGTCTGACTTTGACCTCGTCCTGTCCAATGTCGAATCCACCTCCGGTCTCGCCGACCGCGTCAGCCTTAAGGTCCGCGAGCTCGACCTGCCCAGTCGAGCGTCTCCCACACCTTCCTACGCATCGACGCCATCGTCGAGCGCACCGTCTGCATCGACGGTGTCCAAAAAGCCCTGGCCTCCAAAGACTTTGAATCCGCCGCCACATTCATCCAGACGTTCCTTCAAATCGACTCTCTCATTCCCTCATTCATTCGACTCTCTCTTTTCCTCTTCACTCGTCGGCCTTTCTTTACCTCACCCACCGGCCACCACCATCACACCTACAGCCACCATAACTTTACCTATGGCCACTTTCCATAATCATCCCTGCAACCAGCCACTACTGCTCCGGCCAACCATCACCGTACCCAATGCCAAACGCCACCATACCCACACAATTAATTGACAACCAATCCCCACCATGGACAGATTTGATAAACGAAAAGGAAGGAATTGCATATAGATCTCTTGGCGTCTTTGGTGTGGTGACGACGATGCTCACGAGGTGGTGACCACTGTGTTAGGTGTGGGCATCGTCGCCGTGTTGTCCTTTATGCAGCGGCGGCCAGCAGTGAAGGCTTCTGCCGTCAGATCTTACCGCCACCATCGCCTACCATCAACCTCAGCCCTGTGACCATCTACCTCGGTCGTGTAACAGCATCGCTCAAGAGCTAAACACGCCTCCTCGTTAGAGGAGGCAACACTGGATGAAGCCAGTTTCACAAAACAGGGGAGAACAGGGGGAAAGGTGAGAGTGAAATGTTAAGAACGGGAAGAACAAGGGAGAAGAGGCTGGAGAAGAACAAATCCAGCTAGCTGCCAAGAAAAAAAAAAGGCCCAAGCCAGGCCCTAGGCCCGGTCCTAAAGTTAGGGCCTAGGGCTTGGGCCTGGACAGGGCCTCCATTTCCTAGCTTTGGGCCAGGCCCGATTTTCAAAGCCCGAAGCGCTAAATGGCCCAGATTGTTCACTACTATTTTCCAACTACGATTATCATGATTTAAAAAACCTACCGGTCTATCACCTAATCTCAGTCAGAGTTGATGACGAGATGGATGCAATATTGACAAATATTATTAGAACTAGCCCTAGCCCAGCAACTGTGCTTAACGCGGGACAGTTTTGTTAAATAATAATTTATTTTAATAGTTTGAATTGCATAAAGATATCTATTGCGCAATTTTATTGTTTCATGATTATTTTATCAAAGATAGTCACTTTTATTTTTAGGGTGAATGTGTTTTAATAAAATAATAACATTCATGATAAAATATCAATAAGAATTGTCCTTGTGCATATTTGCTAGTTCTGACTTTGTAACTATATAGATGAACAAAGATTGAAGTTATCTAGTACACAAAAAAGAAAAATATAAGTTCCACTTACAACAATATGCGAAGAACATATTGAGATCAATTATCTAATGTATAAGACATTTTTTATTATTGTCAAAATATCTTTTAAGGTAATTTGTACATTTCAATGGGTTGCCCATAACATTAACACTACAAGAAAATGTGTTTTTTGCGACGGAGTTCTACCGACAGATTGCCTTCCGTCGCTAAAATGACTTTAACCGACGGATAACATTGTTGGTAAACCGTCGGCAAAAGTTTTGCTGACGATGTATTTGCGACGGTCTTTTAGCGGCGGAATTACCGACGGTAAAACTTTTTTACATAATTTGTTTTTTTCGTTGGTTTTATAAAATTGTTTTAGCGACGGAATTGTGGTGTCGCTAAAACTTCCGTCCGTAAAATTTATCGACGGCCTTTTAGCGACGGGTGTTCCCGTCGCTAAAAGTCCTCGATTAAAATACCGAGATCTGCTTCTTTCTCTTTCCCCGTTTCTCTCTCTCTCTAAAAATCTCCCACCGCCATTCTGAGCTCTGGCTATCAACCTCCACGGTGACCCACCTCCAGCGATCCCCCTCCATGGTGACCCCTTCACAGCTGCAAGTTAAAAGCCCTCCACTGCACTGCCCCCGCGTGAAAAGCCCTCCACTGCCGCCGCGTGAAAAGCTTGCCACCGTCGTCGCACCACAAACACCGCCGCCCTCCACTGCCGCCGGCTGTTGTGCCTTCTTCATTAGAAGGTAAGTTCCTAACACCCTAATTATTTTCTCTACCCTACAAATTTGTTTGATAATTTTCTGCTCATGCTTGATTTTGCATTGAATCTGTATAATTCTTTCACATTTATCTGTTTAGTCTAATTTTTTTTCTGGGATTTTGTTGGGTATCCGTTTAGTCTAATTATTTCCAAAAAAGTTAGTGGACTTATCACTGTAAATCATAACCTACAATAATGAGACAATCTATGAATAAATCAGCCGACTGTTCGTAGTAACCATCCCTATGATGAGACAATCTGTAAATTGAAGTAATTGAACCCTAATTAAACCCTAAATTGAATGCCCTAATCAAATCGAACCCTAAATTAAACTAATTGAACCCTAAATTGAATGCCCTAATCCAATCGAACCCTAAATTAAATGCCCCAATTCAACCGAACCCTAAATTGAAGTAATAGAACCCCCTAATTGAACCTTAAATTGAAGTAATTTAACATAATTAAACCCTAAATTAAATGGCTTAATCGAATCGAACCCTAATTTAAACTAATTAAATCCTAAATTGAATGCCCTAATCCAACCGAACCTCAAATTGAACTTATTCAACCCCCTAATTGAACCCTAAATTGAATGTCCCAATTCAACTGACCACAAAATTGAAGTAATTGAACCATAATTGAACCCTACATTGAAGTAATTGAACCCTAATTAAATCCTAAATTGAATGCCCTAATCGAATCGAACCCTAAATTAAACTAATTGAACCCTAAATTGAATGCTCTAATCTAATCGAACCCTAAATTGAACTAATTGAACCCCCTAATTGATATGTGAAATTGAATGCCCCAATTCAACCGAACTCTAAATTGAACTAATAGAATCCCCTAATTGAACCCTAAATTGAAGTAATTGAACCCTAATTGAATGCCTTAATCGAATCGAACCCTAATTAAACTAATTGAACCCCTAATACCCTAAATTGAATGCCCTAATCCAACCGATCCCTAAATTGATCTTATTGAACTCCCTAATTGAATGCCCTGATTCAACCGACCACTAAATTGAAGTAATTGAACTCCTAATGAAACCCTAAATTGAATGCCCTAATCAAATCAAACCCTAAATTACACTAATTGAACCCTAAATTGAATGTCCTAATCCAATCGAACCCTAAATTGAACTAATTGAACCCCCTAATTGATATGCAAAATTGAATGCCCCAATTCAACCGAACCCTAAATTGAACTAATAGAATCCCCTAATCGAACCCTAAATTGAATGCCTTAATCAAATCGAACCCTAAATTAAACTAATTGAACCCCTAATACCCTAAATTGAATGCCCTAATCCAACCGAACCCTAAATTGAACTTATTAAACTCCCTAATTGAATGCCATAATTCAAATGACCACTAAATTGACTAATAGAACTCCTAATTGAACCCTAAATTGAAGTAATTGAACCCTAATTAAACCCCGAATTGAATGCCCTAATCGAATTGAACTCTAAATTAAACTAATTGAACCCCTAATTGAACCCTAAATTGAATGCCCTAATCCAATCGAACCCTAAATTGAACTAATTGAACCCTAAATTGAATGCCCCAATTGAACTAAACCCTAAATTGAACTAGGACTACCCTAAATTGAAGTAATTGAACCCTAAATTAATTGCTTTAATCGAATCAAACCCCAAATTGAAATAATTCAAGCGCATCGGATATGTGCATTTTGAACAGTTTTTTTCCATTTGAACATTGATCATTTGTTTGATAATTTTAGGTTGTTAATTGTGTATTTGAGAATTGTAATTATTGATCGATGATTTTAGGTTGTTAATTGATGATTTTAGCTGTGCATTTGAAGTAATTGAGATTAATAATTGATGATTCTAGGTTGTTAATTGATGATTATAGATTGTTAATCATGCATTGAGTATTTGAGATATTGAGATTGTTGATGGAGGATGGGACCCAATTGGATTGAATGTGTGATTTTTATTAATTTTGATTGCATTGAGCATTTGAGAATTGAGATTGTTGACGGAGGATGGGACCCAATTGGATTGAGATACCTGTTAGTTAGCGTAGACACGGACACCACGTCTGATCGACGGTGTCTGACATTTAAAAAATAAATCAACGTATGCCGATGTGTCCGGAGGTGCGTGTCGGACACGTGTCCGGAGGTGTCAGACACGTATCGGACACCATATCGACACCCTATATGAGGTGTCGGAATTGAGATTGTTGACTGTGCATTCAATTTAGATTAATTAGGTTAACGCGACATTTTTAGCATGCACCCCATGGAATCTCATCCTGGTTTCAGCACTGGCTATAAGTAGCCGTAATTAGTCGTGATTAACAATATTTTAATAAATCAATTAACCCTAATTAGTTCTAACGAGCCTCTTA
This sequence comes from Escallonia herrerae, assembly GCA_033070095.1. Taxonomy (NCBI): domain Eukaryota; kingdom Viridiplantae; phylum Streptophyta; class Magnoliopsida; order Escalloniales; family Escalloniaceae; genus Escallonia; species Escallonia herrerae. Next base: position 35,156 of record JAVXUP010000358.1, read on the forward strand.
GTTTTTTAATTAACCCTAAGAAACCAATGAAAATCAAATTAGTTGTAATTACCCCAAGTTAGCCCAAATGAACCCAATTACGCGCATATTGATTATAGTCAGCCTAGTTAGTCGTAATTAGTACTAACATAACCCAATTAAGCCTAATTAGCCCTAATTAGGACTGATCAACACTACCCCGGACAATTAAACCCTAATTATGACTAAATAACCCTAATTAGTCATAATCAACCCTCATTAGCAGTAATTATCCGAAACAACTCCTCATTAACAATAATTAGCCCTAACATAACCCAATTAAGCCTAATTAGCCCTAATTAGGACTAATCAACACTGCTCGGCACATTTAAACCCTAATTAGGACTAAATAACCCTAATTAGTCCTAATCAACCCTGATTAGCTATAATTATCCGAAACAACTCCTCATTAACAATAATTAGCTCTAACATAACCTAATTAAGCTTAATTAGAACTAATTAGCCCTACTCGGCACAATTAAACACTAATTAAGACTAAATAACCCTAATTAGTCCTAATCAACCCTAATTAATTATAATTATCTGAAACTACTCCTCATTAATAATAGTTAGCCCTAACATAACCCAATTAAGCTTAATTAGTGCTAAGTAGGACTAATCAGCACTACTTGGCACAATTAAACCCTAATTAGGACTAAATAACCCTAATTAGTCCTAATCAACCCTGGTTAGCGATAATTAGCCCAAGGTACTCCTCATTAACACTAATTAGCCCTAACATATCTTAATAAATCCTAAGTAGATTAACTTTTTCCCATAACGCCAAACCCTAAACCTTGATACTCGTAATTAACCCTAATAACACAGTTAGCCCAAAGTAGCCCTTGTACATCTCATAATCACTCCTTATTGCCCAGAGATGGTTCAATTACTCGTTGTTTACAAACCCTGCCTTCTTTATATTAGTTGTTGTTTTGAGAAGTTTATTGGCAACGAGATGGTTCAACTCGTTGCCAATGAATTCTATTTAAAGTGGAATTGGTAACATATGCAATGATCTTGTTGCAATTTTGATATTTCGGAAAGATTCTTGCATATGTTATCAATTTCTGAACGCATGCGTGCATAAAAACCCTTAGTTCCCGTTCAAAGGTACTCATTACAAAGATGATGACCGAAGAAAACAAATCCAAAACAGTGGAGTCTTGGTCAACGGCGACTGTTATGCTGAGAATTGCATGGACTTTTACGGAGAGCTAGATGAGATTGTTGAGCTAACATATATGGGTTCCCAAAACTGCCTAGCAATGTTCAAGTGTACGTGGTTCGATGTCACATGCAGTAGAGGAATCTGTGTTAGCTCTCAAGGGATTGTAGATGTCAATGTCAAGTCAAGTCTTACATCAGACGAGCCCTTTGTGTTTGCTAGTCGAGCTGCACAAGTCTTTTACGCAGAGGACGTCGCCAATCCCAAATCTCATTGGTTTACAGTTATCAAGTCCAAGAAATTGCCCGTGACATATGACAGTGAGGTAGACTCCTTTTAAGCCGACCAACCGCCTGTCTCGTTACCTGTTGAGGTCAACAACGAGGAGGACAATCTTCCTCTTCCAACAACACTTCATGTAGGAGAAGAAGTCGTAGATGATGACGCGGAAGACATAGAAAGTGTTGGAGATGATGTGATTGAGTCTACTGATGAAGAGGATGAATTAGAAGATAAAGAGGACGACGAGTCCCACGAAGAAGAGGTCGACGAGTCTAGTGAGGAAGATGATGATGATTCCCAAATTGAAAATGACTGACTTGTAATGTTGTAACATCACGGAAAAAATGTAGTAACATTCTAGAACTTGGTTCATATTGATGTGTTTTGCACCTCTGTTCATATATATAGTGTCGATGATGATTACTGCCAAATTATTATTTTTAATGTGTTAATGTCTTTGTAATTTATCTATACGAAGTCAGATATGGATAGGATACGAGCTATTCGTGGCCGGGATGGACGCCGAGCTGCTTCCTCCCCGGCGGGTCCCACCTCGTCATTGCTCATTGATGACGAGGCACAGAGTGATCACGTACAGCAGATGGCGCCCCGGCTCCAGCCCCAGCCCTAGCCATCTCCCCAGCCTCATCCATAGACTTCGCCATAGCTCCAGCCCCAGCCGTCACCCCAGCCCGACGTAGATTCATCCCACACGCGCGTTGATTCTCTTTCTTCCGTGGGTTCTACCTCAGGTATAGTTGATAACGGTATTTAGTACATTTTCACTAATTTATATTTGAACTGTATTAATGTCTGTGTTTTGTAGGATCTCGATGAGGCCGTGGCCCGACACGCGGGGTACGCATCGACCCCAAGCGTAAACAGAGAGTTACGCTCACCCAGGAGGGCCTGTAAGTAAAAAAAAAATCACATCATGCCTTATTTTGTACATTTGGGATGTTAATTTATATTTGAACTGTATTAATTTATTTATTTACTTCTTTGGCAGGATCCTGGAGAATCAGGCGAGGACGAAGATCGGCGTTCTTGTGAAGGGCCGATTCATCGAGCCACGCCTGTACTGGAAGGACTGGGATGCCGTTACGAGGGAGTCCCTATGGGAGGAGTGGCTGGTATGTTGAAGTATTTTTTCCTGCGATAGTATTTGTTTAATTATAGTTTGTTTTCTAAATTAATTTGTGTTATTGAATGCCTTGTAGGAGGGGTTCACGTTTGACTCAGCTGGTCAGCAGGCACTGGGGCAGCAGGCCTTCTTTTCTTACATCGCCAAGAATTACCGCCGATGGCTCCACGACGCACGGGACCGGGCAAAGAAGATGTTGCCCGATGGTGCCCCGATGTCGAAGATGAAGACATATCCCCCACATTGGATATCTTCGACTGTATAGGGGGATATGATAGATCGGTGGGCTGCGGATCCAGGCTGGGACGCCAAGAGTAAGAAGGGGGCCGAGAACAGACAGAACAGAGATCCGACGCACACGGGGAGGTCGGTGCCACACGACATCGTCCGACACATGAATGCGGTCCAGAACCCAGATCTGGAGGAGGATGAGGTCATAGCTCTGACGTATAATCAGACACACGTGCGGAAGAAGGACAAGGACGAGGCGCACCGGGCAGGCGACTATGTTTCGATATTGCCCGGTGGATCGATGTAAGTCGATGTGTTTAATTAAGTTGTTAATTTTTTCTTACTATCCTCAATGTCTGTTGCGTTAATTAATGCCCTAACATATCTTTAAATCACTGTTTTTGCAGGCCTCGTATGAATAACTTAGCAAGTCCGGACAGCCATCAGCGTCCACTAGTACGGGTGCGAGTACTGGGGCATTGAAGCGATGGCTGGATACGCCGGAGGTCGTCAATCGGCCGAAAGGCCGCATACGCAGCCTGCCTAGCACGACTGCTCGTGCCATGATAGGAGCATCATCACCCTCCGCTGCCCCTGCACAGACACCGGCTCCTTGGCATCTGTTGGACGAGGAGGAGATCCAGCGCATTGCTACGGTGGTGATGAGGCTAATCAAGGAGCAGGATCAGCAGGGTACCGCTGCTGGACATGCCGAGCCGGCCCCGGATCAGCAGGATCCAGATCCGGTACTCGGCAAACCCTGATGAGCCCCTTCTCGTGCCCGGTCCCAGCTTGTCCCCCCTCCCCCCGCCTGGTCACAGCTTGTTCCCCCCTCCCCCCGTCCGGCTTATACATCATGACTATTTTTTATAATTGATTGTATATATTTCTTTGTGTATTGATTATTGTGCGTTGTTGAGAATTGAGATTTTTATTACACGTCAGGGTAATAAAAAAATATTTTAAAATTTTTTTTGACTTTTGGCGACGGATTAATTCCGTTGCCAAAAGTGTTTCTTCTATTAACTTTTTAGCGACCGAATATTCCGTCGCCAAAACTCTTATTTAGCGATGGAACATTCTGTCGCCAAAAAAATTATTTCGTCGCTAAATTCACAAAACAGAAAATAAATTAAAATGCGTAAAATATAATTAGCGACGGATATTCTGTCTCTAATTGATAAATAAATCCGTCACAAAAAGTGCAATATTAGACGACGAATTTGAAAATTCCGTCGCCAAACTTTTAGTAACGGGCTTTTGGACTTTTAGCGACGGAATATCCGTTGCTAGACTTTTAGCGACGGATTTTGGGCTTTTAGCAACAGATTTTCCCGTCGTTAAAAGCTTTTTTTCTTGTAGTGTAACTACTTATTAGTTTAGATTTCTTAGGAAAATTTTGGTCCATATATATTCTCACAGCATATGATTTATAAAAGTTAATCAACATGACTAATTAAATAAGGATAGTATGGCGTTTTTAGAAGCAAACGACATTTACTAATAAAGTACACAGAGAAAATAATATATATTGTATGAGATGATAATATAAAGTTTATAAAAGTCAATTAACATGATTAAATACGATAGCTCAAAATCTCATAATAAGTAAATTTTTGAACAAAATATAACTGACATTGAAAAAAGTACTTATTGATATATGTCTTTTATTTATGTCCCACGTCGGTTACTAAAGAAGATTGCGACCCTTAAGTATAAAAGACATCTTTGTTGCATATTGGTTGTCTAGAGAAGATCACTCCTTATTTTTAAGTATATATAAGTTATCTTGTATTCTGTTTAAGATCAAGAGAGAAGAGTTATTCTTTGAGTACGCAAACAATTGAAAGATATACGTGAAGGAGCGTTGTAAATCTGACTTGTTCAAAGTGAATTTGAGTTCTCTCAAATTTCTTATATTCTCTTATTTGGTTATCATGTTATATATATATGAGATAAGCATACTTACTAAGGCAGATTTATCTTCAAATATTATAAAGTTCTCAATCTAAATTTTAGACTACATCCATCATAACATAACTAATATCATTTTAAATTTTATATCCACTTCTATTTTTTTAGATATCTAGTTTTCTTTTTTCATATATGAAAGAGTCTTAGGAGTATAAAAGGTAACATAAAATCATGATGTATTGATACATTGCGAATGCAGAATTTAGAATATTTAAGAGTTTAACTACTGACAACAAAAACACTAAAGAAAAAAATTGTTCAAAACTTTTCCAACATAAAATTAGTTGAAATCAACTCATCCTCACATGCATAAGGTTTTAGATTTACACTTTTTCGTTTAATATATCTCATGTGGAATTTGCATAAAAATGATATTTCTACATTTAACAAATGCGAGTGAATAGAAAAGCACAAAATCCTAGAATAAGGAAATCATTGACCAAAATTTTCAACCGATATATTTATCAAGTTAGATTCATCTTTGAATTTATGAAAGTCAACAATTTAGTTGAAATTTGACTTAATCATGTTAAATTTTTTTTTTGTACATATCCTTACAATGAAATTATACAATAGCTTCTTTGTAGCGATACATCATTACTTATCATCAAATTACGCAATTAATGTAAAATAAAATTTACAAAGACTATATACTAATAAAAATAAAAGTTTCTCTAAAGCTCAATACTTTCTTGGATGAGATCCTTATCTCTAGATTAGTCTCTGTATTAATAAGCCTTATATAACTTTATAAATATATTTATTTTAAACAATCTAAAACTCTTCTTAATCAATTTATTAATCTATCAATACTTAATTATGGCAATCATATATTTAAAAAGTTTACTCTTATATGATAATAAATATCTATAGATCTAAAAATATATAAATATCATCTGATATTACAAAACAAAATAATGATCTAGCCGTTGACTTAAATTTGATAGGGAATTTATTTTTAAATTTAATCAATTTCATGGGAATAATATTAAAAACTGATAAAATTAAGGATCTTCTAAAAAAAATAATTTGTTTATAGCCCATAGGCTATATGGTTATAAAACTTAAACATGAATTTAAAATAGTACCTAATTTCTCTTATTAAATCTCTTAAGTAGTTTTCATTTTACAGGTAATTATTTCATGTTAGAGAGCTTTTCCAATATATAATATTCAATTAAAGTCATAATAGCTTATTATATTGGTTATTAGATTTTAAACGTTTCGAATTGATTTTTGAATTGCATAAGACTTACTAGTTAAAAGTTTATTATATTTGCAGATTTAATTAATTAAAAAAATTATGGACCTTGTTCAAAATAATGTTTGCAGATCTTTAGCGACATCAATATGTTTGGCATTAGTTTTTTTAACTCCTATTACATTAGAAACAATATGCAACGTTGTGTCATGAAAAGAAGCTATCATGGCGTTTCTCACCTCAGTTATTAGATATTATAGCTCAGGATCCCAAGCCAAGCTCATGTCAGTTAATAAAAATATTTCAGAAGGCCATAAAAGGTATACTATTGCATACCACATTTCATGAAGCAAAAAGTGATTAAAATCATATGAAAAAAAAACTATCTACTTTTGCTAAAACTATAGTTGTTGGTATAAAAGTTTTAATATTTTATTTGTAACTGCTTTAAGTAAATTGTCAAGGTTATAATACTATTAAGTTCTTTTAGTAGTCCAATCTGTAGCTTTTCAAAATTGAGTCTCTCATCTTAAAAAGTTAGGTTAAGAATTCTTTATATTTGGAATCGTAAATGTCATAGTCACTTCTTATCTTCTTCATCAATTATTGTTTCAAGAAATCGCCTTATTAAATACGAACATGATATCCAACAAAATATTTATTCATCTCATAAACATTTAAAATTGAAATCTTGATTAGATGGTCATGCAATTCTTGCATACGTCTATATGTTTGCTTTAGTTCCTTTAAACTGTAAGTTTAAAAACAATGAGTAGATTTTGTTACAGTGTCGTCGCTAGCTATCTGCGTTTTTTAACTTTTGTTTTACACCGTTAAATCATCATTTCAAATGAATATATGCTTAGCATTTAGAATAGTTGAATAGTTCTGCTAGTAACGTGAACCGTATTAGCAAAAAGGGTGGCATTTTTTACATATTCTTTTTAATTTTAAATGCTTAAGTCATGTCCTTGAGGTTTAAAAAGTGTTTGTAAGGAGCTAATGACCAGAAACTTCCTCATAGATGTTAATAATGATTAAGTAAAAATGTAAAGCACTTACAGAAATCTCATTAATTTCAAGTAAGTTATTTACTTTTGCCGAAATAATTTTAACAAATGATAAATCATATCGAATAATTGTTTATATACATCTTTTGCTATTTTGTGTGAAATGCACGTGTGAGAAAATTCAATTGGAAAAAATGTATCCTTTTATTGGAGTGCTTTTGAGGTGTTAATAGTAAAAAAATACTACCTGATATGCAAGTATATTGACAAAGTATAGCTTAAAAGAGGCTTAAAAGGTTGACTTTGCTTGCTTTTCACATATTATAGATCTGCTATTTGTCGCAAAACTATAGTTCGTACATCTAATAAATGCCTCTAATAATATTTTTTCATGGATACTTATTTATCATAATGTAATGTAACTTTTCTATACCAACTTTTGTCGGGTCATTGTCCTTGACTACATTGAGCTTGTAAATTTAGCAAATATCCTTATATTAAGCTAATGATTACCGAGTGGAGATTAATTACTTAATATGATTGCTATTGAATGCACAAATCAATTACCACTCATAGTTATAATTTTAAATTCCAAAAATCCAGAACGATAGACACTCACTCAATCAGTTACACTAAGATAATAAACCCTCAAACTCAACCAAATAATACAAATCTATCAGAGCAAAATAAGCCATCAATTAAATCATACTCCTAATAGGTTGTCATAAATGAAACACCAAACTTTAGTCCAAAATTTTTTAAATAATAATGCTAACCAAGTGATCAATATTAACTTAACTTAACTTAATTTCTCTCGCTCGACTAATCCATACTCAGGCAACTTATTGTTGGTTATCACTTGCAGAAAGGAAGTCAAACGACAGTAAGCTTTTGAGACCCCAATAAGGTCGATCAAGGATTAAAAACAACAAAATGATTCGAACAATTTTTCATATAGAGTCAAATGATATATATTTTTTAAAAAGATTTTTCAAATAAAATCATAGCATTCGATAAAAATATAGGGATGAGTATCAACTCAATCCCTCAATCAATAGTCATTTCCAAGTATTTCAGCCACAATAAAATAAATAAATACATGAGCAGTACACTATAACAAAGCTACCCTGGAAGTGCTCGATACACTTTACATATGCATATGTACAATAAGTAATCCATTTAAGTACTAGTTTAGCCCAACTAACAGACCTTTTTATAATTGAAACAATACTCACCATCCTTATAACTCTCCAAATTTACTAACTCATGTCAATAATCAGAAGAAATAAATACAATTCAAAAGGTTCTACGATGATCGAATCATTAAAACAGATGGGTATTAACAGAATTTCAATCGGTTTGCTTAAAGGCGCAAGATAGGACTTTATGGCAAGTAAAAAATATTATTATAACGAATAAAGAAAAGATCGGAATTCAATGCGATTCGATAACAATTTAGAATAAAACATATAAGATCAATCTGATAAGAAAAAAAGGGCTTTGAATAGAATCTCTTATACTTTAATGAACATTATAACATCAGAGTTCAATGGAATTCATAAGGCTATTAAAATAAAACATTTAAAATCAGAGCGATGAAGTAGGGTTCGAATGGAATTTTTTAGCTCGATCCAAGCTATGCGAACCTAATTATTCGATCCAAAATCCTTGAATTAACCTAAATTGGCAATTCATTTATTAAAAAACAATCTACACTATTACAACATAACACTAGTATCAACTATCCACCAAGTGTTCACTTCTAACTCCAAAATCACGCAATTGAAAGGGGGTTCCGCACACAGCCAACTTAACCCAAAATCATGTACACTCCTTAATGCGTAACGATATTCTAAAATTCATAGTAAATTATAACAAAACACTTTTATAGCTTAGAACATTATAAAAGGTCAAAATATAAATTTTCTGAAATTTTCAATATTTTGAATTAAAATAATTTCTTTATATACAATAAAAACTCATAAATAACCATAATTGCTTCTAGCTGAAACTAAAGTCCCATAATTTTTGTAACAGCTTTAAAATATGTATATAAATTATAAAAATTTAAATTAGAATTTAGAAAGGCATTAAATTAGTTTTAAATTTGTTTTGCTAAAACCAATGCGATACAGAAATGATAATTAATCAACTCAAAACTGGGACTTATTTGTACTATAAAAACATTCCTCTAATTTTTTCAGAACTTTTCCATGAGTTTTAAGGACTCCAAAAGATTTTACAAATATGAAATTACAGAAAATATTAAAAATACACACGATTTCAAAAAATATGAAATTTTTTTCACAAACTCTGATATAGCCTAACATATTATACTATAAAGTTTTACGTGCTACTTATGATAACCATGCGCTAGCCAATGTACGTACTTAACTTAACGTCAACCCGATCCGTATTTCCCTTCTTCTTCTTCTTCCCCCCTGCGTTTAGTCCAACTCCCCCACATACTACTCACAACCTTTAAACTTCATTCACTTAACACACACACATCCATTTAGAGATGTCAAAAGGTCCGGGCAGCCCACGGGCTGGCCCGACCCGACACGTTTTTGGCCCGGGCTGGCCCGGCCTGGAAGTGAATAGTAGAGGCCCAAAAATAAAGGGCCTTGGACCTGGGCTTGGACCAGGCCGAGGTTTCATCCAAAAAGGCCCGGGCCAGGCCTGGCCCGAAAAGCCCGGGTTTTGGCCCGACCAGAATCTAGCCCGAAAATGGCCCGAAATCATGCCCGAAATTGGCCATGACGAGGTTCCAGGTTCCTCCACGAGTGCACCACCTACCAGCGCTCTGTCGACCTCAACCTCGACGCCATTGTCTCCCACAGCACCGACCTCGACCGTCACCTCTCGTCCCTCCTTCGCTCCGCCAACGTCCTCCACCTTGTCAAGTTCGACTTCCTCCTCGTCCTGTCTAATGTCAAATCCACCTCCGATCTCGCCGACCGCATCAGCCTTAAGGTCTGCGAGCTCGACCTCGCCCAGTCGCGCGTCTCCGACACCTTCCTTCGCATCGACGCCATCGTCGAGCGCACCGCCTGCATTGACGGTGTCCAAAAAAGCCCTGGCCTCCGAAGACTTCGAATTCACCGCCACATTTGTCCAGACGTTCCTCCAAATCAACTCTCTCTTTCCCTCATTCATTCGACTCTCTCTTTTCCTCTTCACTCTCTGGCCTTTCTTTACCTCACCTACCGGCCACCACCATCACACCTATAGCCACCATAACTTTACCTATGGCCACCCTCCATAATCATCCCTGCAACCAGCCACTACTGCTCCGGCCAACCATCACCGTACCCAATGCCAAACGCCCCCACACCCACACAATCAATTTACAACCAATCCTCACCATGGACAGATCTGATATAAGAAAAAGAAGGAATTGCATATAGATCTCTTGGTGTCTTTGGTGTGGTGACGACGATGCTCACAAGGTGGTGACGACGGTGCTAGCCAACGACAGCAGCGGTGGAGGCGACGATGCTCACGAGGTGGTCACGGCGGTGCTAGGTGTGGGCATCGAAGCCGTGTTGTCCTTTAAGCGGCGATGGCCGGCAGTGAAGGCTTTTGCCGTTAGATCCCACCGCCACCATCACCTACCAACAACCTCAGCCTTGTGACCATCTACCTCGGCCATGTAACCGCATCGCTCAAGAGCTAAACCCGCCTCCTCATTAGAGGAGGCAACACTGGATGAAACCAGTTTCACAAAACAGGGGGAAAGGCGAGAGAGAAATGTTAAGAATGGGAAGAACAAGGGAGAAGAGGCTGGAGAAGAACAAATCCAGTTAGCTGCCAAGAAGAAAAAAAAGGCCCTGGCCCGGGCCCGGCCCTAAAGTTAAGACCTAGGGCTTGGGCCTGGACAGGGCCTCCATTTCCTAGCTTTGGGCCTGGCCAGGGCCCGGCCCAATTTTCAAAGCCCGAAGCTCTAAATGGCCAGGCCCTTTTTTTGGCCCTCTGGGCCCGGGCTGGGCTGGCCCAAGCCCGACCTTTTGACACCTCTACATCCATTACACACAGCACTATACACAATACACAAAAGCACACACTCATGTGCACGCGTGCGCGCGCACACACACACACACACACTTACTCACACACATTTGCACGCGCACCACACACACACATTACACACACGTACTATAATTTACACACACACAAAACACAGCTACTGCCTTATGGTCATAGCTTTCTTCTTTGCCAAATTCCCACATACATACTTACACACATAAAACACACACACACACTTGGGCACACCACACACGCTCTCTCTCTTAGCCACCATCTTGGCAGCCTTACCATGCTCACAATACCCATAAATGCACGCACACAACACATACAAACGCACTCTCACGCACACACCAGCACCCATACACAGAGACCCATATACACACACATGTTTATAGGTGTTGCGGGTAGCTTATCTTCTTTGCTGAGCACACACACATGCACAAACACACACAATACACTTTGCCTTGCTCTCTCCTTTATTACCTGTGATATACAGACCTATGAGTACCCACGATACACACACAATACACCCAAAAAAATACACACATACACGCACCCTCGTTACAGCTACTGCCGTCTTCTTTGCCCACTACTCAACCCACATGCAAAACCACACCTTAATATAGACACCCTCGCACCAAACTATATAGCAACCTGCACTCACGCACCTCACATACACAAATGCATAAACCACACACAGAAATGGTGGTAACATATCAACCCCATGCACACATGTGTTATATATATATATATATATATATATATATATATATATATATATATATATATCACTTCATAGCAAAGAGAAACTTTTACACCATTTTCTTATAAACATATTTTGGCTGACCCATGAGCATTGGAAGCTCTCAGATTGCTCATTACCACAAACAAACCAACCAACGCACATAACCCATCAGTACTACACCCTTCATATAGCCCTCTTCTCACTGGTCCTTCACGTTATACAAAGCACCCATATCTTTGACGGCAATAGCTCCTTAAAAATATTAAATAAACATAGAGAAAAAGCGTAGAAGACTTACCAAAAAACCAATCCCGATCGCCAAAAAAAAAACTGCCTCCTTCCCTCTCTCTCTCTCTCTCTCTCTCTCTAAATCTCTCTCTCAACCATGTTTTCAGAAGACACAAAATTAATCCTTTTGTTATATATATGTTTTATATATATATATATATATATATATATATATATATATATATATGGGAGCCGATCCTTGTCTACCGGTGGTGAAATCCTTATTTCTCCACCACAAATCTAGTCGTCCACGTGTACTCGTGGACGGCTCAGATGGGTTTTTTTATTTTGAAAAAGTTGCAACCGCTACTCTTTCATGCGATTGCAAAATTTGACAATTATGCCACTAAACCCCAACCGCAAGAAAGAGTAACGGTCGAGGGCCCACAAGAAATGTCCCAACCGCAACAAGGTGTTGTGGGTGTTGCGGTCTGTATTAACCCCAACTGCAACAATGTGTTGCGGTTGGTATCATTATTTTTTTAGGCTGAAACCCCAACCGCAACACTTTGATGCGGTTGGTATGATTTCTTCCCTCCCCACTTGCTGTCCTTTCTTCCCCCCCCCGGTATGCCCCCATTCCCCCTCCCCCCACTTGCTATCCTTTCTTTCCCCCCCGGTATGCCCCCCTTCCCTCCTTCCCCCCCCCAACCGCAACACTTTGTTGCGGTTGGTATGATTGCTTCTTACCAACCACAACAAATGTTGCAGTTGGTCCCCCCCCCTTTGCCATGTGGTGTCCCCCCCTTCCCCCCAACTGCAACCCCCTCCCTTCTTCCCCCAACTGCAACCCCCTCCCTTCTTCCCCCCAACCGTAACCCCCTTCCCCCCAACCGCAACACTTTGTTGCGGTTGGTATGATTGCTTCTTACCAACCGCAACAAAGTGTTGCGGTTGGGGGGAACCCCCCTTTGCCACGTGGTGTCCTCCCCCCCCCCCCCCCGTTATGCCCCCTTCCCCCCCCCCACGTGGTGTCCTTCCCCCCCCCTCGTGTCCTTTTTCCTTTCCTCTCCCCCCATGTCCTCTTTCCAGAGTCAGCTCAAAGCTCGGCCGCACAGTCTTCTACAAATTTTTTTCTTTCACAGCCTTTGACTACTGCTCACTCACGGATCTAATTTTTTCTGTCTTCTTTCTTCTCTCTCCCTCACTTTTCTCTCTTTATAATCTGTTCTCTCCGAACCCTTTCTTCCACTCTCCATCATCTTTACCAACTCTCCTCATACTCCATATCTCACCTACATAATCTCCACAACAATACAAACAAAAAAAAATTACACTAGAAGATCGATGGATTTTTCTTTACATATATCAAGTTAAAACAAGTAAGTATTTTGAATTTTCTTATAATTCAATGTTAATTTCAAATTGTTCTTACCAATGGATTGTTTAAATTGTGTTATGCTTAAATTGTTCTTACTATAGTCTAAAATTTGTGTTTTTTGATAGTTTGAAATTACGGATTGAACTAGCGTTTATTAGTGAATATTAATGTGAATACGAAACGTAATTGTCGCTAAAGGTGAAAAGTTAATTAGACAGTTTTTCACGAATTTATAAAAAATAGCTAGAGCTAAATTTTGCCAAAGTTCAAAAAAGAGACCCTAGTTATTTTTAAAAGATCTATATCAGGGAAAATTTCAGATTTTTTCAAAGACTGGAAAGGGGTTAACTGATACGGGGAACCTTGTAACTTTGCACTCTAATTTAAAATATCAAGCTAGCGTGATTTCACGCGAAACTTTTATGAGAATCCTAGGATGTTGGGAAGTTCCATTTCTCAGGAATTTGGGCCATTCCGAAGTCGTTAGCTATTTTTTTGGCCGAACAGGCTTTTAAGCGCTCGATCCGGACACCGGTTAGGGATTTTTGGGCGAAAAATCTGTAAATAGTTTTTAGATCAAGAATGAATTCAGGAAGCTTAAAATAGCATTTTTAGAGCACTTTTGAGATTTTCTGATGCCAGGGGGCATTTTGGTAATTTGCCACCCCGGGAGGGGTATTTTGGTAATTTTATAATGTTAAGTTTTTCAAAGGACTTTTTAGTCCAGAAATGTAAGTAAAACACCTGAAAGGTTGTTTTGAAGCTGATTTGGGGCGTTAGGGTGATAATGAACCCCCGGGGGCATTTCTATAATTTGCCGCTCATCGGGGGTATTTTGGTAATTGAACATTGTAAAATTTTCTGACACAACTGGAGGAAATAATTTATATTTTTATTTTTATTTTATTTTATTCTATGACTTGTTGAGAATGATATAATTTTTATTTTTTAGATTTCAGTATAAATATGGATGCAACTGGAGGAAATAATTTTTGTGAAGATTCTGATCCACCTTACTTGGGTCAAGTTTTTCAAACACTGGACGAAGTTGAAGCATACTATAGAGCATATTCGAAAATGATAGGTTTCGGTATTAGAATTAAGACGACTAGAAAACGGGCGAATACAGATCAAATTTGTGGAAGACTATTTGAGTGTCATAGAAGAGCATCGCATGTACCCCCCCCCCCCCCCGGTTGTTCGGATCAGTGACAAAGGGCCAACAAGACAAAGAAAATGGGACACATTTCTGGGTACCAGCTGCAAGGCCCATGTGTATGCAGTACACCGGAAAAATGAAAACCATTGGGTTGTGACGGGAGTGGAGTTGAGCCATAATCATCAGTTGATGACCCCTAGTAAGATTGGCCAAATTCATCAACACCGACAAATAAGCGTGGCACATAGACAACTGATATTTACAATGGCCGAGGCTAAAATTCTACCTTCTAGAATGATGGGGGTTTTCTCAAGCCAGGCTGGGGGGATTGACAAGTTGAGTTTCAACGAAGTAGACCTTCGAAATGAACTTCGTGTTCAAAGGAGAGAGTCTTTCGATAAGAGTGATTCTCAAGCTACACTTGATATCTTCAGGAGCCTTCAGAGTGAGAATTCTGGCTTTTTCTATAGTCTCCAACTGGATGATGAGAACCGCATTAGTACTATATTTTGGGTGGATGCCCGGTCTAAGGCTGCTTACCAAAATTTTGGGGATGTTGTGACGTTTGACACCACATACCGCACAATAAGTACTTTATGACTTTTGCTCCGTTCACCGGGGTGAACCACCATTATCAGTCAATCTTGTTTGGCTTTGCCCTGCTTAGGGATGAGACGGAGGAGTCGTTTACGTGGTTATTTGAAATGTGGCTTAAAGCAATGTATCATATTCCTCCAAAGGCCATCATCACTGACCAAGATCTGGCAATGAAAAATGCAATCGCTAAGGTCCTTCCAGATACTCACCATGGCCTGTGCACATGGCACATAAGCAATAAATATCCCGAACGGCTTCACAATGTATATGCAAACCGAGTGACTTTAATACATGTGTGAAGAAATCGTTGACAGTAGACGTGTTCGAGGAGAGGTGGGCCAAGTTAATGGATACTACTATTTGCACAATCATGAATGGTTACAAGCGTTGTATGAGATCAAGACACAGTGGGTCGGTGCCTACACGAAAAAGTTTTTTACAGCCAGAATGACTACGACCATGAGAAGCGAAGGTATGAATGCATTCTTTGATGGGTACATAGGCCATAGTAGTTTTTTCACCTTTGGAGGCTCATGCGGCTCAAGTCTATACCAAGGAATGTTTAGACAGTTTCAAAAGGAACTACTAAAGTCGAATCAATATAGCATAACAAAGTTGCACGAGTATTCCACCAGAGATCTCAAGGTTTATGCTTTGACAAATGTGACGAATTTTGCTAATCCGTGCTCTTCGTTGGGTCCGAGGAACAGAAGACATTTTACGGTAGCAGTGTGTATGGAGACCGGGTTTGTTAATTGCAACTGTCAACTATTTGAGAATAAAGGTATACTTTGTCGACACGCGTTAAGGTATTTGAGCGCCAAGAATGCTCGTGAAATCCTTCCAGAGTATATCTTGGATCGGTGGACGAAGGAAGCCAATAGAGTCCACGGTCACATTCCTTACGTGCCCAATGTTTCAGTTGATTTCGAGCAATCTGAGACGCTGCGATACAATCACCTGTGTAACATCATGCACGTTTTATCATTGGATGCAGCGTCAACATTTGATGGGTACAGGTATCAAGTTGAAGCAGCCGCACGAGATAAGGCTAACCTTGCACAGTTTAGGATAGCATTACCAGAAAGACGAGACAATCTGACTACTCGGACGATTCCAGTCGATAGATTCAATCGAGCTTCACAGCCATTCATTGACAGCACTAGCCTGCAAGGTGAGGAGGACAATATTTTTTATCCAATTATTTATCAAACAAAAGGGCGAAAACGTGCAATATGTATGAAGAATCCGATTGAAGAAGCAACGGGTCAAAAAAATTTGCGAAAGTGTGCGTTGTGTAATAAGATGACTGACACGTTTCCAGATGGTTTCCACTTGCCCCTGCCTGCCCCTCGCCTCCTCCATTCTGTGAATTCCCTCATGTTGGTCACCATTAATCCCACAAGATAAGTGGGATACATGTTAAGCTTCAAATCTTCAGAGTGGTTATAACGTAGCTCTCTAATCCGGAGTAGATCTATATAAGCGTTCATGACAAAATTTGAAATATCTGTCTCCAGCGCCAACATTCTCATATCCTTATGACATATGAATGTCAAAAGAGGAAAGTCTGTTGCATCGACGGGCTCATGCCCAAAGTAGTGCCAGTCGATCCAATCCCACTTGTCCGGCCTCAATGGCTTCGTCGCTTGTCCTTTATCCGACTGGATCCTTGGGCGCGAGGCCTGGATTCCTACTTGGGTCACCTAACTCAGGCGCTGAGAGTCATACGCATCAGGAGGCAAGCGACTAGACGGCTCCCCTTGGTAACCCCGGTACGCAAGACTAAAGTTGTGAACTTCAGTCTTGTACCTCTCAATGGACCTCTTCAGATTGTCAAGAGCCTGCGCGGCAAACCAGTCAAACCCCTCCAGCTGCTGGAACACCTCGGTGCCCCGGTCAACCTAAAAAACATGCATAGAAAATATGGCTAATCATTTTAGGCATGGTCGATAAGGTCCGCAAATAAAAATTGAAACAACACTAGCATGACTTACAATGTTCAATGCCTAGAACTGGTCATAGATCTCACGTGGCGCATACGATGTCTTCCTCACCTGGGAAGGGCGATTCACCCTCGTACGTGTCACCTTGAGAAACCATTGTGGTACTCCTCATTGCTGATGCTATCGGTCTTCAGCGATACAAGGCTATCATATGTTTCTTACCAAGTATTCCACTGTTGCACCTCGTCGCTCAATAAATTCAAGGCATCAGGCACCTTGAAGTTCGGCCCTCGACCACTCCTGTATGGCCGCATGTCTACAGCGGGTTTTGGTATCCCTTGTAGACAGCCAGCTTGCCTCATAACTCGATCGGGCATCTCAAACTCACATACTTCGAAGTGAATAAGCGGCACCCGAACTAAACCTGCCAGCACGTACGACACCAGAAGTTTCCAACACCACTCATCCAACTGATGCATCACCTTGCTATATGGCTGCCACGTCACCTGGGATGCATTGAGTATCTCTAGTTCCCCCGATAGAACATTAGATGGTGGTGCGGGTCTACCCATCTCCTCCAGTTGGTCGTAGGCCCCCAGGCCCACACCCTAAGCCAAGTCTCATCGGAATCTACCCACGGTTGTGGACGACCCGTGGGTAACCTCTCGTAAGACCAAACCTGCGAATGCAAACATTATCTGGAATTAGTAATTAATGCACGAATATATTGACACGTCAACCAAGAAAATAAATGCTCAAACCTGTAATAGAGTGAGGCAGGCGGCAATGGACTTGGCACCCTTTATCATAGCTCTGTGCAGTGCTCGATATAGGTGCGTAAGGACAGCTGAACCCCACGAATACGAGTATACCTCCTCAAGATCCTCAAAGAACACCATATACTTCGGATGCACCTTGTTTTTCGAATGCGTCGGAAGTAATATGGCTCCAATAATATACAGAAGGAATGCATTCGTATACGTCACTAAATCGTGAGGAGTGTATTCATTCGGTAGCACGCCATACTAATCTCTCAGCCATTTAAGTTTGATGCCGTTCGTTGTAAGAGCTTCCCTCGGAATTTCCAAAAAATACTGCCTAGCCATCTTCGTTATGGATGTAGACGTTTTGCTCAAAGTAATGGGTCTGCCGTGACATGAGATTCCAAGTATAAATCCGACGTCCTCTAATGTAATAGTCATTTCACCAAAGAGAAAGTTAAATGAGTTCGTCTCGCTCCTCCATCGTTCAACTAGAGCGGATATAAGGCAATCATCGTGCCGAGACCAAATCCCGCAATCAATGAACATAGATAAATTTTGACGGTGTAATAATTGTATTTGTTCCTCGTTTAGTACCCACTCTTCGAGGTGACTTGTGCTTTGAATTGTTTCCAAAACACCCCTATCGACACCGTCAAATACTTGCCTCGCGACGTGGTCATCGTCATCGTATAGAATTGATATATCATGAGGTCCAGGTTGAAATGCATATCTCTAAGAACAAAATATAATCGTAAACCAACTTAGCGTCCATAATATTTACATTCCAAAACTGTTACTGGATCTTTAACCTAGCTTACCAACGCATTAGCAATAGTCATTATCTCATTATTTCAATGTATTAACACCATTTCTCACTTCCCACCACTCCCAATGCATAATTATGCGTGTTCCCTAAAATTTAGCGCCAACGTGACAATTTACCAATATATCCCCTGATGGCCGATACACCACCAACACCTCAAAACTGCTTTAAAACTACTTTTTAAATGTATTACATCAATTATATACCAAATATTTTCTCAAAAAATTATAAAGGGGATGAGTTACCAAAATACCACCGACTTATGCAAAATACCCCCCTGGCAGGCATCGCCCCACCAAAATACCCCCGATGAGCGACAAATTACCGAAATGCCCCCGGGGGTTCATTATCACCCTAACGCCCCAAATCAGCTTCAAAACAACATTTGAGGTGTTTTACTTACATTTCTGGACTAAAAAGTCCTTTAAGAAACTTTACCAGGAAAATTACCAAAACACCACTCTTGGGGTGGCAAATTACCAAAATACCCCCTGGCATTAAAAAATCTCAAAAGTGCTTTAAAATGATATTTTTTGCATCCTGAATTCATTCGGGATCTAAAAAGTATTTTACGAATTTTTCGCCCAAAAATCCGGAACAGATGTCAGGATCGAGCGCTAAAAAGCCCATTCGGCCAAAAAAATAGTTAACGACTTCGGAATGGCCCGAAGTCCTGGGAAATGGAACTTCCCAACATCCTAGGGTTCTCATAAATGTTTCGTGCGAATTTGCGCTAGCTTGATATTTTAAATTACACTGCAAAGTTACAAGGTTCCCCGTATCAGTTAACCCCTTTCCAGTCTTTGGAAAAATCTGAAATTTTTCCCTGATATAGATCTTTTAAAAATAACTAGGGTATCTTTTTTTAACTTTGGCAAAATCTAGCTCTAGCTATTTTTTATAAATTTGTGAAAAACTGTCTAATTAACTTTTCACCTTTTGCGACAATTACGTTTCGTATTCACTTTAATATTCGCTAATAAACGCTACTTCAATCCCTAATTTCAAACTCTCAAAAAACACGAATTTTAGAATATGGTAAGAACAATTTAAGCATAACACAATTTAAACAATCCATTGGTAAGAACAATTATGGTTAGAACAATTTGAAATTAACATTGAATTACTTGATATATTTAAAGAAACATCCACCGATCTTCTAGCGGTTATCCACCGATCTTCTAGCGTAACCTTTTTTGTTTGTATTGTCGTGGAGATTATGTAGGTGAGATATGAAGTATGAAGAGAGTTGGGTAAAGATGATGGAGAGTGGAAGAAAGCGTTCGGGGGGAACGAGTTATAAAGAGAGAAAAGTGAGGGAGAGAGAAGAAAGAAGACAGAAGACAGAAAAAAAAAAAAAAAGATGGATCCGTGAGTGAGTAGTGAGATGAGTACGGTCAAAGGCGGTCTGTCCGGCTTTGAGCTGCATTTGTGGAAGAAGAACAGGGGGGGCGCGGGGGGGGGGGGGAAGGACAGGGGGTAAGGAAAAAGGACAAAAGGAGGGGGGCTGGGGGGAGAAAAAAAAGGACAAAAGGAAGGGGGCAACCGCAACAATGGGGGGGGAAGGACATGTAAAGGGGGTGGGGGGCCGGGGGGAGGAAAAGGGACAAAAGGAGGGGGGAAGGGGGGAAGGGGGAAGGGGGGGGGGGGCAACCGCAACATATTGTTGCGGTTGGGGGCTTTGCTCAATGAATGCAACCGCAACACTTTGTTGCGGTTGGGCCTACCCTCAACCGCAACACTTTGTTGCTGTTGGGACATTTCTGGTGGGCCCTCGACCGCTACTCTTTCTTGCGGTTGGGGGTTAAGGGGCATAATTGTCTAATTTTGCAACCGCTACTCCTTCATGCAGTTGCAACTTTTTCAAAATAAAAAAAAATCCATCTGAGCCGTCCACGAGTACACGTGGACGGCTAGATTTATGGTGGAGAACTAAGGATTTCTCCACCGGTAGACATGGATCTATATATATATATATATATATATATATATATATATATATATATATATATATATATATATATATATATATATATATATATATATATATATATATATATATATATATATATATATCCTAAAACTTTCTATTATTACAAAAAGACACAAAATTAACTATTTACAATAATTTAACGTACTAGGAAAAATAAGAGTTGTTACATAGTGCCGCTTCATTAATCCTTGCTAAGGTCGCTAATAATACATCGATGTTAACCAATAAATAAAATAAAAAATCTTGTTGATATTAATTTTCAAAAATATCGTTTATGCTAATTGTCACTAAGTACCTCAATCAATATCACTTATAATTGCTATTATTAAGTTATAACTTATGGTTCCTAAATTCAAGATAGCGGGTAAAACTTGGTCACGCTTATTGATGCTAAATGTTACGGAAAATCGTTGCTTAGTGAACTAACCGACTAAACATTATCAAGGCTCGGAGTGTTACAATAATCAACTCTGTTATGTCAAAATTAACTCGGAGTGTTACAATAATCAACTCTATGTCAAAATTAAGTTCTAAAGCTAATAAATAGTCTAATATTCACTAATTAGTCTTGTTATTCATGTAAATTTAATCAATAATAAAGATAATGTATTTTATATTGGGTCCTATTAAAAAAATATTGTTAGTCTTTCGATTTTAAAAAGCTTTGTAAAATTACTTAAAACAAATTCATTACTCAGATATTCTAAGAGTACATTAATCGTATATTCTTTTTCCAAATCTCATATTTGATTTGTTTTCTTAATCCTCATATATGAAATATAACCAGTTGGTCATGGGTTTTTATTTAAAAGTACTAACTTATAACTCATGTCCTGTATCTACATTCATTTTTCACAATTATGTCTATTATGTATATATCTACATATGAAAAAAGATTAGACATTTAACTTAATTAAAAAGTCATTTTTCTTCTAAATCTAATATATTATTTTTATTTTTTAGATATATGTATTTTTATAATTACAGCAAAGAGTGTTTAGGGAATACAATATTCATAATTAGGTCCTAATAAGTCAGTGCAGTTATTAGGCTGAGTTTTAAAATGGTTAGAATTAATTCTCATATTACACAAGGGTATGAATATAATCCTCATTATTCTTGAAAAAATTAATGAAACTTAAAAATAAGGAACCTGTCAAAATTTAAATCAAGTGTTAGATCATGTTTCTGTTGCAAGGCTCATAAGTTATTTAACCTCAATTATGACATAATTTTTTTATTCTCAATTAAAATTATTATTTTCATTTTTTATATATGAATTCTATATTCATATTAGAATGTGGTATTAAGGATACAATAGTCAGTATTAAGTTCTAATAAGTTAGTATATTGATTAGATTGAGTTTACGGATGATTAGAATTAGTTTTCAAAGTATATAGGGCCTATGGAAATCCCTTATTAATACTACAAAATTAATTAAAGTTAAAAATAAGGATGCTATTAAAATGTAAAGACAACTATTACATCACATTTCTGTTCTAAATCTCATAAGTTATTTGATTTTTTTGGGGTTTATGAATTTTAATTTTCATCATTGAAAGACACTAGATATTGATTTGGTAGAGTTTTACAATGATTAGAATTAGTTTTTAACTTAACAAAGACTTACTAATTTACAAAGTAATTAATGTTAATATAAGAAATCTATTCCAGATAATATTGGAGACCTTTACTGATAGTACCTTAATTAGTATGTAATGTTTATCAGTTTATTTCACATAAAAAATATAATGTGAAAATGCATCACGTAAAGAAGCAATGATATGTCGCGTAAATAAGTTATCATTATCTTTTTTACTTCGCTTATTATATATTATATAGATACTTATAGGTCCCTTCGCTGTAACCTACCTTTGGGGTCTCATTCATCACAACAAAGTTGAAGTATGCATTGCAAGGTTCTTATTGACAAACTGTCCAAAAAGATTACAAGTTGGACTACCAAACACTTGTTTTATGCTAAAAGGATACCGTAACACTGGTATATATATATTTTTTGTGAAGTTATTTGTGTAAATACAATTTAGGAAGGTATCGTGACTTTGAATTATAAGAAGGGCCTTAGAGACCTATCTGAAAGTATTTTTCAGTGAAGATTTTGGTATTGATACTATTTGCCGCCAATACAATTAAATTAGACAATAAAGATTTTGATTTGAATCAGGAGTTTAAGTTATACTATAATTATTGCATTAGCAACTACATAACAATGAGGAAGAAAAAAAAGTCTAGATACGTTATTGTAGAGACAAGGAGAAGAAAACGAGAAAAAAAGGCTTAGTTAAAGATTTTAGGGGTTCCAAGGTAGGGCTGTATACGAACCGAGTTCGAGCCGAACATGAGTGTGTTCGAACTCGGTTCGTTTAATTTTTGGTATGTTCGAGCTCGGCTCGTGTTCGTTAAGAGCAAAAAATTCAATGTTCGAACTCGGCTCGAGTTCGTGACTGAAGAACTCGGGCTCGACTCGCTTGACTCGTTTAACAATACGAGTCGAACTCGAGTTCCGAAACTCGGCTCGTGTTCGAGTTCAACATCCAACAAATCCCTAAATCCCTAAATCTGCAAAAAGGAAATCCTCAAATCTTTCAATCTAATCAAGCTAAAATGAATTAAAAGCGAAATTATAGAATATATAAGAGGGATGCAGAATAAAACACTACAAATTAAATAAATTCTTGGAGATCTTGATCTATTGGAGATGAAAACAAAGAAATGGCGCTGTTGATGCATGCGCCGGCGACGGGGAGATGATGACTTCGAAGACATACGCCGGCGACGGTTAGATGAAAACTTCAAAGACATGCGATGACGAGATGATGACTTCGAACTTCGAAGAGATGCGGAGACGGCATCGTAGACAAGCAGAGACGGCGTCGTAGATGGCGATACGCCGGCGACGGTTAGATGAAAACTTCGAACTTCGAAGAGATGCGGAGACGGCATCGTAGACAAGCAGAGACGGCGTCGTAGATGGCGTCGTTGACGGCGTCGAAGCCATGATGTGCATGCGTGGAGAGAGAGAGAGAGAGGGTATGTGCGATCTGTGAGGGGTGTGTGTGTGTCTGTGTGTGTTTGTGTGTGTGTGTGACGGGAAAAGGGTGCAGAGTAGATGGCCGCAGTAGTGGCCTGTGTGTGCTTTGTATGTGTTTAGGTTAGGTTTTAGTTTATATACTTAGGGTTTCTTATATGTTGGGCTGTGTATTGGGCTAATCCCATGGGCTTGGGGTTTTGGGCTAACTAACTTTAGGGCCTCAGTTTAAAGTATTATGTTGTATGATTATGAAAATGTTAATTTTTTAAATATATTATAATTGATTTATTATTTAGACGAGTTGTTCGCGAACACGTTTGTGAATATTTTGGAGTGTTCATGTTCGGCTCGTTTAATAAACGAGCTCTATAAACTTGTTCGTGTTCGGTTCGTATATTATAAGAACGAACACGAACGAGTTTTAAGGAGAATGAACCACGAGCCGTTCGTGAATGGCTCGGTTCATTTACAGCCCTAGTTCCAAGGTATGGCTGTGATTGATCTAAGTCATTAATTAAAAGTAAGGATATTCTCATGCATTTACCCAATCTGAAATCTGTTCATTGATCTATTCATCAATTGATTTAATGTTTAGAGGGATTCAGTAATGCTCTAGAACCTAATTATATTTTTGATTGTTACGATAAATAATTTTTCGTACTTTTGATTATTGACATTGATTTGTGATATTTTCATTGTAAAATTTTTTGTAACTTCAAGAATTCGTATCTTTTCCGTTCCTTGTCCAATTTTAGTGTTCTTATACTTTTTAAAACCCCCAAATAGTCTACTACAACTTTGTAGTTTTGAGTATTTCTGTAATCATAAGTGATTAATATTTGAAAATACATCTGAACATTTTTATATTTATGTTGCTGGCAATTCAAGTCTGTCAATTTGGATTTGCTATATCTC
This sequence comes from Escallonia herrerae, assembly GCA_033070095.1. NCBI lineage: Eukaryota > Viridiplantae > Streptophyta > Magnoliopsida > Escalloniales > Escalloniaceae > Escallonia > Escallonia herrerae. The sequence continues at coordinate 59,817 of JAVXUP010000358.1, forward strand.
GTTTATTTATTATTTATTTTTGATGATTTTGGATATTCTGAAATCCTTAAAATGGATTATTAAGCTTGTGGTTTAAGGTTTTATAATAAGTCTCCTTGTTCTTGGTCAAAATCGACTTTGAATGTTATTCGTGAGCACAAAAGTTTCTGGTTCTTGGTCGACACACGAGATCTCGATCTGCATACGTTCGCTGCACCATTAATTCTGTCTTACTTGTTTGTACCAATAATTCTGCATACGTCTGCTGCACCGTATCGCGGACAGTACTACCTACCCACTCACCTCCTTCAGCACAATTTTCTTCTCCTTGTCACTCGCTTCCATTTTCAGCTCCCTTCAAGCTTCGAGTAACACTTGCTTCAAGCTTCACTCAAGCAAGGTCAGTTTGTGAATGGTGAAGTTTTCTTTATGGATTGACTGGAAAAGTATAATTTATTTATTTGGACAAAAAAGTATAGATTTTTTTATGTTCTAGAAATTTGTCACTCTATTCATCAATTTGTGATGTTCTAGACATGATGTTCATCAAAAAGGTATAATTTGTTAACTTTAAATAAATCAATATAGTTTAATTCAATTTTTTTGAGATATGTTGTTGTATTTTGGCATGATGAATTTGTCTATTTATCTTAGTAATTTTAATTTGTTATGTTCAATAAATTAATAATTATTAATTGAGATTACGTATATGGTATGTTTGTCATCCTAAATTGGTCTATTTGCCAAGGTAATTTTTAGGTAATATTTTCAGTTAGAAATGCCATTTGATTGTTAAGCGTAGTCTATTTCTACACAGGTCTTGTTTCACAATGTCTGATTTCGTGTCGAGCTCCAACGTCCCCGTAGATGCTAGTGATCCGTATCTAGGACGAACGTTTCAAACATTGGAAGAAGCTGAAGAATGTTTTCGAGCGTATTCATTGAGGGTTGGTTTTGGCATTAGAATAAAGACTACAAGAACAAGCAACGTAACAAAAAAGATATGCTCTCGCTTATACGAGTGTCATAGGGGCAGAAACCCACAGCAAAATGAGACACGCGTAGGCAATGATGACAGTGATGACGAAATAGGATATTCGCGTAGAAGACGGGACTGCTTTGAGCGCACAAATTGCCAGGTCAAGATGTTCGTAAGCTACAAACCCAAGCAAGATCATTGGCTTATTACCAGCCTGGAACTGGCACACAATCACCCGTTAGTAACTCCTTCTAAGGTGAGTCAGATGCATCAACACAAGAAGATGGGTAAGGTCGCGAGGAGCCTAATTCACACAATGAGCAATGCGCGAATTGGACCTACTGAGATTGTTAATGTTCTTGCTGAACAGGCTGGGGGAATTCAAAATTTAAACTTTAACACGACAGACGTTCGTAACGCGGTCCGAACCCATAGACGAGCCGCGTATGACCTCAATGATGCTCAATCTACAATGAGCCTATTGAAACGGATGCAGATGGAGGACCCGCAGTTTACCTTCGATTATAAACTTGACGACGAGCATCGAGTTAGTACAATTTTTTGGGTCGACGGTCGTTCGAGGCTAGCTTATAAGCATTTTGGGGATGTCGTGACTTTCGACACCACATACCGTACCAACAAGTACTCGATGCCGTTCGCTCCTTTCACGGCGTCAATCATCATTATCACTCCATCCTGTTCGGGTTCGCCTTGTTAAGGGACGAGAGCGAGGGTTCTTTTGTATGGTTGTTTAGGACGTGGCTGGAAGCAATGAACTTCAAAGCACCCAAAGTGATCATCACCGATCAAGATTTGGCAATGAAGAAGGCTATTGCTACCGTCTTCCCAGACACCCGGCACAACTTGTGCACTTGGCACATAAGCAACAAATACCCTGAACGTCTGCATCACGTGTACGCAAAGTATCCAGACTTTAAACAGGATTTTGACAAGTGCGTTAACAAGTCGTTAACGATTGAGGAATTCGAGGAGAGGTGGAAAAGCTTGTTCGGGATTACTCATTGCAAGACAACGAGTGGCTCCAGCACTTGTACGAGCGCAAAGAGCAATGGATTGGCGTTTACACGAGGAGGTATTTTTCAGCGGGCATGAAAACGACGGGCAGGAGTGAATCTATGAATGCCACGTTCGATAGTTATGTGGGTACAGCTACCAATTTGAAGAGTTTCGTTGCATCCGCACAAAAAGCGGTTGCTTCGTTGTTCGTAAAAGAAAGGGCTGCAGACTTTGCAACAACGTACAAACAAAGGAGAAGGTTGCTTGAGACCCCGCTGGAGCTGAACGGTGCCAAAGTCTATACGAAGGAGATCTTCTTGCTATACCAAGTAGAGCTGCGAAAATCGGGACGATACAGTATAAACAAGGTGGCAGAAATGTCTACGCGTGAGTACAAGGTTTATTCGCTCGTGAATGACCTCGTCCCTGAGAAGCTGCGCAGAATTTATACGGTGAGCCATGACACATTGACGGATTCGGTGACATGTGTTTGCAAGAAGTTTGAGTTCCATGGCATCCTGTGTAGACACATTCTGCGGTTTTTCACCCAGAAGAATATCAGGACAATCCCCGATAAATATGTCCTGCCACGGTGGACGAAAGGTGCAAACAGGTTGCACGGTACCATTGCCTTTCCGGAGCACCCGTATACTGACTTTGAAGAATCAGAGACGTTGCGGTATAATCATCTGGTGACGATGTTCACCCGTTTGTCCGTAAAAGGTGCTGCTACAATGGCCGGATATAAACATCTCCTCGAGGTAGCTCAGCAGCAAGAGCCCATCGTCGACCAGTTGGAAGCAGCTTCAGTCAGCAATGCGGTTGACACTGAGCCTACTACGGGATCAGAAGATGACGAGCCGGGGGAGGAAGACGACAATGATATCCGGCCTTTGGACCCAATTATATCGCAAACGAAAGGCCGCAAGAGATCTACGCGGATGAAGAGCTCTATTGAACAGGCAACTCAACCTAAAAAGCTGAGAAGGTGTGCATTGTGCAACAAAATGACCGACCATGACAAGCGAAACCATTACAAGGCACTGGGGATAAGTCCAGGGGGTTTGCAAGACGGGGAAGAAGATGACGCCGAAGATGAAGACGAACAAGCTGCAGTGGACCTTTAATTTTTTGTATAAGCCATCAAGTCTGTTTGACATTTGTAATAATTTTTGTAATTTTTTTCTAATAATTTTTTGACCGAATACTGGAATTTTTTTTCTGATGGACCTATGAGAGCCATCAAATCTAAGTTTAAGTTGTTTTTTGTTTTGCTTAGCCCCGTCCGCTACATAGTGTAGCGGACGCATCTGCTTTTTGTCCGCCACACAATGTAGCGGACGGCATCACAGAGAAAAACTTTTGGGTTCTTTTGGTCCGCTATACAATGTAGTGGATGACTCTGCTCTATAAATACCAGATCGGCCAATCAACTTATTACTCCGTCCGTTTCTCTATCTGTCTCGAACATCTCACCCAGCCGCTACCCCATCTACGCCGACCCCTATCTCCGGCGACCCACATCTCCAGCGACACCACCGTCCTCCCCTGACGCCGCGCCGCCCCCGGCGATAGCCCAGTCCTCCCCTCAACGCCGCGACGCCTCCAGCGACATTCCCAGTGTGATGGCTTCTGATTCGTCGAGCAGCAGTGAATTTTTAGGCAACATACACCTTGCAGGCAGACACTTTTTCAAGGTCATGATGCCTGGTTTTGATACAGAACTTGTAGGCCATCCCTCTTTCTCTGTGTTTTCGTGTGTGTTAAAATTTGATCTTTGGTTAAAAACTAACCTTTTTTTTGTATTATGAATATGTTAGGACATACCGGTAGCCTTTTCCAATTGGCTTACCACAATTTATTTCGATTCAACTTTAACCAGCCGCAAGGGGTCATGGCATGTAAGAATGAAGATGAAGCCCGGCTAAGGTCAAATTTCGTTCGCAGAGGGTTGGAACGAATTCGTGCAGCAGCATGACCTCTAACTCGGGGACTTTGTAGTGTTTGAACACACATGGAAGTGTAATTTTCAAGTGACGGTGTTTGATCGGAGCACTTGTGAAAAAAAATTCCCTCAATGTTGAACCCTAAATTCTGCTATGAACAATTTTATGTTAATGTTCATTATTTTTCAGAATTTTAGGTTCTTAATTGTGCCGTTTGAGATTCTGTCGATGTTGAGATTGTTGATTGTTAATCGTAAGTTTTTTTTATTGTTAATCGATATTGAGATTGTTGATTCCGTGGCTAAAACAATCAACTTCAACACTTAGAAATTTTTTTTGTATTTGGACGTCCGCTACACTGTGTAGCGGACGGAGAAGCAGAAACAATCAACTTCAACACTTAAAATTTTTTTTAGTATTTGGACTTCCGCTACACTGTGTAGCGGACAGAGAAGCAGAAACAATCAACCTCATTACTTAGATAAATTTTCAGTATTTGGACGTCCGCTACACTGTGTAGCGGAAGGAGAAGCAACAACAATCAACTTCAACACTTTGAAAATTTTTCAGTATTTGAACGTCCTCTACACTGTGTAGCGGACGGAGAAGCAGAAACAATCAACTTCAACACTTAGAAATTTTTTTTGTATTTGGACGTCCGCTACACTGTGTAGCGGACGGAGAAGCAGAAACAACCAACTTCAACACTTAGAAAATTTTTCTGTATTTGGACGTCCGCTACACTGTGTAGCGGACGGAGAAGCAGAAACAATCAACTTCAACACTTAGAAAAATTTTCAGTATTTGGACGTCCGCTACACTGTGTAGCGGACGGAGAAGCAGAAACAATCAACCTCATTACTTAGATAATTTTTCAGTATTTGGACGTCCGCTACACTGTGTAGCAGATAGAGAAGCAGTAATAATCAACTTCAACACTTTGAAAAATTTTCAGTATTTGGACATCCTCTACACTGTGTAGCGGATGGAGAAGCAGAAACCATCAACCTCAACACTTAGAAAATTTTTTCAGTATTTGGACGTCCGCTACACTGTGTAGCGGACGGGGAAGCAGAAACCATCAACTTCAACACTTGGAAAAAAATCTGTATTTGGACGTCCGCTACACTATGTAGCGAACAGATCAGCTAAAAAATTCTCCCCCATTTTGTTTCCCACCATTCAATCATTCTCAATGAGAGCAAAAAAACCAACTCTAATCAAATCAAATGTCCACTGATATGGACACAAATCAGTTAAATCACTCAATCATTCAACCCAAATCAACTGATCTCAACACAAATAAAATCACACCAATGACAGCTTTCAAAATAAATAATCACAATTTATTAAAAAAAATTTATTGTAATGGTACAATGTCAACTAGGCGTCCTCATGTTGAGCCGGATGTTCGTCCTTAGACGGATTTTCAATAAACCTAATCTCTCTAGGCCGGCCTTTCAAAATTTGCCAAGCTATCCTATATCTAAAGCGTTCTACGCATTCTAAACTCCAGGCGGCCGCCTTGAGGCTCTCAGACCGACAGATGTAATCCATGTACATGCATAGGAAGACGCCGCAGTCCGAAGTATTATGTTGCTTGGGCCTCGTCTTCTTCAATTGGAAATGGAGCTTTGGCTGCGCCGGTACAGGTACACCACGGATAGCATTGACCATGGCACAAAATATATTCTGCAAGAAACAGAAAACGGCATAAGACACGAGTTAACATTTACAATTGGCAAGTTACAATAAGCATTAAACAATCAACTTCAAGATTACCATAGAGTCCAGCTGGGCTTTATACATCCGCAGCACAGGCATGTGGAGGGTATCGTCGTGGAGACTGTCGATCACCGATACGACTTTTTCCGTTGGTTCATAGCAAACCAAGTACCAGTGGCTTTCCCCTAGAAATGGGATTAGAAACACGTGGGCAACCATTGCGCTCACTGGACTATCCCTATTCAGATACGCTCGTAGGTTATCCGACGGTCTCCACTGACTCAACTTTTTCTTCCCCCTTCGTTCGACCCACTCATGCCATTCAGCCACTAGGAGGCTATGAAAAAAGGCATCCAACAAAAATACGGTCGGATACTCATTCGGCCGCCCCCAGCCCCTTTCCTTCAGAATCTCCACGTAGGTAGAGATGACACCGTTGTCTAACCAACTCCCCGGAGCCAGGGAGGACATTTCTCCCCACAAGCAACAGTAATCCATGCCCTCAGGGTGATTCACACTATATAACGCTTTGTCCCGGGGGAACCCGCTAAAATACCGCTCTCTGATAATTTGGCATTTATGCGGCTTTAGGGGCTTCAGTGGATGCCCTTTGCGATACTGCCCTCGGGGGTCGACCGGGGGATATTGCACTCTTTTGGGGGGGTCGACCGGGGGATATTGCCCTCCTTCCGTAACAGATGGTCCCGCCCACGGGACAATGGGCAGTGTCTCGGACAGACTGATGTTTTCGAAACCCCAGTCCTGCGTGACTTGACTCTGAGAGAGGGGTTGGGGTTCCGAGTCCAGAAGCAAAGAGAAGGAGGGCGCACTGTACTCTTCCCATGGTGCTTGAGCCTGGCCCATGGTGCTTGGCGGTCCCCAATCACCACCCATTCCCGGTACAGAGGGACCACCGTATCCCTGGCTCACCCCCGAAGTCTGTCCCGAGGGATCACCGTATCCTGAGGGATCACTGTATCTCGAGCTCACATAAGGGGGCTGCCACCCAGGTTCCCCCATTCCCGGGTTGACGCCCGAAGGCTGCCCGGATGCTTGGCACAAAAAATTCCCGCAGCCATACGCCAATGATTCGGCCTGTTGGCGAAGCTCCTCGCCCATTGCATCCACCAGATCCTTGCGCTCGCTCAACTTCTGGAAGAAGGCGAACGAGGCATTAACCTACATCCAAAGAGATAATAAATAAGTAACTTCATACACACACTTAGAATCATCAAGGTCAATTAAAAGCACTGGTTGGGCAACTTACCAGATTGTATGCCATCTGCTCATCGATCTGACCCCTAGGGTGGTACTTCTCTCCGCGTTCAAACCTTACTGGAGCTACTCTCCTCCGGGTGATGCGGTAGTACCACTCATTGTACTGTTCGATGCTGATCACGGGGTCAGGCTCTGACACAATGGCCGCCAGCGTGTCCTGCCAGGAATCCCAAACCTCAAGTTCTCTTGTGCATTCGCCTTGCCAAACCGTCCGACACCCGGTGGGTTCCTGTTACCCCTCATATCCGGCGCATCGACTGGCAACCCCTGCAGGCACTCAAAATGGCGCATAGCATGATCTGGTAGCTGCCACTCTGCGACCTCGAAGTGGATCAGGGGTGTGCGTTGCAACCCGGAGAGCGTGAAGACGAACGACTCCCCCACCCGTCGTGCCAAACGTTTGTACGGTGCCCATCGCATCTGGCCCGGAGATAGCGAGTCGAGCTCCCCCCGATAGTACGTAATGTTATGATGGGGATCGTCTCTCCTCGGGTAGTGGTTGTCCTTCTGACTGTACTCCCAGGCGCACAACCGAGGCCACACATTATCCGTTCCGTCCCTACGCCTGGGTGCGCCGGTAGCAAGGTGTTCATAAGACCACACCTGAGAGCAAAGACAAATTAAATAAAGTATCGTCAAAATTAAATGTCGATTCAACAAAAAAAAACAAGCACGTAATGAAGATTTGTATGATATACCTGCAATAGCGAGAGACACGCACATATAGCTTTGGAGTCGGGCCTCGTTGCCTTGTGCAATGCTCGGTACAGGTACGCAAGAGTTGCTGCACCCCAGGCATAATCCCCAACCTCCAGCAGGTTACCCAACAACGGTAAATATTTGACGCTGACCGTATTCTTCGACGTTGTTGGGAACAGAATTGCCCCCATCACCCACAAGAGGAAAGCTTGTGTGTATAGCACAAGCATCTCGTCCGTGTAGTTTTCCAGGAAAACCTTGTAGGTATCTACCAACCACTTCAACTTGATACCACCAGTGCTAAATTGATCCTGGGGTATCGAAGTAAAGAAGTCCCTAGCGGTTCTCTTATTCGTTGCTTCCGACGGAGGAGCAATTACCGGCCGTCCCGTCACCGGTAACCCTAAGATGAACCCTACATCTTCTAGGGTAATCGTCATCTCTCCGAGAGGGAAGTGAAACGTATTCGTTTCACTTCTCCACCTTTCAACAAGGGCACCTATTAAGTGCCGGTCAAGGTGTTGAAAGATTTGCCCATGCGTGAAAATCCCAAACCCAATCCCACGCAGTAACCATTTCTGGACTTTGTTCAACTTCCAGGCTTTGAAATTATCGGACACTTCTACTGTGTTGAGAAGTGCTCTTTCCTACGAATTAATAAATACAATTTAACCAAAACAAACGGTATACAATGTTCGTAAGAATAGGAAAGTTGATAAAATAAGGATCTTACCCCACCATCCCATAAGAGCGTACTGACATGATTTGCTTGGTCGTATAATACGGAGGGATCTTCTGGTCCAGGGTTAAAATTCATTTTTTTGCAACTGAAATTACGAAAAAACGGCAAGGTTGGAAGCGTAAAAATTTTCAAACATACAATGCTAGCATGTGCTCACATAAGTTGACATGCTATATATATGCAAATGAAATCACATGAACATTTAAGCAATACACAATAAGCAATACACATATATTGACAAACGCTAGCATAATCCACTGCATACATAATCAAAACCATGCATAAGCCGCAATACTCATAACAAACTCTAGATTATGAACGAATAAAGGATTGGATTGTGAACTTGTGTGATTGATGAGACGATTAAAGGATTTCTTTGGAAGAAATTGCGCAGATCTACTTGCCAACGTAGTTAGAAAAATTGTGAGAAGAAAGATGAATGAGTTTCGAAAAGAGAATAAATAAGAGTTTCGGTATAGATGGGGGTGTCTAGTCCGCTACATAGTACAACGGATGGAAAAAACCGTCAAGTTGTCCGCAACACAGTATCGCCGACGGTGGGATAAGGACAAAGCAGCAGTCCTGTCGCCCCAGGACTGGTGTGACAACTGTCAGGAAGGTTGTGGATGACTTGACCACTGTCAGTCAAAAATTCATCCACAACACAGTGTAGCGGACGACTTTTTGACTGACGGTGTCAGGCCAAAAAAGTTGTCCGCGAGACTGTGTTGCGAACGAGGGGCGAGGGGCAGTATAGTAAAAAAGTCCGTCCACTACACTATGTAGCGGACGACTGATAGCTTTTGAAAAAAAAGATCTGGGTCGTCCATCCCTTCGGGATGGACGGCCAGATCGCGCTAACAAAATCTCCTATTTTGCTAGCACTATCAATGGATCAGCTCCCATATATATATATATATATATATATATATATATATATATATAGGAATAGAAATGTTCTGTATATAGGAAAAATAGCTTGGATTTACTACATTAATTTCACATAACAATTAATCATAAATTTTGACTAAGGAACATAATTGCTTAACCATGAAAGTTATCAAAACATATGGCTAAATAAATAATTAGACATACAAAATAAGCATATTAAAAGCATACAAAAAACTTTTAGGTATTTTAACTAGCATGCAATTTCAAAATATATAAAAATAAAAAAATCATGTTGGCCTGTGAGAGTGGCGATAAAATCGTTGTCCTAAAGGCTTTATCGTCTCCTTACGCACAGGTTTCAACGAACGATAAACCCTCCAAGATAAAACTCAAGGCTTACAGAGTCGCCTTCTTCATGTGTGCGTCCACATGAAGACTGTTGAACTAGCCTCGTCAAGTTGACCAAAAACCAAAATTATGGAGGATGTAAAGAGTATATAAAGTAGGGAAAATTAGGGAAAAAATGGGTTTTGGACTTAAATATCTGTAGATGAGGTTTTTTTTTTGGAAATTGTGAAAAAATGGGGCCAAACTTTAAAATCTCTGAAAAGTGGGGTGGGTTGGAAAAAAATGGGTCTTGTTTAAAAGCCATATTTTCCCATCCCCAAATTACTCCTCCCCATATTGACCCACATCAGATACCCCACCCTACCTACCCCCACCCCTTACCCTGCTGCAACCCTAACCCCCTACTCCCCCTTCTATTTTCCCTCCAATCGACACTTCTCCCCAAACCGAGACACACTTCCTCTAGGAACACGCACACGCACACACCTTTGTCTCTCGCTTCCATGCACGGCTGTCTCCTCCCCGCACTCCGCACCGGCACCACCCGCACCCGCACGGTCCTCTATCCCCTCAGCCCAACCCCTCACCCCCAACCACCACTACGTGGTCAGGCTTCCCCCAACCCTGTTGCCGTAACGACTGCCGTGATGACACAATTACAGGGCGTTTCATGCATGTCGCTATAGAGGCACTGAGATCGCATTTCGAAGCTCGACGTTTGTGCGCGCCAGTGTAAAGGTACCTTCCCTACTTACATTTTACAATCAGTAGGTCGATCAAGCTTAATACGAGCGACCTTGTTTGTTTTCTGTTTTTGAGATTGAGAGTTTTTTGTGATCGAGCTTAATTGGTTCGGTGAGAAACAAAACGTCCTTGCATGTAGTTGTAACTGCTGAAATCTTGGACATACATTTGTTGGTTTCTCTTGGCTTTTTGTCAAACTTCGACCCTTATGCGGTATTGCCTCGTGTCATTTAATGTTCTAACAATGTATTAAGGTGGTCCATATAAGTAGTGTAATAGTGGTAACAAATGATGTATAAACTAGGATTGTTGTGGTGGCAGTAGTGTTGATAAAATCACTAACAAGACGGTTATGGTACATGTAAAGCGCTGTGGGGTTGGTGAAGCGACGCTACATATGGCAGTGGTAATTACAGGAGTGGTAATGGTGGTTAATAGTGTGGTAATGATAAGTGTGATAAACGGTGGCAGGGAACGCAATTTGCCGGTTGTGGTGGGCGTAATGACAGTAATATCGGTAAAGTAGTGATTGTGATAGCAATGATGGTATTGGTGGTATTAACGATGGCTGTCTTGACAACAAGGGTGGCTGTATGAGTGGTAGTGGTAGTAGTAAAGTGGTAGACCTTAGCTCTGGTAGTATGTTTTTTGTATGAAGCACAATAACCCAAAAGTATTGCCTTTAAGCTGTCAGGGTCAATCATGGTTCGAAGTATTGCCTTTAAGCTCTTAAGGGTCAATCGCTCTATTTGAAATGAGACAGCTCGAAGTGTTGCCTTTAAGCTCTCATGGGCCAATCTCTCTAAATAGGTCATGTGATTCCTACATCCTAGGAGTTTGAACCATTATTAACAGACTAATGTATGACAAAAAGTAAGGCCTTTTTACTGGAAACCGATGAGAGATGATCATTGTGCATTATAGCCTTGTTTTTCTGAGGTAGTAAGATCCAAGCAGGAGCCTTAGAATATGTCTCAGAAACAAAAGCTGATAGATGTCCTACTATTATAAGTTTTGACAGGACACTACGGATGAAACAAAATTTTTCTTAAATCTTCAACAAGAATGTGTCGTCGCCCTTATTGTACCCTAACCAAAAAGAAATGTGTTATAACCTTTACCCACGGATAGATTTGCTTGCTTTTTGGCCACAAATGCTAAGAGTAATTTTTAGCTACTGTTTGACTGAATGTAAGCTCTTCTTAAGTTCTTTCACCATTATTTCAGACTTCAAAGCCAACAATGATGCCAGATAGTGGGAAAGAGAGAGAAATGTGCATAGTTGTGTATAATATACCTCAGTGCATCACATTGCAGAGACGTCAATTGGCACATAATGATTTACTTGGTGGAAATTTAGAAATTGTTGATAGGTGGCTAACACACAAAATATGGTACATAAATCACGTAGATAAGAAATCAAGCTTACAGGAAAGAGAAATGGTGCGAGTTTTCCTAAGGTATAGGTTAGCTTGGCTGAAAACTACGCATACTTCACAATGTGGGGACTCAGGGGCCTTGTGCTTAGAACCGACATTGTACTTTTTTGTTCACTTATATTTGAATTTCAATATGAGCTACTATATAATGCTCACTCGTCAGTACTCTAGTTTCAAACTGTCTTTGTTCAATCCTAATTAAAATGACACAATATTATACCTCTATTTGTTGGTTTTATGTTTGCATGTGTTTATAATTGGTTCAAACCAAAGTTTTTTTTTACAACTACTCATCTTTAGGGTTTATCAAATTTGTAACCCTGGTCTATCATGGTTCGAACGATTTCTTAATGACACGTTATCAGGTCCTGTTAGTGTGAATTCCTTGATTTGAACACAGAATAACAACTGAGACTAATACCGTACTTTGCCTTTTAAAATGAGTGTGAGAAAGCACATGGAGAGTACTCCTATTAGCGGACTTTTGCGTTTCAGCATAAAAAAGGAAAAACACTCAGAAGTGCAACCGATCATTTGAACATGCAAACATTCGTCGTTAAACAATAATGTACAAAAAAATTATGAGGTTAGAAGACTAAAAATCAACGATCTCAAATCCTCGGATTGCAGATCAGTTGTACACTGTCTAGAAGGGTCCCCTGAACCCGGCGATGAAGCTAATTCCATTCCTATGGAAGGAACTCTAGAGGCGGATAAAACCGCATTGATTCAGGAAAAATGTAGAACGCGTTATACGTGAGCAGTTTCACTATTTTTATAACCGCCGGAAACCCAAATGGCAACGCACCGATCCAAATGATCCCAAAATGCGGGGGGTTTTGGACACCGTTGCTATAGGTATTTTAAAGAGTCTAGATTTAGAGGATTCCGATCTTACCGGATTTCTTGAGCATATTCAAATAAATCCTCAAACCCTTTCCGGTCTATACAAAGACTAGAAATGGTAATCTAATTAAGAATCTCATGAATATCCTTCGCCCATTATCTCCGCATCTTCCTATTTATAAGCCGCAGCCAACTCATGTTCCCACTCCATTTTCTAATATTCAGATGTATCATGTCAGGATCCGTTGCTCAAACCGAATCACGCCAACGTTATAGAAGTTCCTGGATCGTGACAAGTCGTTACTACTAGCAATGATTTCCTCTTTCATTACTTCATCCTTTCCATATCCCTCTCCCTTGTCCTCGATTACTCATCAAATGGCACTCAATTCATATCTTTGAGTTCGATCATTGACAAGGTTCAAAGTGCTTATCTATAGATAGAAGAGTGGGAAAGCTGGAGGGGATCCCAGCAGTGAGAGTCACTCACTTTTTGAGAAGGTTAGCGAGGTCCCTGCTATGGTGAAGTGAAAGATCTTTCACTACAGTGGGGAGAAGACAGGTGGGAGCAAGCAGAGCGAGAGCAAAGCAAGCTATAGTGGCGGGCTGTCTTCCACCTGCCTTTTAGATAGGACGAGGCTAGTACGAGACTCTGAACCACGATGAATCCTGTCTTAGGAAATGGTATAGGAGGCCTATCTGACCATTGTTTGATTCCATTTTCCAACCCTTTCTTTGGAACCAACCTGGAATGCAAACCAAACAAGGAAGGATAGGGCTTTGAGGTTTGAAACTTGGTTGCGCTCCTCTGATTGACAGATTTATGTTGACAAAAAATAACGCCTTGACAAAAAATAACCGTCTTTCTGTATGTTGGTTTCATGTTGTTGGCATGTACTACTTGCATTTTTAATGGAACACTTGGGAGATACTGGAGAAAGAACTGTTTGATATATTCAGCTTTGCAATGCTTTGAACTGTTTGATATATTCAGCTATGCTCTTGTGCAGGTGAGCTCTAATTAACAAGAAGTCTCCATTAAATACTTGAATTCAGTTGCACTCTTTTACTTTCCCTGGTTCATTCTATTGTATATCTTTCGCTGTTTCTTTTGCAATTATAGTGGCTTATGATCCATTGGATCCAACCGGAAACGTTACGGTAAAATGGGATATTATGTCCTGGAACGCCGATGGTTATGTGGTAAGTACATGAATATAACAGCATGATACTCCCAAAATGCTAGAATATGTAGGTGATTTAGTCCCTTGTCAATGTCTTGGAATGGCCGAAAATGTGATGAACAACAATGATGCCAGTGTTTCATATTGATATTCTGAAATTACATCTTCACAATTTTTGGAATAAAGTTATCTGGAATACTTGAATCTGAGGGGCATGATTTGCCTGATTTTTCAGGCAGTGGTGACGATGAACAACTTCCAAATGTACCATCCCATCATGAGCCCTGGCTGGACCTTAGGATGGACATGGGCACGAATTGAAGCGATCTGGGCTGCCGTGGGAGCCAGGCTATTGATCAAAGGAGATTGTTCAAAGTTCAAATCTAACATCCCACATTCTTGTAAGGAGAATCCTACAGTTGTTGATTTACTCCCTGGAGTCCCTGAAATCCAAAAAATTGCAAATTGCTGCAAGGCTGGTGTCCTGCCTTCATGGGGGCAAGACCCTAGTGCAGCTATCTCAGCATTTCAGCTGAGTGTCGGGCTGGCTGATACTACGAATAGAACAGTGAAACTGCCCCAAAATTTCACTTTGCTAGGTACTCGACAAGGTTATACATGCAGTTCTGCAAAGATAGTACAATCCTCGGTTTTTCTATCACCTGACAGATGACGAATTACCCAAGCATTAAGTATGTTTGCTTCTACTTTTAACTGAAAATATCCTATTACTTAACAGAAATTTAAGCTTTTCCTTGTTCGCATTTGCAGTGACATGGAAAGTGATATGCACTTACTCTGCGTTTCTGGCTTCAAAGAAGCCAACCTGTTGTGTGTCCATGTCATCTTTTTACAATAGTATAATCACAGCTTGTCCTTCTTGTGCTTGTGGTTGCCTGAACAATACCAATTGTGCCATGTGAGCGACTTTTCAATTCCCAGAGAGGATTTGTACATTCATACGCATAGTTTCTATACCTGTTGCTAGAATTCACTGGGCATTTGGAAAGACAAGCATAAAAGCTTGAGCCTACAAGGAAACTTGTAAATAAAAAACATAACGAGGCATTTATATCCTGTTTTAAGGTTGCTTGCTTTTCTGCCTATCCAGGAGTGACTCCAAAATACCCAGTGTGGTGGGAATGAACAAGCCAGCCAAAATGATACCCCCTTGCCACAATGCACGCAACACATGTGCATGGCTTTTCAAATCGAACTACAAGAAGTTTCGGCGCATGAAGATCACCATCACCAACTACAACTACCGGCTTAACTACACACAGTGGACACTCGTAGCTCAGCATCCTAATCTCAACAATGTCATAAAAGTGTATAGTTTGATCTACAAGCCTCTTGTCCAGTCCACAAGTAAAGTCAATACAGCACCTCTTGATAATGTTTTGGACTGAAGCAAAAAAGAGAAAAATAATGTTTTTTGGGTACTTTAGGAAAGTTGTTTAATGAAGTGGTCTCTATGAAGTTGCTAAATTTCCTGAAATGGAGTTCTTCTGTTATTGCGAAAATGCAGATGATACCGACATGTTTTACGGAAAAAAGTTCTACAATGACATCTTGATGCAAGCTGGGCCAGATGGAAATGTCCACTCGGACTTGATTCTTCAGAAGGATAAGAACACATTAGCATGGAAGCGTGGTTGGGCATTTCCTCGAAGGGTTTACTTTAATGGTGATCTATGTGTTATGGCCCCTCCTGATTCTTTCCCATTCCTTTCAAACTCTGGCCGTGCACAGTAGTTAGCATTACCAGCTTTTAGGCACCTTCTTGTTCTTCTGCTACTGCTAGCCTTCCCTGATGAAGGTTTCTCAAAATTGAAGCAAGATGGTTTCTGCTTAACTGCATTCAAGTAAGGGAAATTGTATCTGTTATTGATCTGCTCCTGGTGTTGAGTTAAACGTTCGAGTAGTAGGGAAACAGGATTTGCTACTGCGAAATAATGTTGTTTCCAAAATGCATTTATAAGATTGTATGAGATATGACAAAAAAAAATGCAAATGGAAAGGATCAACATTTGTAGGTGTAGTCCTGTGTGAATCAATCCACAAGATATTCTTTCCTATTCTTTTCAATCCGAGAGGATAGTTTGTCAGATTAAAGAGTACAAAAGGGAGAAACTATACCTCCTAAAAGAGAAAGCGGCCTAACCCTAGGAAGCTAACTCTGGCTTGAAAGTTTAATGCTTGTCGGGCCAACGTAGCTAGAAGTGTGTGGAAGAAAACTGTATTGTCTGTTGACTTATCGACAAGCAGCAAAATGAGGGATGGGGAGCTTCCATCTAAAAGAAACAAGTAAATCTTCTATGTGCAGAAACATCCTTTTGAATTACTTTCAGTCGTTGGAAGAAGTTCAAAACGTTGGCACACATTTAATCCTTCCAGCAGAACAAACGTGCCCACTTACATATTAGTAAACAACGAACATCCACCACCTGTCCACATTGCTCCATTAGTAACTGGAAAGCGAAAAGCTTCTTTATGCAGAGAAGAACTTCAGCAAGTCAGGAGGTTAGATTTTCGGAGAGAGAGGGCTGAGTGGCGTCATTCCTCAGAAAAAAAGAGGGATTCAAGCCTTTAGGAACCAGAGGTCGTAGAAGTGCATGGATGTGGAATAAAATCTCCTTTAAAGAAAAAAAGAAGAGCATTCTCATTCTTTGGTAGTGTACCAACAAAATCAGTGTAAGTCACCATAAAAACCAATCTGGCCTAGGAGCACTACATCCGCACACCTTCCAACACCTCAACTGAGCTCTTCACGGATAACGTAAGGTATGCAGTCCAAAAGAATGCTATGAGGATTACAATAACCAGCAATAAACCGAACCTCAAATTTTTCTGCATTCACCAGTAAGCCTAAAAAGTACAGACTTTCTATCACCCTGTATCAACCAATTAAATCTGTGGAAGAGTGTTATTTCCTTAGATTCAAGCCTTATAACATTATCCCCAGTTTTCCTTGATCTGGAGAGTTGCTTTCCTGAGACATTCCATTGGAAATGCTTTAAGGCTTTCTGTTAGGGGAACATTTTTGTTTTACATAAGCAGGAGAGGGGTAAACTCGATTACTGCAGGTGGTAATCATTTCTTACAATCATTTTTCCTTCTGGTCTTCAAGTTTATTTTCGGCCATCTAATCAAGGGTAATATGAAAGAATGTGATATTTCAGAGTACTTTTCTTAGAAAGTGGTGTCTTCTTTAGAATCATTCCAGAAAGGAAGGAAGTTATGTGTAAGGGTCGGATGGAGAAATTTATTTCTGCAAGAGGATCGTTCTTCGAGGATGCATTCCATACAATACAAGGGGCCTTTTTCTTTTGTTTTGAAGGACATGCTTAGAATGAACACCAGGTTTAAAGGTGGGTTGAGTGGCCATAGTGATGACACCTAAAAGGCTCCAACAATAACCTCGGGTTCCTTAACCGGAAGTTTGATTGGCATCTCCATCAGAGTTCTAATTTCTTATTATCTTTGTTAAAATTTGACTTGAAAAGACGCTGCAATACAGGTTTGTGTGGCAAAACCTTCTTAAAATTAGGTGGGGCAGAAGATAACTAGAGTTGGGGCATTCTATTTCAACAAGCATTAATAAAGCTGGGTAATTACAAGCAAGAAACACAAAGGCATACATTAACATGGTTCTATCACAAGGGTTAGGTAGGCTGGGGTACCGTAAAAACAAAAGGAAAAAGATCTTTGGTGATTGTCAGTGTAGGGAGTAAAGTCTTTTTCTGCATGATGTTGAATATGGGTGGAAAGTTTATGGGAGATAATGAGTACGCATCAGTTAGAGTATGACCGTGTAGCTATTGTGTTCCAATGTCTCAAATGACATGAAGAACCCAACAACCATTAGTTGAGCCATTTCGAAGCATCCCTGCTTATCTGTACAACCTTCTTTCCTTTTTAATGCAACAGGTTTTCATAAAACCTGCCTCATTCAGTCCCCTCTCAAGGAAACATTTAGATATGTTTTAGGTAGTGACAATATATACATCTGCTAATCCATTTCTAAAAATGGCTTTGGAAGCAAAACAGAGTGATCAACAACGGAAGTGCTGCAGTTTTTCTGGACTTAAATTCAGCCTCTTGGCCATTCTTTTCTTCGTGCTTTTTCCTCATGCAGGTATCATTCATGCCACGTATTACTTTTAATTTTCGGACTGTAGCTGAACTATTTATCTACTTACAAACCACTTTCTTGCTCTTTTTGTATTGGAATTTTAAGCCGCATTTGATCCATTGGATCCATTTGGCAACATAACAATCAAGTGGGATGTAATGTCTTGGACCGCAGATGGTTATGTAGTGAGTATCTTCTTGATTATCCAACAATTTCAAGTAGGATCGGTCTATTGCCAAAGCACCATTGGCTGTCTGAAAGCAAATCCAGTGTCATAAAACTGTGACGCTTGTTTCTTCTGTTGTACAATGATACGGCCAAAGGTTAACAAATAATGCCTTGGCAATAGCGCCACGGACAGTAAATTCATACCAGAGAGAGATATTATATGGTTAATTTACTTCTTTTATCCAGGCCTCGGTGACAATGAACAACTTCCAAATGTATCGGCACATCATGAACCCTGGCTGGACCTTGGGATGGGGTTGGGCAAAGAAAGAAGTCATTTGGTCCATGGTGGGAGCTCAAACAACAGAGCAGGGAGATTGTTCCAAGTTCAAAGCAAACATACCACATTGTTGCAAGAGAAACCCCATAGTAGTTGACTTGCTTCCTGGAGTTCCTTACAACCAACAATTCTCGAACTGCTGCAAAGGCGGTGTCGTGGCATCGTGGGGACAGGATCCTGCCGCAGCAGTTTCTGCCTTCCAGGTCAGTGTTGGACAAGCAGGCACCTCGAATAAGACAGTAAAACTTCCCAAGAACTTCACTTTGCTTGGTCCAGGACCAGGGTACACCTGTGGCCCTGCAAAGGTTGTGCCATCCACAGTCTTCCTCACTCCTGATCGTAGGAGAAAGACTCAAGCACAGAGTGAGTTTGTTTTTCCTCGAGCCTGCTTTTCTAATTTTGTTGTCTGACATAGTCTGATGCTACAATGGTCGATCATTCACCTGCAGTGACATGGAATGTGACCTGCACTTACTCACAGTTTCTGGCTTCCAAGAATCCAAGTTGTTGTGTTTCATTCTCATCTTTCTACAATAATACCATAACTCCTTGTCCTACTTGTTCTTGTGGTTGCCAGAACAAAAATAACTGTATAATGTAAGTTGTTATGTTCCCCTCTCATATTTCTACAGTTCCATTCATAACCCTCTAGGTGGTATAAAGATCTTCAAACATGCATCTCTACATGTTTTTACATGTAAAAATGCCATTGTCCTTGAAGTTGAGGTAAGCTAACAGTGAATCGATAATGTGTATATGCAGGAGCGACTCAAAGCGGCTGAACACGGTGGGAATTAACACTCCAAGAAAAGATAATGCACCACTGCTACAATGCACTCATCATATGTGCCCGATACGCGTTCACTGGCACATCAAGCTGAACTACAGGGATTATTGGCGCGTAAAGATTGCCATCACAAACTTCAATTACAGAATGAACTATACGCAGTGGACCCTTGTGGCACAACACCCCAATCTCAACAATGTGACTCAAGTTTTTAGCTTTGACTACAAGCCTCTAGTCCCCTACCAATCCATAAGTGAGTCAGAATAGCTTTATAATCTCTACAATCTGTTTAGAAAGTTCCGCTAAAACTCAAAAAAATTCATGGATGTGCAGATGACACTGGCATGTTTTATGGCATGAAATTCTACAATGACCTGTTAATGGAAGCAGGCCCTTCCGGAAATGTCCAATCTGAGGTACTTCTCCAGAAAGACAAGAACACATTTACATTCAAACAGGGTTGGGCCTTCCCTCGAAGGGTCTACTTCAATGGTCAGGAATGCAGGCTTCCGCCTCCGGATGCATACCCAATTTTACCAAATTCTGCCTATTCAAGACACCCAATTACAGTTACAGCTGTGGCAGCTCTTGTGTTTTGGATGATACTTTTTGTTTGGTGATCCAGGAGAACTGTTTTTTGGTAATTTGTGATGGCTGAAGAAAGAAAGTGGCATACATTATTGGCTTTTGCTTCTTACAGCCTATTAAGAGGTAGTGTGGTGTACTTGAAGAACACCTTATTTGTTTGCATTCGAGAATGTGAAAAGGTAAGCAGTCATACGGCAGACTAAGGTGTTTTTATTGTCCAACTTTTGTTCTCACGCCAGTACTTATCATCCTCTTCCTTTCCTAATATTTCAACATCCTCTGCATCCAATGTTTGAGAAAAAAAGATTTAACCTTTATGTTTCACCCTGATAATTATTCAAGAGAATCAACCATGTAGAGTGATCTGAAACAATTCCGTTTTCAAGAATAAAGTTTTATCCTCATATCAGTATTGCTTAGGTTTTCAAAGAAAAATTACAGTAAATTTGTTAACCAACAAGTCTCTTAGAAACTGAATCTGGTCATCTACATACAAGATCAAAACCCCATTTAGAGATCCACGAGGATCAAATCAACAAACTTCAATGCTAATCTTTTCTTGGAACAAGCGCTGAGTTCTATGCTCATTGTTCTAACATGGGAAAATTTTGGCAACAAACCAAAACCAAAGAACATGTGAATTCACACGGCCTTCTGTTTTGAATCACAACAAGTAATGTGGCATTATACGCATGAACAGAGACGCGGCACAGACAAGCGCGTGACACACACTAATGAAAGTCCAACTTGGTGTCGAATCCCACATGATTCTTGCCATTGTCGCATATTCAAGGATGCAAGCACAAGCAGCTTAGCAGGAGATAATTGCACACGGGAGCAATCAACAATAAGAGAGAAGCAGAAGCACTGCCACATTGGGATTACGATATGGATGTACGACCTTCTGTGTAAGTTTACTTCAGAACAAAACACTGGTGCTTATCTGGTGTATGGACAGGTGAACAGTTTGCTGCAGCTGGAGCTATGGAAGAAGTTCACAAACGTAAAGAGACTGCTGGGGAAGAAAGGCCAAATCTTTCATTTGAGAGTCTTGGGCTGCTCAGAGCTAGTAATTACCTACTAACATCTCAAGATGCCCCGAAAACAAGCTGCACATAATAACATGCACAGGGTCAGGCAGGAGATACTGCAAAACAGAGCATTACAGCCTCTATAAGCTCTGCACTTATCAAGAATATGAAGAAAAAAAAAAGGCCAAAGGAGCGACTTGGAATGTTCAACTCAGATGTACATACAAGCATATGGGCACAAGTACGAGCATCTGAAGACCAGGACCTGAATGCACTACTAATCTGGACGATGAAAGTAGAATATTTCAACTCAGTTTATCCAAATTTTCTGAGCGCCATAGCTTAGCCTGAGTTCAACGAACCTGTTTAAGCTTGGCTACCACAAATTAGGCAACCTAAAAGTCATTGACAAGACAAACAAATTAAGGGCTAAACCAACATCCACTTAGGGTCTAGGTAGCATGGACACACCGCGTCCGACACCGACCGGGACACTGCAATTTCCAAAATATCAGATTTTGGACACCGCTGAATTTTTTAATATATATATATACAAGGGAACTGATCCACTGATAGCGCTAGCAAATAGGAGAAGTTGCTAGCGCGATCTGGCCGTCCACGCTCGATCTGTGGACGGTCCAGATCTTTTTTTTGCGTTTTTTTAAGTCTGTCCGCTATATTATGTAGCGGACGATATTTTTGACGAATATACCCTCAATCTATCCGCTATATTATGTAGCGGACGATATTTTTGACAAATATACCCCTCAATCTCCAAGTGTCTTTTCTAAAATATCGTCCGCTACATAATGTAGCCGACCATATTTTAGAAAAGACAGACAGTCTGCCAACCCCACATCAATTCTCACTCTCTCTCTCTCTCTCTCTTTAAAGGAAAAAAAAAACCCATCTCTTGTTCATCTCTCTCTCCCCTCTTTGAACTACATGTTCTTCTTCTTCTTCTTCTCTCTCTTTAGAGGAAAAAAAAACCCATCTCTTGATTCTTTCTATTAACGTAGCAGCTATGGCCGATCTTGATGATTTTGGTGCAGCATCTATGGGAGAGAAACGGATGGCTTCCATCCGGCGATTACGAGTACGTTGATGTCAACGTTGCAAGAACACGGTACACAGTCGAAGCTTTTCTTGCCGGCGAGTTCAAAATAGCCCGGCCAACTGACCTTTACGCGTCGATGCTCGATGAATTGCCTCGAATTTTCGTGGGCAAAGCGGAAGAGCTGAAGCAGGTTGTGAGGCTAATGTGCAGCACCACCAAAGAGTCTATGAAAACCATGGAAATGCTTATGCCGCCATGGAGACGGTACCGGTACGTGCTGGCGAAGTGGTTTGGCCTTTACAAGCGCACAACCAGTGAAGCCCCATTGAAGAAGGCTTCTGATTCTGAGGAGGGCTCGGCCAGGAAGAGAGCTATTGGGTTTGCTCCCTTGGCGGCACATTCTTATTATTGTAGAGGAGATTTTGTTAGCAAGGTTGGTTGTTGGGTTTGCTCCCTTGCCGGCACATTCTTATTATTGTAGAGGAGATTTTGTTAGCAAGGTTGGTTATCAATTTACCAAGAAGATCAATTTACCAGGAAGAGAGCAGTTGGGTCATCGTGTTGCTTCTCTGCATATGACGATCTCCCAGCAAGAGAGAGAGAAAGAGTGGTCAGAGAAGGAGAGAGAAAAGGTCAAAAAAAAGTATGGCCTCTGTCCGCTACATAATGTAGTAGACGAAATTGGAGGGTATTTTTGTCAAAAAACTTGTCCGCTACATTATGTAGCGGACATACTTAAAAAAAACGTGAAAAAAAGATCTGGACCGTCCACAGATCGCGGTGGACGGCCAGATCACACTAGCAACTTTTTCTATTTTGCTAGCGCTATCAATGGATCAGCTCCCTATATATATATATATATATATATATATAGGGAGCTGATCCATTGCTCGCGCTAACAAATGGAGTTAAGTTGCAAGCGCGATCTGACCGTCCATCCTGAAAGATGGACGGCCCAGATCGCGCCTTTTTCGAAAACTGTCAGTCGTCCGCCATACAGTGTAGCGGACGGACTTTTTTACCTTTTTGCCCCTCCGCGCCTGTCCGCTACACTGTATAGCGGACAGCATCAAAGGCCTGACGGGAGACAGCAAAAAGGCGTCCGCTATACGGTGTAGCGGACAGTACGCGCTGACACCTGTCAACTCCAGTCCCATCGCTCCTTTCGGTACTGACGGCTATCTTGTCCTTACCTATCACGTCAATAGTGTCCGCCATACTGTATAGCGGACAGTCAATATACAGTAATAGCCGTCCGCGTTACTGTATCGCGAACATAATACCATTCGCGATACTGTATAGCGGACGGTCAGTATACAGTAACTACTGACTCAATAGCCGTCCGCGGTAATAGCCATCCGCTCTACTGTATAGCGGACGGTCAATATAGGTTCACAAAACAGTAACTACGACACTCTTCTCCACTCTTTCTACTCACAAAATTTCCCAGCGGCGTTGGCAAGCAGATCGGCGCAGCAATTCCGTACTAAGAACACCTTTAATACCCTAAATCGATCACGTAAGCTCACAAAATCTATACTTTTTTTTGTTTGTAATCGATTGTTATGATAAATATTGCGCTTGCAACATATGTATGTTTTTGTTCATGTGCTAGCGTTTGTAAAATCCGATTCCGTATATATGTATATATATCTATTATATATATGAGTATATATGCTAACATTGTATGCATTTTTTGCATGTGCTTGCATTATATGTAATATGCATGTGCTAGCTATAGTTTGTAATCGATAGTTGTGATGAATATTGCGTTTTATATATGTATGTTTTTGTTCATGTGCTAGCGTTTGTAAAATCCGATTCCGTATATGTATATATATCTATTATACATATGAGTACATATGCTAACATTGTATGCGTTATGCATGTGCTTGCGGCCTATATATTATGCATGTGCTAGAGTCGTATTTTTGCGAGCGATTATCAAAATCCAAAAACGTAAAATGCAAACTGAGAAGGTTTTTTCATAATTTCAGCTGCAAAAAATAGAATTTAACCCTGGACCAAAAGACCCATCTGTGTTATACGACCAAGCCAACCATATCAGTACGCTCATATGGGATGGTGGAGTAAGATACATTATTTATCAACTTTTTTATTCTTACGACCGTTGTATATACCGTTTGTTTTGCTTAAATTATCTTATTAATTCGTAGGAAAGAGAACTTCTCAACACCGTAGAAGTATCCCGCGAGTTCACATCGTGGAAACTGAACACCGCCCAGAAGAGGATACTGCGTGGAATTGGGTTTGGAATTTTCACGCATGGGCAGATATTTCAACAGCTTGACCGGGCCTTGATAGGTGCCCTTGTTGAGAGGTGGAGAAGTGAAACGAACGTTTCACTTTCCGCTCGGAGAGATGACAATTACCCTAGAAGATGTAGGGTTCAGCTTAGGGTTGCCGGTCACGGGGCGGCCGGTAATTACTCCTCTGTCAAAAGCAACGAATAAGAGAACCGCTAGGGACTTCTTAACTTCGATACCCCAGGATCAATTTAGCACTGGTGGTGTCAAGTTAAAGTGGTTGGTAGATACCTACGGGGTTTTGCCAGAAAACTATACGGGCCGTGAGCTTGTGTTGTACACACAAGCCTTCCTCTGGTGGGTGATGGGGGCAATATTATTCCCAACGACGTCGAAGAACACGGTCAGCGTGAGATATTTACCGTTGTTGGGTAACTTGGCTGAGGTTGGAGATTATGCATGGGGTGCAGCGGTTCTTTCGTATTTGTACCGAGCATTGCACAAGGCAACGAGGCCCGACTTCAAAGCCATATGTGCATGTCTCTCGCTATTGCAGGTATATCATATAAATCTTGTCTTCGTTATTGTTTTTTTTGTTTTTGCTTTTGTTGAATCGACGATATAAATATAATTTGCCCATGATCTCAGGTGTGGTCTTATGAACACCTTGCTCCCGGGGCACCAACGCGTAGGGATGGAACCGATAGAGTGTGGCCTCGGTTGCGTGCTTGGGAGTACAGCCGGAAGAATAGCCACTACCGCAGGAGAGTCGATCCCTATCACAACATCACGTACTATCGAGGGGAGTCTATCTCCCGGCCAAATTAGTGGGGCACCGTACATACGTTTGGCGCGACGGGTCGAAGAGTCGTTCCTCTTCACGCTCTTCGGGTTGCAGCGCACACCCCTCATCCACTTCGAGGTCGCAGAGTGGCAGCTGCCAGACCGAGCAATGCGCCATTTTGAGTTGGAGCAGGGATTGCCAGCCAGTGCCCCAGATATGAGGGTTAACAGGGACCCACCGGATGTGGGGCGGTTTGGCAAGGCCAATGCGCAAGAATTGTGCGCGGCCGAACTAGAGCTTTGGACTTCTTGGCAGGACACACTGGCAGCCATCGTCTCGGAGCCGGACCCCGTTATCGGCATCGAACAGTACCATGAGTGGTACCTACCGCATCACGCGGAGGAGAGTAGCCCCAGTGCACTTTGAACGCGGTGAGAGGTATGCGCCTAGGGGTCAGATCGACGAGCGTATGGTATACAATCTCGTAAGTTGCCCAACTAATCTGACTTGTCTTGAATTTGTTAAATATAAATTTCTGATTAAAGTTACCTATTTGGATGTAGGTTAATGTCTCGCTTGCATTCTTCCAGAAGTTGAGTGAGCGGAAGGATCTGGTGAGCGCAATAGGCGAGGATCTTCGCAAACAGGCTGCTGCACTGGCTTTAGGCTGCGGGAATTTTGTGCGCCAAGCATCGGGACAGTCTTCGATCGACATCCCGGGAATAGGTTATACGGGCGTCAGCCAGGGATACGATGATCCCTCCGGACAGGCTTCAGGGGTGAGCCAGGGAGTTGGTGGTCCCTCTATAGTGGGGAT
This sequence comes from Escallonia herrerae, assembly GCA_033070095.1. Taxonomy (NCBI): domain Eukaryota; kingdom Viridiplantae; phylum Streptophyta; class Magnoliopsida; order Escalloniales; family Escalloniaceae; genus Escallonia; species Escallonia herrerae. The sequence continues at coordinate 85,608 of JAVXUP010000358.1, forward strand.
GGGACAGGCTCAAGCTTCGTGGACCGATTACAGCGGCCCGACCTTCAATTTGTTCCCGAAACCCCAACCCCTCTCTCAGAGTCAAGTCACGCAAGACTGGCCTTACGATTTCAACGAGGCACTGCCCATTGTCCCGTGGGCGGGACCACTTGGCGCCCCCGAAGGGCAATATCAGCCGGCGGAAGAAATGGCCGGCGAGCAATATCAGCGGGCCGGGGCCCCCGAAGGCGATTATCAGTCAGCCGAACCAGGAGTTGGAGGCCAATTTCTTCCGTTGCTCTTCTTGCTACTATCTTTTGGTCTTCTTGCTACTATCTTCCGGGTGGAAGTTAAAATCAGTCTCCTATCTTTTAGTCTTCTTCTCCCCCTCTCATCTCGTGTTCTGGACAGAGAAATACCCAGCCGCTCTTCTTGCTACTCGCCATCACTGTCGCACGTCTAAGACAATCTCCAAACATCACAATCACCAAAAACTCATCTTTTGCAATCTAATCAGGGAAAGGCCATTGAACTCAAAAGGTTATTATTTGCGCACACCATGTGTTTGAAAAAAGTTCTGACTCATTTTCTATTCTGGCATAACTTACGAAACTCCAATCCTTATATCTCTCTCGATTTGTACCCACAAGCACAACCATCAATTTCTGAGTAAATATATTCCCTTTGCACAAGCTTCCACCGAATTACGGCGGTTGATTTGAGTGAACTTTTATGGGCACCTTGAAGGGACTGGAGGAGAGTGAAACACAATGGATTGAAGTGGTGTGTTTAAATTGAAGTGGTGGTGGCTGTTGAGGGCCATGAATGGAAACTGAAGAAGGAGGTGGATGCAGTCATGAAGAGAAGAGGATAAGAAAAGGGAGAAACCTCAAGTTGATCGGAGTGTTTTTTTAATCCTCACTCAAAAGCGGTGCTGTTCATGTGCGCACCACAGGCAGATTGCCTGTGGTGACACATAGATTTGATTTTCCGTATATATATAAACAAACACATAATAAGAATAAATGTCAAGTGGAATAGCTAAATTCGTTCAAAACGGATGAGAAAGAAAGACGGTAACATGAAATAGTCTCAACAGTAACAAGAAAGGTCGGTAACAAGAAAGCAAAATGTCTCAATAGTACCAAGATTAGAGTCTCAACATCAACAAGAGAGAAGGAAAAAAGACATGGGACCAAAGGATGAAGGAGAGGTCTTAGTCAGCCGGGTCGGTAGATGAGATCGGATATGTCGACCTATCTTCCTCTCGACTGGTAAGCTTGGATGCTTTAGGTAACAAAAAGAAGGAAAAGAGAAAGAGATTAGAGAGAAAGAAGAAGGGTACCTTTTGCTGGGTAAAACTGATTAGGGTTTGGCTTAAAAGTTCATTTCTAAAAAAGCCTTGGATTTGTTAATTATTACAAACTGACCCTAAAATAGGTTTGAAATACAGCATTTTGGCCCCATACATGTGGACACTTCTTCAAGAGGATTTAGGTTTGGCTTAAAAGTGTGGACACTTCTTCAAGAGGCCGGATATGTTGACCTATCTTCCTCTGTACCGGTAAGCTTGGGTGCTTTCGGTAATAAAAAGAAGGAAAAGAGAAAGAGATGAGAGAGAAAGAAAGGAAGAAAAAGGGTACCTTTTACTGGGTAAATATGATTAGGCTTTGGCTTAAAAGTTCATTTCTAAGAAAGCCTTGGATTTGTCAATTATTACAAACTGCCTTAAATTAGGTTTGAAATACTGCATTTTGGCCTCATACGTGTGGAAACTTCTTCAAGAGGTGTCCAATACTTCCTCATGAGGTGTCCGACACGGTGTCCAGTAATTAAAAAATAAATCAATAAATTTAGACACCGTTGAGAGGTGTTGGACACGTGCCCGATGGTGTTGGTGAGGTGGTGATACGTGTCGGACACCATAATTCGACCTATATGAGGTGTGGGTGCTTCCTATCTTAGGGTGCTGGAGTCCGGAACTCAGAGTTGCAACATTTTCCAAACCTTACTATATACTTGGCAGCATTAGGCACTCTAATAAACACACACAGCTCTTACTTCAGTGCTTTCCATGGCAAAATCGCTTCAAAAACCTTACTCTATATGAAACTAAGCAACACTTAGCATAATCATCATGAGCCTGCCAATAAGACTTGACGTTGCTAAAGTTCTTCCTGTAATCAAGCTTCAAAAATGAGAGACATCAGCAAATCTCTTATCTAATTGGCAAACAAGGTGTAATGGCTTTTATAAGTACAACTTGATAAGACACTCATAGGATACTCCATGAACTACTTCCTTTTATTCTGATAAGCACAGTTGTCACTTGTCAGTATCATATGATAAGCAAACGTATCGTATAACAAGTATTTGCTTCTGAATTGACACCGAATTTGTGTATCTATTTATACGGGCTGTAATTCACAATATGCATCCTTACTTATCAAAAAGAAATTCACAGTACACATCCTACGATATGCCAACTGTGGATCGAGAACGAATTGTGTGTATCGTAGGATTGCAAAAAGTATTATATAACTAGTATTGGTCTTTCTAATTAGACAGCATATTGGTGTCATTTGATTAGGTTCATTATGAAAGATAATTTAATTTTCGAAAATATTTAGTATTTACTTGCCGGGACATGATGTTAGAACCTGTCTTACAATTAGCGCAACAAGAAAATACGTGATGCACAAAACTGGAAACTCAGTACATTATATATCAAACTCAAATTTATTCCACTGATGATGATGCACGTGCCTTACTACAAATAGTAGACAGAAAGTATTACGCATATGAAGGAAGAAAGTGATCAAGATTCTCTAGTAAGCTATTGAACAAAGAAGTTTTGTTTTCTCCCTCCCTCCCTCCCTCCCACACCCTTCCCCTATGGAATTAGGTCATCTAACTCCATAAAAAGCATAGCTCACTCTCCCCCCTTTACGTGGAAGATAAGCTCACTTGTTCGGACCATAGATAGTCAAATACATGACGGAAAATAAACGGCACGTTATACATACAAGTATAATTCAGATTTTTCAAAAATTATGTTACAAAAAATATGGCATAACAACGGACGACAGGGAAAATACTTGGTCAGATACGTACAGGCATGAAGCATATATTACGAGAAATTTTGAAACAACAAATACGGTATTCTCTCTCCATAGATTACTTCATAGTTTGCTAGATAGTTTGCTAGATGATTGGTATTATTGCACCATTTTATGTAAAACTTATCCTATATGTTATGTAAAGTAAGAATCGTGCTGTGAAAAGTTTCTAATGACAAAACGAGTAGCCAAAGACAATGAGAAGGCATGAAGATGAAAACTCCACTGGACATGCTAGCATATTACTCTTTTGATTATTTATCTTTTTTTATTTAAATCTTTTTTTTTGCAAAGGTAAAACTTGGGATATTTTAACGTCAAGATCCAGTGATTGATGAACTAAAGAGATTTCTTGATTCGGTTGATAATATGCTAAATACACACACACACACACACAGAGGGGGGGAGGGAGGGGGGAGAGAGAGAGATTCCCAAAAGGACTAGTCACTATTTGACTCTTGTTTCTGTGTCTGTTTTGCACGCCACGTTTAAATTAAAACACGTAATAAACGCGACCACTTCAGCAAGACAAAAAAATACGCATCTTTGTCAGTTTGCAAAACATGAGGGTTTTAAAGAAACATATGCACACATTTTATATGCGTGTTTACTAATAGTGATTAGGACATATATCTTTTCGTCATATATCTTCTCCATGGGAGAAATACAGCTCCCAAATACATGTCATCATTGGCAAATAACCTAGCCAATATGCCTGAGATCTAAGTGCCAGTGAGACCCTTCCTAAACCTAAACCAATAGTGACTCAAAAACCAATATGGTAATTCACCCTTAATCATGACTGAGTGAGCACACAAGGTTCACAATCTAAAGGGTAGGATAAAGATTAAAAAACGAAAGCAAGGTGCATAACTCCTGATGCTTAAGTGTCAATGGCCAATAATAGAAAAACATGTAAAGTTAGTCTTCAAAACAATCCCATATATTACAAGTCTTTTGATAGAGGCACTAGAGCAGGCAGCAAAAGTTCTAACTCGTATGATATCGAATCGCGTCCCCAACAAGTTTGTGAATAAAGTAAAGCGAAAATGATCATATTACAGTTTTGCCAAACCAACAAAAGCACATACTTAGTGAATAAGCCACGCATGTATGTACCTCAATAAAAAAAAAAATGACATACGGTTATAACCACAATAAGATGGACTACGAAAAGATGTGAAAGCCTCAACTAATCACTATTTAGCCATATGCATTAATACAAAGGACTATTTAGCAAAGAATCTATTCCGAGCTAAGTGTTATTTCTGTGGATGTCAACAGCAACTGGAGACAGGAAGCAGATTAGATAGATTATCCAAGTTCTATAAAAAAACACAAATTGATCATACCACTTGTAAGGGTTCAGCCAAAACACGTGCAAAATTAGGAAGTGATCAATAGGCTTGGCGCTGCATTTTTTTCGGCTTCTTAACAAAACTTAGCCGGATTTTCTTAAGCTTATTCCTCTTCCTTGCCATCTTCTCAGGCAACGTCTCCCGTTTTTTCTCCTTTTTCGCAGCAGTAGGTTTCTTCACGAATCTTGGGTCCAACATATAAGCTTTAGGAGCCACCGGAACCCCACTACTCTCAGCTTCCTTATAGAGAGCATTTGCCTTATCTACACGCCCGTGAGCACACATTTTCCCCATTAACAAGTCATAGGTCTTCATCCCCGGTTTGCACCCATCCTCCTTCATCATGGCAAAAACACTCATCGCGTGATCAACTCTCTCAATCCCACACAAAATCTTAAGAAAGTCGTAATATGCCTTCTTATCAAGAGCATCCTTAAACCCCACAGATTTCATCCGGTCAATCATCTCATCACCCTCTCCAATCCTCGCAGCCTGATACAAACTACGTATCAGAACAAGAAAAGTCGTCTCGTTCGGGCAACACCCCCATTCGCCCATTCTCTCAAACAAACCCACCGCGTCCTCCGTCTTCCTAATTTTGCACAAGTTTGTAATCAACACGTTAAACGTCTCCGTGTCCCGCGGAACGCCAGCCATATCCATATCAATCAACACCTTCTCAACCTCGGTTTGCATCCGAAATGGATCCTTCTCCCTACAAAGCTTGCATACGCAATCAAGGATAGCATTGTACGCCACGACGCCGATCTCAAACCCACCCCTATACATCTCCTCCGTCAACCTCCTCGCCTCATCCAACTTCCCATCAACACACCACCCCTTAATCAACACATCGCAAATAAGTTCATCCGGAAAGAACTCATTTACCAAATTCTTGACCATTTTCTCAGCATGACTAGCAAACCCATGTTCACATAATTTAGACACAACGAGCTTCAAAGATTCTAAATTTCTAACAAACCCGTATTCTTTCTCCATTTTATCGAAGAATGAAACCACCTGAGTGGGCCTGCCGGCCCTGACGAGGCGGTCTATGGACGATTCGAGGGTTTTAGGCCCAACAATGCCGTGCCCATCCACTAGCACTTCGTGGGTTGCTTTAAAATCTTTGCGGCGGCCGAAGTAATCAACGAAAACGGAGAAAATTTCGTCAGTGGGCTGGAAATCAGGGGTTGAGAGGACCCATTTGAGGAAGCCCAGGGCGGCTCGGCCGGCGCCTGGGGAGAGATTGAGTGTCGCGAGGATCAGGGGAGGTGTGATGGTGACGTGGGAGAAGCTGAGTTGGAGGCGCTGGGGAAGAGAAACGGTGTCATTCGAGGATGTGGGGGGTGTAAGGAGGAGCTCTGAGGAGAGGGCTTGGGCTAGGTCTTGTATTGGGTCTTGTTGGATGGGGTTTGTGGTGGTGGGTTCATTTGGGTTTTCATCAAAAGGGTCGGCGGTGGTGGTGCCGGGGTCTTGTGGGTCTGGTTGGAATGGGTTTGTGCAGAGGAATTTAGGGAATGAGAGAGAAAAGGGCTTGAGGGAGTTTAGATGGTGGTGGCGGTGGGGAAATGAGGGTTTAAGGAGGGGATGGGGGTGGTGGGATAGGGATAGGGATGATGACGAGGAGGAGGAAAAGCGGCGCAGGAGTGAGCGGAGAAGTGGCGTTGTGGGTCTCGGCATTTTTGACTGTGAGAGTGACGGAATGTGGAGCTCCGCCTGTGTGCAAAGTGCAACGATTCGACAACCTAAGTGAAGGATTGTTATTCTCGCAGTGAGCAGATCAAGAGTCGGACCCGGACCCGGACCCGGATACGGATCATATCAGGTGGGTGGGTGATATCTTTGTATTGAGCTAGTGATAATTAGGGCTGTATACGAACCGAGTTCGAGCCGAACATGGGCGTGTTCGAGCTCGGTTCGTGTAAGACTTGATATGTTCGAACTCGGCTCGAGTTCGTTAAGGGGTCAGAAAAAATTGTTCGAACTCGGTTCGAGTTCGTATCCTTCAAACTCGGGCTCGGCTCGCTCAACTCGTTTAATTAAACGAGCCAAACTCAAGCTTCAAAGCTTGACTCGGGTTCTTGCATGAAATCAGATGAAAACCCTAATTTTCTCAGATCTGTCAATCCCTCAATCCCTAATTTTTTTAGATCCCACAATCCCTCAAGCAACTACTTCATTGCAAAGGATAGACATACCTCAGAAGATGGAAAAAACTCCAAAAATCAGCAAAATCGCACCATTGATGAAGCTATACAGCGCACGACGGCCATTGATGAAGCTCAACAGCGCATGAATCTGAGCCATCTGCTTTCGCATACCCCAATATCATCATACCTGATTTGGTTTGTGGGCTTGTGGCCAGTCTTGAGAAGGCGCATTACGGCCGGTTGTGTTACCGAAAGAGAGGACTTGGCTTTGTAACGAGAGCTAAGGTGGTCTGGCGTGGTGTCGCCAGTGGTGTGGGCGGCGATGTGGCCGGTGGTGTCGTTGGTGGTGTGGGCGGCAGTGTGGCCGGTGGTGTGCCAGTGTGATGAAAGAGGCTCTGAGAGTCTGAGAGAAGGAAAAGAAATGAGAGAGAGAGAGGATAAGAAGATTTAGATATTTTAGGGGATATATTATATATTTAATAGGTAAATGAACCGATGTTCGTTTATAAGGCTCGGCTCGTGTTTGGCTCGTTAAGTAAACGAGCCCTCTCGTTCACGAACATTAATAAACAAACACTATCATGTTCAAACTCGGCTCGTTTAATAAACGAACTCTAAAATTGTGTTCGTGTTCGGTTCACTTATTATATGAACGAACATGAACGAGTTCCAAAGGGAACGAACAGCGAGCTGTTCGTGAACAACTCTGTTCATTTACAGCCCTAGTGATAATCAACCAACGCAACCATCCGTACTAAATACTCAGTGATCCCAAATTATTGCACCAAAACGTTATAAAATAATAATAACTCCCCCAACTTCAACCACATTTGTTTCTTGTAATCTAACGGTTTAAAATAGTCAGAATTAATGATTCACAATCATGTAATATCTACTCACTGTATATAAAAATAAAAGAAATAATTTATTGTAATGATCAATTGTGACGATAATATGCATCCAACCGCTTGGTAGTTGGTATAATCATATAAGAACTCTGCATCACATGTCGCAAGTTGAACAACCCCTTACATCCACCAAATAGGACCCAATTCGTGCACATACATGGCTCAAAAAAAAATTAAAAATCATTTTAGTTGGCGTCGTTCCTCATGTCATTCTATGTAAAGTTTAGCATTATACTAATTGATGGTGTACAATTAACGGTTCACCAATAGTGCCCCAACAGTATGATCAATGATGAGTTATTGTGCATTATATATGATTTCCATTAGTTTAGAGTTTAGACCATCCAATATCTCCTCCGGAACTTCTCTACAAGAGCTGGTTCAATCTAATGGCCACCGGGTCGCCCGTTGTCCTTGTCCGAACCGAACATTAGAACCCAACAACTGAGTCGAAAAGACCTAATGGCCCAAGGTAGGAATGTTGTTGATTACCTTGGCCCAAAGGGGTTTTCCGTCTTTTCGTGCGAACCATTGGAGGTTATAAAGATGTGGATATGGATATGCAATGATGTGGTACTACTGTCTACTGATAACGATAAAAACCCAAAATTCCCTCCAACTGTTCTGTGCTTCATTTTCTGGGCTCTGTGCTTCAAGCCTTGTTCACTGTTTGTTACCCTCTTGGCCAGAAAACCCAATAAGGTACCACTTCTCCTACACACACTGCTAGTGTAATTTTGTGTCGCCCACACACAACCACCCACACAGGGTTATGTGATGTGGTTATATGCATTGTAGATGAAAATTCATTCCTATGTATGTAAATGTGTGCTTAGAGTACATGAACCATTGTGTGAAATTTTGACATAGTTGATTATTTGATTTTGTGGCATAAGCTCGTTGTTGAATACTAGTCCTTGCTAACTAGATGTTAGCGAGCGGCATTATCTAGAAGATGCAGTACTTACCTGTCTGTGGTCTTTCAAAGTGAAGATTAATTTATTTATTAATGAAATTATGATAAGAAATAATAACTCAAATATCTTACTCCATATTAGTCAATGTATACCGTATGGAAGTGTGGACCTTTTTTGGAGTTATATGATGTTGGACTTGTGTCACACAGTTTGGTAACCGTTCGTTCGAAGTCTGTATATTGAAGTAGCTGATTAGATTAGAGCTTATTAGATTGGTACTTACATTTTCTCTGGAGAAGGGGGTGTGGCGGTTGACTGGTGCACTAAAAGGGTGCCATCATATGCGAGTCATGTAAGGACAGATAATAATTTTGCATCCGCTGGGTTTTGACAAGTATTGATAAGCAAAAAGTTGGGGTTCACATTCAACGCAGAATCCACCATGATTAATCGTGATTGACAAATGTTAAGTTTCTTCATCAGAATATTCACACTAGCAGGGGGCATGATCTTTAAACTAATCAATTAAAAATAGTTCGTGTCACTCTAATGGGATAAATGACAGCCAATATACTCATGCGGTAGTTTGGTAATTCCCAGGCTTGTGTGCTACTCAAGTACTCATACTAACACAACCATGGACGTAGAAAGACTAAGGCATTTAAGAACTTCTGATCAGAAGTGAGTGCTCTTGGCTGTTGATGAGGATTTTGGCTGTAAGCCACCACAAAAAAAGGATCCTTCTTTTCCTCCTTACCCTCTTGTATATCATAATCCATTGTGTTCTTTTAGCTTAGGTGAACTCGTTAGCTTTCTTTTCTTTGTGTTGATCGCTGTCTCTCGACTTCCATTTAATTCAGTTCTATAAGAGGTTCATTGCAATATTTTCCTTTTCATGCTCTTAGTAGCTAGCTATTATTCAACTTATATTAAGGTTGGGCATTCGTGTTGTGCATTCGTGTGGGCAAGTTACAAAGTCAGTGGAGATCTGTTCCCATCAATTTACTTAGCACGAAACATAGCTTCTCTATGGTCATCACTTACGTTTTTCCATGAAATGAGTTAGACATATGCCTAAGGTCTCAATTGAAGTTCTATCTTTTTGCTCATAGTTAGTCTAGTTGCACAGTGAGTAAATTACCAGGATCAATTACTCATCAACTTCTATATATCATCCATTATGTTGCTCAAACGCATTACTGTTATTTGGGTTAGTTGTTCAAAACTTATTATAAGGAATTTTATTAGAACACTATGGGACCTTGAGATATAATTTTAGCTAAGATTATGGTCATTAGTAGTCAGTCCAGATGCCAACTTCCAGATGAAATTAGTGGCCAAGTTGACCTGATCTTGACATTTTACGTATGTTGTTAAAACTAAACTGATGTTTATCAGGGACAATCAACTTCATAAATAAGCAGTAAAATGTCTTGGATATAGTTTTTGAGCACAAGTTGCTTACAATTAGAATGCGGTCTCCTGTCTAAGAAGTTGAAGAACTAGCCTAACTAAAGCACTCAAACAGCTACTTTACATTAACCAGTGCTACAAATTTGACAACGGTCCAGGATCAATAGGGGTGTCCTATAAGTATAAGCTTCTAGACAAAACACGTATTAATAGGCTTCGAGCAGCCAAGCTGAATAACAAAATAAAAACCTATACATCGCAATGATAAGATGCAGAATGAAGTCTCTTTTTTGGTTAAGCAACATAGAGTGTAAGTATATTCTCGTGGTCCATGCTTTTGCCAACCTCTTTTCGCTCTAAATCAAAGTTTCTTAATCTTTCTGATTGTACAAGGAGTCAAATAGCAATGATGTCCTTGCAACAAGCACCTTCAATCCATCAGACGTGTTTGTTAAATGCATCAACTCAGGTTCTTTCTCCATCTTAGGAATAGGGTTCATATAATGTCACATGTCGGTCGTTTTTCCGTGTGTTTATGCGAGTAAACTTTATGCATCAGCTAGGATTGTTTAGGCATGGCCAGTTTCGAAGAGGCGTTCCTTTTATTGTCAGGGCGGAGCAAGTATCAGCAGCTTCAACGTCCCCTCTTCAAGGTTAGATTTATTTTATGGCATAATTTTTTGAGTACTTTCAAAAACGAGTTATCATAAATACGGAAGGTTGGTAGCATTATTAAAGAAACACTGTTGGTTGCTGCTTGATCCAATCCCCTCTTATGTTTGAGATTTGTTTTGGATAAAATGATAAGGTAGCTGTTGTTAAAGTACTATCCTATAAACCAGGCTGTTGAACAGAGAAATTAGGGATATTTCCCTAGATGGATTTGTGATTTCTTCTAAAGGTTGGGAATTTATGGGGGAAATGATTCAGTGAAAAAACTGATCTAAGGATTTATCTTCTTCTTTGTCTGTCATTATGTCAACTGCAGGAAGCAGAACATGATTAATTTTAAAAGCGTTCTCCATTACTGGTGGAGATAATAGGATTGAATATGCATGAGTTTGCCAGCCGCTTTAAGTGTGTGTAGCTTTATATGGCGTATTTAAAATGCTGACTTTTTCCGAAAAAAAGTGACAAATTTTCATGAAACTTGTAATTAACTTAGAATTTTTATTATTTCTCAGTTAACCCTATTGCAGTTATGAAGTGTCCCAAGTAGTAAATCATAACCACAACATATTAGAAAGCTGTAGCAACACTTCAACTGAGAAATGTTTTTTTTTTTTTCAGCTGTCTCTCTTTAAAAAGCTTTATGATGGTAAGTGCAAGTCACTATGTGCAAGTACCAAATTTCATCTAAATAGACATGAGACAGATCAAGTTGAACAGACTACTGAGGCTTCAATATAGTGCTAAGCTGCACTAAGATAAAGAGGAATTTGCCAGATGGCAGCTCAGTTTCCATGTTAAGTATCCATCTCCTTTTAAAGCTTTGGCAGTCAGAATGTGGGCCCAAGAATGCATATCACACTTTTTAACAATAAGTTGACACTTTTTAACAATAAGTTGACACTTTTTAACAATAAGTTGATTGAGCACAAATGATTAAGCATCTGTAGCTGTAATCCTTCATTTTGCCTTCCCCCCCCCCCCCCCCTTTTTTGTACGTGTCTGTCTTGGGGGAGGAGGGATGACGTGCATGGTAAAGCGTACATTTGACCATTCTTTTCACTTGAGGAAGTCAACACCGCAAGCCAAAGCAATAAGTGAGAAGTCATACCAATGTGTTTGTTATATAAAAGAAGGTTCCTAGTAAATTGAAATCCTATGTCATGTCACAAGAGTTATATGGCAAAAACCTCACTGGTTGAGGTAATAAGGCCATGCTGAATGTCCTAATCTTGCTAGTTGACACAATTAGCAAAGGAAAGTGCAACCATTGCATTTATTTTCCTATGTTTATTACTCCCTCCGTCCCAAAAAAAATGATCATATTTCCTTTTTGCGCTGTCCCAAAAAAATTGATCACTTTCCAAATTAAGAAAGATTTTGTAAGTGTTTTTCCACGTTTACCCCTCTTACACTTTTTTTACTCTTTCTCTCTCTCTCTTACATTTTTCAGTCTCCTGGTTCACTTTCTTCCCTCCCTCTCTCTCTCTCTCTCTCTCTCTTGGGTGGAATGGAAAGTATCTGGGCTTTAACAAATACTCCCTCCATCCCTAATTAATTCGTTGTGTTTGACTTGTACCCTTATTTACTAGCCTATCATTAGGTGACTCCTACATTTTCATATCACTCTCTTCAACCCCCCCCCCACCCCCCCCCCCACCCCCACCATTGGGGCGAACACATGCTGTTGTAGTTAAATTGTCAGCCTACAGAGAATATTTTGTGTTTTGTTATCGTTGCAATCAACCTTACTAATTTCACTATATTACCAATATTCTTTCACAGATAATTCTGGGAGGCGTGAACTGCTTGCCATTGGGACAATAGTTGCTCCTTGGGTTTTTGTTTCTCACCAGACAGCAACATCATGTACGTAGTCTCCCCATTATGCTACGATTGTTACTATAACACCTAGTTTGTATTTCAAGTTCTTGTGATCCCTTTCTATGAATCCATAGGTTCAATAAGTATTTTTAAGCAAGGCTGCTAGTGTGCAGTGTATTTTCTCCTCTATATTGATGGCTTATATCTGAGACAACATCCTTGATATGGCTCAGTTGCTGCAGAAAGTAAAAAAGGATTTCTGGCAGTCACTGACCAGAAGGATGGATACTCCTTTCTTTATCCCTTCGGGTGGCAGGTGTGCGTCTCTACACTTTTCTCCTTAGTTTAATGCACCATGTTTTGATTTATCTACTTCTGCGTCTCTATATTTGCAATGTGCTATTCAATGGTCCATTATGGAGAGCCAAATAGATTTTTAGGCAACAATTTTTTCGGTTATTTGCTTCAACGTGTTCCTTTTCTTTCTGTATTTGAGCCAGGAAATAGCCATTGAAGGTCAAGATAAGGTATTCAAAGATGTCATTGAACCATTAGAGAATGTCAGCGTAAATATGTTCCCTACTAATAAGCAGGACATTCGAGACCTTGGGGCCCCTAAAGAGGTATGCTCCGTATTCCATACCATATTATCTTCAGTATTAATGACAGAACGGTCGAATTTTGTCTACTCCCCCATCCCCTTCCCTTAATTGATTTTTGTATTTTCATTCTCTAGTTTCTTCCCCCCCCGCCCCTAAATAAGTAATGTTTACTCTGTGAATGATCCTAAATTTTATTTGCCCCCAGCCATGTTTCTGCATACATTAGGACCTAGTAAGGCTGTCATCTTACATTCTAATCAGTTTGTGGCTGCTGAAAATTTGACTGAAACACGATATGTTACTTAATTCAGGTCGCAGAAGCTTTAATTAAAAGAGTTTTGGCTCCTTCTAACCAAACGACAAAGCTAATTGATGCCGTAGAGGTTAGTCTTGTGTTTCCCCTTTTATCAGAGCATGTTTTGTTTCTTTACTTCAAGTACTGGTGTCCACCCAATGAGTTGGGACAGACATTTACTGTATTGCATGCATACTTCTCATGAGGTTTGGTTCTTCTAAGAACATTCAAAGGTGTAAGAATTAGAACATATTGAAAAATAGTAATTTTGAAAGAACTTACAAACATAACAAAAGTTTCAAATCTCACCCCAACACAAGAAATATAGAAAGCGCACATTCTACCATAGGCGGAGGCAGCAGGTAGCATGGGTGGCTTATGCCAACCTGCTGCCTTCAAGCTCTCTTTTTCACATTACAACAACGGTGCCGCCGAAGTTCAGGCGAGTGCCCACCTCCACTGGCCATTCCCTCAGTATCATTTGTCAGGTTGCATGGAACTAAGTTGCAGATCCAACCTCCTCTCTAGTAATCTCATCATCACATCTCATTTCCCCAAATCTGGTTCTAGTAATCTCAACAACGCATGGAACTAAATTGCAAATCACCTTGCTCATTTTCCTTTTATTTTTTTCTTGGCTTCTCACTGTATCATTATTTATGTTTCTCTTGGATCACCTTTGCTTGGTTTCATTGCTGATTTGTTGGTTCAGTCGTGATACTTTTGTTCTTCTAGTTGACTTTTAGATCTTAATGTCAAGATGCTACTCTGCTTGCGATTTGACAGTTCGAAAGTCATGGATTTTTCTTAATTCAAGTGACTTCGGTGCTTGCTCTTGAATGTTATAAATATGAATCACTTGATGTGAGATTGTCCTTGGTTTCTCATGTTTTCATACTTGACTCTATGTGTTTAACAAAAGGAGGAACACAAACCTGGGAGTCTATTTAGTCCAATGAGGTATTTGTTATTGATACGGTATTCATTGAGAAAACTGGTGGGTAACTTGCATATATACCCTTCCAGATGGGCTGGTAGTGGATGGGTGAAAGGATTACCGATATAATAGCAGATGATTTTACTCATGGCCTTTCAACCTATGCTCGGTGGTTTACCTGGTTGCTGGGTTTTGTACATAGTGACGACAGTTAAGCGTAGAAATTTTTTTATGGTCAATTAGGTGCCCGCCTCGGTGCAAATTTTCTAGCTCCACCACTGCAATGTACATATTATAGAAGTGAAAAGTCTCGAAAAAGGAAATAGAACCACAGCCCCGTGAATCTGCCGGATTTGAATAGCATATCCTACAATCCGTGTCACATACCTGTATCGCAGTCCCTATAGTCTTGTTTCTCTATCGTATTTTAAGATAAGTGTCGCAATCACACCATATACTCAATGTCATTGAAGTCCGGTGGCAGTTGTGGTCTGGACTTCGGATCTGGTGGTGGATATATGCAGATCATATTGTCGCCGTTCATGTGGGGGAGGCAAGGAGATTGTGATCAATGCACCTGGTGTGTTTGGCAAAGCCTATGAAGCACTGATACTTTAATTTGCTCCAAGTATCCATGTTGGGTGCGTATCGCTGCAGATACTTGCTGGTGTTTTGGGTGCGCACCAGTTGTACCAAGACGCGTAATCAATTCTCTTTCTCATTTTTTACTTTCAGGATAGTACTCGAACGGGTATCGGGTGCATATCCTGCGCGCCTGGTGATCTATGTGCTATTAACTTGAGTTTCCGACATCTCCTTCTCCGATAAAGATTTGCTGGTTCGGACGGTCGAATGTGACCAATGAATCCAGATGTGTCTTTGATGATGACATAATATGGGTATCGACAATCTTAAGATCTTCACATATAGAATTGTTAAAACTGGATAAAATATAAATGGTCCATTCAGCATATACCAGCTGTCTCTTGGGTGTTGAACGGAAGCAATCATCAGCTGCATCTCTCTTTCGACAAAAGAAATATGAAAGAGCGGCACCGAACTTGACATAATGCGCATACGTTACTCTGTAGTCTAAAGCTAAACAACTTTCTAAATTTGTTCTCCTTTTTAACTGACGAAGAGAACCCATATCCACATATTCTGTTTCATTGTAAAAGGCCATATCCACGTATCCGTGCCCGAATCATATTCATATCCGCATCTGCACCTGTGTTCCTGCTGCGAAAGGCATAATTGGGTTACATGGTTTGTCTCTTGATATGTTCGAGACACACCCGATATCCAAGTTTGTTTTAGGGTTGAATCCCTTTCTCTTTTTAATGAATATGCTGAAGGATCTTGTGACATGTCTCTGCACAATCAATCTGAAATTCTCTGCAGTCATCCATAAATTTATATAATACTGCAGAACTGTAGGCGATCCCTAAGGGAGTACCACAAACCTGAAAAAGATGAGTCTAGTGACATCACAATTGTTACTTCACACACGTACACTCTACTGGAATGTTCACCTTTTTCCGTAAAACTGATATACATTATGTGCGAACATTTGGCATTAGTTGAATTGGTAATTTTTCCTCAAACTGTGCTGCTTATATCTGCTAGATTGTGATAGTGCAAATGACTACGAATCTAATTTTTGGATCAGAGTTTGTTACAACAGTTATATGCCTGGTTGAAGTATGCCATGTCAATTCCAGAAGTAGGTTATTGGTATATGTTGATGTAGCGCGATATCGATTTGAGAATTTTTTTCTCTTTTGGACTGGAACAGCATGATATTGATGGAAAAGCTTATTATACGTTCGAGTTCGTTGCCCAAGCTCCAAACTTCACTCGACATGGTCTCAGTGCTATATGCATAGGCAACGGTATGAAACTTATCTATAGTGGATGTCTTTCGCCAATGCCCAAAGTTCATTTGAGTGATATTTTATGAAGGCAGTGTCGTCAGACTTCCTACTTTTCTGTCAAGCGGACTTCAATTTTCTTTTATAAATGCACATCAGCATGCATTCAGATGATATTGGTAAAATTATACTAGAAGTTTCACTCCTCTTCCGAAATATCGGGACAATTCCAGATGCTACGGCCTTGCCAATACACTTCTTCTAGCAAACTTGTTCCTGGGGGAAATCTAGCTAACCTGCATAAGTTTTTTGGTGATAAATATTCATGTTAACTTTCTTTGGTAACCACAGACTGCTGGTGGTCGAACTTTGGTTTACGGTCTGCAATCGCTATAGATGCATTAACTGTTATTATCTCTCTCTCTTTTCTCATCATTGACGTTCTTTGTTAGAACATCTAGTGATAAGTTGCCACCTTCTCGATAATCTAATGGATGTGTGTAAGCAGTTCTCCATTCCATATGGTATGAGTCTTCTCTTTCATAACTAGCAATGGCACTCTCATGCAGGGAAGTTTTACACACTGACAACGGGAGCAAATGAGAGGAGGTGGGAGAAGATGAAAGACAAATTGCATACTGTAATTGATTCCTTTAAAGTATTCAATGTCTGAGGTAGTGCCTATACATGTCCTGCTCTTAATTTTGTTACAAGGCTCCATTCCAGTGGGTGATTATCTTAAATGCTTGTCCAACACTTGAGGCTAATCATTCTACAACCTCCTCCTCCTCCCCCCAAGAGGTAGAATTTCAGTTGCATGCATTTTATCAAAAGAATTGGAAGTGTAGATGGAACTGCAATCATTCTTATATATTTGTTGCGAATGTGACACAAGGTCAGGTATTATTTTCGTGAACACGAGCTCGTTGAAGGGGCTTGTATGTAATTTTGGCCCAAGAGGCTCCGTTGAGTCTTAGACTCGATGTTGTCTACTAAGATAGCGTGACTACAATGATGTAAATATATGAATAAATTATCAGTACAGTTCTTTTGCGCTTAGCATATGCACTGGCTTTCTCCAAGGGACATGAAAATTCATCTGATACTATCGCGTATTGTTGACTCTAACACCGGAAAGCATATGGCACATGCATGGAAGTGTAATCAACAGATTGATCTTTCTCACCTTTAAACATAGACGGGAAAAGGCTTACCGCGTAGACAAAGCCCAAAAAAGAGAAATTATCGTGTAGTATGAACTTCCTCCCTATATTTGGAAACGCATTCTCCACTTGTCCCTCGAAGGATGACCTTAGATCCTAAGTTTTTTCCTTGGTCATGAAAAAGAAACTAAATCCATAGATTTAATCCTCCAATTTCTCAAGGTCTAGGTTACTCGCTATCTTCAGTATAACCATTACAAGAGTTAAGCTAGGTTCAATTTATGAGAAACTGGTAACATACTTCAAGTGTCAGGTTGCTTAAAATACCTAATACATTTCAAAGTAATCAGAGACTAAACCTTAAAGTCTAAACCATGTGAGTATCATTCAAAATATGTTCCTACAACACACAAGTGTTAAAGCCTGGCATCTTCCTTGAAAGCATGTTTAAGCGAAGCCCACCGAGTATATTAGTCGAATCCAATCATCATGCATATTCAACGTGGGACTTTAACACTTACCACAAAGCATGCTCATAGAAAGAATAAGCCTAAGAGGCGAACCGAAATTTCAAGTATCATTGATGTGAGACTTTCACAACAAGAATGCACACAACGTGCAAGCACTTTTATTTTGCCTTGTCCATAGTTCTATTGCTTTTGTTTTGTGTGTAATCTTGCACTCTTCCACGACGTAAAACTCAAATATATATATATATATATATATATATATATATATATATATATATATATATATATGAGAGCTGATCCGTTGATAGCGCTAGCAAAATAGGAGAAGTTGTTAACGCGATCTGGCAGTCCACGCGCGATCTCTGGACGGCCCAGATCTTTTTTTTGCTTTTTTTTCTAGTCCGTCCGCCACATAATGTAGCGGACGATTTTTTGACAAAAATACCCTCAAGCTATACAGTACAGTGCTCGTCCGCTACATTATGTAGCAGACAAATAAGGTCGTCTTCTCTTTCTCTCTACCTTTTCTCATTAATGTGTTATGACTTTTCTCTTTCTCTCTCTTTTTCTCTCACCACTTTTTGTTTTCTCTCTCATCCTCGTCCTCTCTTCTCCCTCTCTCTTTCCCTGCACAAGATATGCGGCCATAGCAATGGAAATGGTTCATCTCAGGATTATCCTAGACCGCCCTCTCTTGTCCTGTGTACCCTATGCTTTTGCATTTGCCATCTCAAGCCTAACCGGAGTGGCCATTGGAATCAGTTTTGACTTTTTGAGCATATGCAGATATCTTCTTTTTCTGCAAAGTGGTTCTACTCCCCGTTTTGAGAGTACTAGAAAAGTGGAACTAATTTGCAGGGAGGGCTGGTGGCAATTTATTGGATATTGCAGGCGCCTTCAGCTGGGAATGTGTATTAGACATAATTGATAACGAGTGGGACATTTTTAGTTCATACTAAGGGCGGATCTTGCATGTAAAGCTCTCCAGAAGGATAGAAAACATACCTTAACTTCTACAGATACAGTTACAACATTCTACACTATTGTTTTATGAGAGATTAACTTGAATTTTGAAAGAGAAAGAGAAAGACTGTATTGTAAAAAGTGTTGCCCCTTACTCGTCCGCTACATAATGTAGCGGACGAGCACTATACTGTACTGCTCCAAAAATATGCGATCTGTTGTTTTCTCTCTCATCCTCTTCTCTCTAATTCGTAGCAACTCAGGCGTAATATAGAAAGATAGCTTAATCCATACATGTATATATGTTCTCAAGTTCTCAGAAAGATCACATCAGTTAACTACCCACTACATCAGTTGTGAACTTGATTGAAGCCAATAATGGCCACAGGGACATCAGCACCTTTACTGTAAAGCTGCTAATACTTGGTGGAATTTTTTGTGAGAAATTTAAGCAGATGCATCCCATGAAGATCAAAATTCCTGAAAGTATCCAACTAAATTGCAAATTGGCCAGGGATTATTCCTAGAGATGTCAAATGGGCCGGGTGGCCCGCGGGCTGGCCCGGCCCGACCCGTTTTTGGCCCGGGCTGGCCCGGCCCGTTTTTGGGCCCGGGCTGGCCCTAACCTTTAGGACTTGGGCCAGGGCCAGGCCGAATTCTTTGAGAAACGGGCCCGGCCCGGCCCTAAAATGGCCCTTTTTTGGCCCGGCCCGGCCCCGTTAGCCCCCCCTAATTTTTTTTCTTTTCTATTTTTTTTGAAGTCTATTTTATTAAATTATTATTTTTTTGATATTTTGAATCTTTTTAGTTAAATTAATAGTTTTTGAGGTGTTATTGAATTCATATGATCAGTATTTTCTTTAACATACGCAGAGAAGCATGGGTGTGCGGTGACTGTGACGTGTTTTTGATGATTTTTGAGTGGGCTTTCATTTAATGTATTTTATAGAATTTGCTTTGTGTTCTACATCACAAGTTAAGGGAATAATTATAAAAACAATTATCATGTATTCTAAATATAAATAAAAATTATGTATTCTTTTTGTTTCAAACCAAAAGAGGTGAATCGAATTCTAAATGTAATTTCATGAAGTGGGTGACGTGTTAAAGAGCCTTGAAGAATAATCTCATATTTCTTTAAATGACCAAAGAATTTGAATGTAATAAGAAAAGATGTTATTTTATCTTCTTCGATCTCGTTATTGTTTTTGTTTGATCTACTCTATTTTTCTTTGACATTTACAGGTTTTACACCATATTATGAAAGAAATTAAATTTTGCACTTAAAATCAGTATGTATGGGCTAGAACAACTAGTTTTTGTACTTAATCCGTGGTTAATGGTCAATCAACATCAATTTGCCTTTTCGAAATGGGGTTAATTCGTGAAAAAGTGATTGTATACTCAGTGGTCCGTTTACAAAAACTTTGCCATTTGTTGAAGAAGAAGTCTTTATAATAAAAAGTTGGGAAGAAAGGAAAAAAAAAATTGGATTGGGCCCGGGCCCGGCCCAAGCCCGGCCCTAAATATTGGGCCTAGGGCCTGGACTTGGACTGGGCCCATATATCCCAGGTTTAGGCCCGGCCCGGCCCGTTTTTTTATTTGTGAGGCCGGCCCTGGCCCAATTTCATTGGAGGCCTGCTGGGCCTGGGCCGGGCCGGCCCAAGCCCGGCCCATTGACAACTCTAATTATTCCTTCATACTAGCCTCGTGGGTCTCACAGATGACTGCTTCGAGCATGTTGGCATCACCCAACTACAGATGAGGATGAGAGAGAGAAAAACAAAAAAGTGTTCAGAGAAAAGAGAGAAAGAAAGAGAAAAGTTAGAATACGTTATTTGTCCGCTACATAATGTAGCAGACGAGCACTGTACTGTACAGCTTGAGGGTATTTTTGTCAAAAAATCATCCGCTATATTATGTGGCGGACAAACTTGAAAACAACGCAAAAAATAGATCTGGACCGTCCACAGATCGGCCGTAGACGGGCAGATGCGTTAACAACTTCTTCTATTTTACTAGCGCTATCAACGGATCAACTCCATATATATATATATATATATATATGGAGCCGATCCACACCCACTAGTGGATATTATCCACCCAACCGCAACAAATTGTTGCGGTTGCTAATCATTTCCCCCCTCCCCCCACCCCCCCTCATGACCTTCCCCCGCCCCCCACCCCCCACCCTCATGTCCTTTCCCCCGCCCCCCCTCCCCCCCCCCCAAAAAAAACCGAACCGCAACTAAGAGTTGCGGTTGGCCTCTTATCCATGGCCCCTTTCCCCTCCCCCCACGTGGTGCCCCCTCCCCCGTGGCCCCACGCCTTCCCCCTCCGTGATGCCACGTGGTGTCCTCCCCCTAAAGCTTTGGACGCAAAGTCTTCTGCAATTTTTTTTTCTTTCGCAGCCTTTGACTACTGCTCACTCACGGACTTTTTTTTTCTCTGTCTTCTTTCATCTCTCTCCCTCACTTTTCTCTCTTTATAATCCCTTCTCCCCGAACCCTTTCTTCCACTCTCCATCATCTTTACCGACTGTCTTCTAACTTCATATCTCACCTACATAATCTCCACAACAATACAAACAAAAAATTTTACGCTAGAAGATCGGTAGATTTTTTCGCTAGAAGATCGGTGGATTTTTCTTTAAATATATCAAGTCAAAACAAGTAAGTAATTTGAATTTTCTTATAATTCAATGTTAATTTCAAATTGTTCTTACCAATGGATTGTTTAAATTGTGTTATGCTTAAATTGTTCTTACCATAGTCTAAAATTTGTGTTTTTTGACAGTTTTTCATGAATTTATAAAAAAAATAGCTAGAGCTACATTTTGTCAAAGTGTAAAAAAGAGACCCTAGTTATTCTTAAAATATCTATATCAGAGAAAAATTTCAGATTTTTCCAAAGACTGGAAAAGGGTTAACTGATACAGGGAACCTTGTAATTTTGCAGTGTAATTTAAAATATCAAACTAGAGCGATTTCGCGCGAAACTTTTATAAGAACCCTAGGATGTTGGGAAGTTCCATTTCCTAGGAATTTGGACCATTCTGAAGTCATTGCCTATTTTTTGGCCGAAAGCTTTTACGCGTTCGATCCGGACACCAGGTCGGGATTTTTTGGCAAAAAGTTCGTAAAATACTTTTTAGATCAAGAATAAATTCAGGAAGCTTAAAAAAGCATTTCAAAGCACTTTTGAGATTTTCTGATGCCAGGGGGCATTTTGGTAAATTGCCACCCCGAGAGGGGTATTTTGGTAATTTTACGGTATTAAGGTTTTCAAAGGACTTTTTAGTCCAGAAGTGTAAGTCAAACACCTGAAAGGTTGTTTTCGTTAGGGCGATAATGAACCCTCGGGGGCATTTCGGTAATTTGCCGCTCACCGGGGGTATTTTGGTAATTGAACATTGTAAAATTTTATGGTCAATGAAGGAAATAAATTTTAACGCCATGTGTGTTCCTAAGATGCAACACTATGTTTGTTTAATGTGAATACGAAACGTAATTGTCGCTAAAGGTGAAAACTTAATTATACAGTTTTTCACGAATTTATAAAAAATAACTAGAGCTAGATTTTGCCAAAGTACAAAAAAGAGAGCCTAGTTATTTTTAAAAGATCAAGGAATTGGGGCCATTCTGAAGTCGTTGGCTAATTTTTTGGCCGAACGGGCTTTTACGCGCTCGATCCGGACACCGGTTCGGGATTTTTTGGAGAAAAGTCCGTAAAATACTTTTTAGATCAAGAATGAATTCGGGAAGCTTAAAATAGCATTTCAAAGCACTTTTGAGATTTTCTGATGCCAGGGGCATTTAGGTAAATTGCCAACCCGGGAGGGGTATTTTGGTAATATTACTGAACGCGAGAGGGGTATTTTGGTAATTTTATGGTGTTAAGTTTTTCAAAGGACTTTTTAGTCCAGAAGTGTACGTAAAACACCTGAAAGATTGTTTTGAAGCTGGTTTGGGGTGTTAGGGTGATAATAAACCCCCGGGGGCATTTCGATAATTTGTCGCTTACCGGGGGTATTTTGGTGATTGAACATTGTAACACAACTGGAGGAAATAATTTTAATTTTTATTTTATTTAATTCTATGACTTGTTGAGAATGATATACATTTTTATTTTTTAGATTTCAGTATCAATATGGATGCAACTGGAGGAAATACTTTTTGTGAAGGTTCTGATCCACCTTACTTGGGTCAAGTTTTTCAAACACTGGACGAAGTTGAAGCATACTATAGAGCATATTCGAAAACGATAGGTTTCGGTATTAGAATTAAGACGAGTAGAAAACGGGCGAATACAGATCAAATTTGTGGAAGACTATTTGAGTGTCATAGAGGAGCACCGTATGTACCCCCGGTTGTTCAGGTCAGTGACGAAGGGCCAACAAGACAAAGAAAACGGGACACATTTCCGGGTACCGGCTGCAAGGCCCATGTGTATGCAGTACACCGGAGAAATGAAAGCCATTGGGTTGTGACGGGAGTGGAGTTGAGCCATAATCATCAGTTGATGACCCCTAGTAAGATTAGTCAAATTCATCAACACCGAGAAATAAGCGCGGCACACAGACAACTGATATTTACAATGGACGAGGCTAAAATTCCACCTTCTAGAATGATGGGGGTTTTCTCAAGCCAGGTTGGGGGGATTGACAAGTTGAGTTTCAACGAAGTAGACCTTCGAAATGAACTTCGTGTTCAGAGGAGAGAGTCTTTCGGTAAGAGTGATTCTCAAGCTACACTTGATATCTTTAGGCACCTTCAGAGTGAGAATTCTGGCTTTTTCTATAGTCTCCAACTGGATGATGAGAACCGCATTAGTACTATATTTTGGGCGGATGCCCGTTCTAGAGCTGCTTACCAAAATTTTGGGGATGTTGTGACGTTTGACACCACATACCGCACAAATAAGTACTCTATGCCTTTTGCTCCGTTCACCGGGGTGAACCACCACTATCAGTCAATCTTGTTTGGCTTTGCCCTGCTTAGGGATGAGACGGAGGAGTCATTTACGTGGTTATTTGAAACGTGGCTTAAAGCAATGTATCATGTTCCTCCAAAGACCATCATCACCGACCAAGATCTGGCAATGAAAAATGCAATCGCTAAGGTCCTTCCAGATACTCACCATGGCCTGTGCACATGGCACATAAGCAACAAGTATCCCGAACGGCTTCACAATGTATATGCAAACCATCCGACATTCAAGACTGACTTTAATACATGTGTGAAGAAATCATTGACGGTAGACGTGTTCGAGGAGAGGTGGGCCAAGTTAATGGATGACTACTATTTGCACAATCATGAATGGTTACAATCGTTGTATGAGATCAAGACACAGTGGGTCGGTGCCTACACCAAGCAGTTTTTTGCAGCCGGAATGACTACGACCTCGAGAAGCGAAGGTATGAATGCATTCTTTGATGGGTACGTAGGCCATTCTTCTAGTATACAAGAGTTCGTACTAGAGATGCAGAAAGCTCTTGACAGGCAATTTTTCCTTGAGAGAGAAGCCGACGCGGCTACAGTTTACAAAGAAAGAGCCATAGTAGTCTTTTCACCTTTGGAGGCTCATGCGGCTCAAGTCTATACGAAGGAAATGTTTAGACAGTTTCAAGAGGAACTGCTAAAGTCGAATCAATATAGCATGACAAAGTTGCATGAGTATTCCACCAGAGATCTCAAGGTTTATGCGTTGACAAATGTGACGAATTTCGCCAATCCGTGCTCTTCGTCGGCTCCGAGGAGCAGAAGACATTTTACCGTTGCAGTTTGTAAGGACACCGGGTTGGTTAATTGCAACTGTCAACTGTTTGAGCATAAAGGTATACTTTGTCGACACGCGTTGAGGGTTTTTAGCGCCAAGAATGCTCATGAAATCCCTCCACAGTATATCTTGGAACGGTGGACGAAGGAAGCCAATAGAGTCCACGGTCACATTCCTTACGTGCCCAATGTTTCAGTTGATTTCGAGCAATCTGAGACGCTGCGATATAATCACCTTTGTAACATCATGCACGGTTTATCATTGGATGCAGCGTCAACATTCGATGGGTACAGGTATCAAGTTGAAGCAGCCGCACGGGATAAGGCTAACCTTGCACAGTTTAGGGCGGCATTACCAGAAAGAAGAGACAGACCGCTCAATCGAGCTTCACAGCCAGTCATTGACGGCACTAGCCTGCAAGGTGAGGAGGACGACATTTTTGATCCGATTATTTCTCAAACAAAAGGGCGAAAACAAGCAATACGCATGAAGAATCCGATTGAAGAAGCAACGGGTCAAAAAAAATTGCGAAAGTGTGCGTTGTGTAATAAGATGACTGATCATGACAAGAGAAACCATTATAAAGTGTTAGGTATCGAACCTGGCAGTATGGTCGAAGAGGACGATGATGATGATGAGTGTTAGGGTTAATGTTTCAGTTGTATAAATTGAACTTTTATAATGATTAAATTTGTGATTTGGTTTGTGGAATCATAACTTCCGAAAAATTACGTCGTTTTTTTTGTCACTTTTTTTTTGCTCATTGCACCTTGGGCACGCTAGTTAGCCCATTTGTATCAATTTCGGGAAAAAACGAGACACATTATTTTTTGGGTTTTCCTACGAAGGCCCTGTTCGGGCACACTTTAGGGCCCAATTCATAACTTCCGAAAAATTACGTCATTTTTTTTGTCACTTTTTTTTTGCTCATTGCACCTTGGGCACGCTAGTTAGCCCATTTGTATCAATTTCGGGAAAAACGAGACACATTATTTTTTGGGTTTTCCTACGAAGGCCCTGTTCGGGCACACTTTAGGGCCCAATTCATAACTTCCGAAAAATTACGTCATTTTTTTTGTCACTTTTTTTTTGCTCATTGCACCTTGGGCACGCTAGTTAGCCCATTTGTCCAAAATGCACCAATAGTAATAATAAGGCTAATTCAATTTTCAAAGCTTAATATCCAAAATACAACAATAGTAATAATAATCCATACGAACGTCTATTACATATCAGGATAATGGTAAGGAAGGCGTCTAGCTACACCATTTTTCAGCTCCCAGGCTATCCTATATCTAAACGTCAGGGCATCGTTTCGAGACCACGTATCATATTCGAGCACATCCGAGCGAGCTATGTAGTCCATGTACTTGAGGACGTAAATCCCGCAATCATGACTGTTATATTGCTTTGGTCGGTTTTGTATTGTCACGACCGTCCAAGGATCAATCATTGTTTTGCTCGTGATGGCTTCTCCCTTAAAATGTCGGCACGCTAGTGGAATGATAGTAGTCTGCATCCAACAATAAAAAATGATATCAAGCCTATATAACAAGAAGAATAGACAATGAGCGAAGGTCAAGAAATATAAACTAACCACCGCATTGATGTACGTGGAGTACACCTGCGCCAGCTGCCGACCAGGTCCGTCTTCCCTTAGGCTATCGTATATGTGGACCACTTTATTCTCTGGAAAAAGAACTAATAGGAAGAAGTGGCTTGCATGAAGAGCAGGTAGCATGATTAGGTTCGCCTCAGCTGCGTGACATTGATAGTCCGCGTTCAAGTAGGAAAGCACGTTTGCAGATGGTCTCCATTCACCCTTGCTTGTCCCTCGCGTCCTCCTCCATTCTGTGAACTCCTTCATGCTATTCACCATGAAGGGGATAACAAAAGAGGCATACATGTTGAGCTTCAAAGTTTGGCAGGTGTTATAATTTAGCTCTCTAACACGGAGCAGATCTATATACGCGTCAATAAGAAAATTTGAAATATCTGTGTTTGGCGCCAACAGTCTTAGATCAGAGTGAGCTAGGAATCCTGAAACTGGAAAGTCTGCTGTAGCGATTGGCTCATGCCCAAAGTAGTGCCGGTCGATCCAATCCCGTTTGGCCGGACTCAATGGCTTCGTCGGTTGTCCTTTATCCGACTGGATGCTTGGGCGCGATGCCTGGATTCCTACTTGGGTCACCTGACTCTGGGGCTGATGGTCGTACGCGTCAGGAGGGAAGCGAGTAGACGGCTCCCACACCTGACTTTGGGACTGAGAGTCGTACGCGGAAGGAGGCAAGCGAGTAGACGGCTCCCACACCTGACTCTGGGGCTGATAGTCGTACGCGTCAGGAGGCAAGCGACTAGACGGCTCCCCTTGGTAACCCCGGTACGCAAGACTAAAGTTTTGAACTTCAGTCTTGTACCTCTCAATGGACCTCTTGAGATTGTCAGGAGCCTGCGCGACAAACCAGTCAAACCCCTCCAGCTGCTTGAACACCTCAGTGCCCTGGTCAACCTAAAAAACATGCATACAAAATATGGCTAATCATTTCAGGCATGGTAGATAAGGTGCGCAAATAAAAATTGAAACAACACTAGCCTGACTTACAATGTTTAATGCCCAGAACTGGTCATAGATCTCACGTGGTGCATACGATGTCTTCCTCGCCTGGGAAGGGCGATTCACCCTCGTGCGCGTCACCGTGAGAAACCATTGTAGGTACTCCTCAATGCTGATGCTGTCGGCTTTCAGCGATACAAGGCTATCATATGTTTCTTGCCAGGTATTCCACTGTTGCACCTCGTCGCTCAACAAATTCAAGGCATCAGGCACCTCGAAGTTCGGCCCTCGACCACTCCTGTACGACCGCATGTCTACAGCGGGTTTTGGTATCCCTTGTAGACAGCCAGCTTGCCTCATAGCTCGATCGGGCATCTGAAACTCACATACTTCGAAGTGAATAAGCGGCACCCGAACCAAACCTGCCAGCACGTACGACACCGGAAGTTGCCAACACCACTCATCCAACCGATGCATCACCTTGCTATATGGCTGCCATGTCACCTGGGATGCATTGAGTATCTCTAGTTCCCCCCGATAGAACTTTAGATGGTGGTGCGGGTCTACCCGTCTCCTCCGGTTGGTCGTAGGCCCCCAGGCCCACACCCTAGGCCACGTCTCATCAGAATATTCCCGCGGTTGTGGACGACCCGTGGGTAGCCTCTCGTAAGACCAAACCTGTGAATGCAAACATTATCTGGAATTAGCACATTGATGCACGAATATATTGACACGTCAACCAAGACAATAAATGCTCAAACCTGTAATAGAGTGAGGCAGGCGGCAATGGACTTTGCACTCTTTCTCGATGCTTTGTGCAGTGCTCGATATAGGTGCGCAAGGACAGCTGAACCCCACGAATACGAGTATACCTCCTCAAGATCCTCCAAGAACACCATATACTTCGGATGCACCGTGTTTTTCGAATGCGTCGGAAGTAATATGGCTCCAATAATATACAGAAGGAATGCTTTCGTATACGTCACGAAATCGTGAGGAGTGTATTCATCCGGTAGCACGCCATACTGCTCTCTTAGCCATTTAAGTTTGATGCCGTTCGTTGTAAGAGCTTCCCTCGGAATTCCCGGGAAATACTGCCTAGCCATCTTCGCTATGGATGCAGACGTTTTGCTCGAAGTAATGGGTTTGCCGTGACATGGGATTCCAAGTATAAATCCGACGTCCTCTAATGTAATAGTCATTTCACCAAACCGGAAGTGAAATGAGTTCGTCTCGCTCCTCCATCTTTCAACTAGAGCGGATATAAGGCAATCGTCGTGTCGAGACCAAATCCCGGGATCGGTGAACATAGATAGGTTTTGACGGTGTAATAGTTGTATTTGTTCCTCGTTTAGTACCCACTCATCGTGGTGACTTGTGCTTTGAATTGTTTCCAAAACACCCCTATCGACACCGTCAAATACGTGCCTCGCGACGTGGTCATCGTCATCGTATAGGATTGATGTATCATGAGGTCCAGCGTTGAAATCCATATATCTAAGAACAAAATATAATCGTAAACCAACTTAGTATCCATAATATTTACATTCCAAAACTATAAATGGATCTTTAACCTAGCTTACCAACGCATTACCAAAATGCCCACTGGCATCAGAACAATCTCAAACGTGCATTGAAATGCTATTTTAAGATTCCCGAATTTATTCTTGATCTAAAAAGTATTCTATGGACTTTTCGCCCAAAAATCCCGAACCGGTGTCCTGATTGAGCGCTTAAAAGCCCGTTCGGCCAAAAAAATAGCCAACAACTTCGGAATGACCCAAATTCCTGGGGGATGGAACTTCCCAACATCCTAGGGTTCTCATAAAAGTTTGGCGCTAAATCGCGCTGACTTGATATTTTAAATTACAGTGTAAAGTTTCAAGGTTCCGCGTATCAGTTAACCCCTTTTCCAGTATTTGAAAAACTCTGAAATTTTTCCCTGATATAGATCTTTTAAAAATAACTAGGGTCTCTTTTTTGTACTTTGGCAAAATCTAGCTCTAGCTATTTTTTATAAATTCATGAAAAATCCTAATTTAGACGCCCTAAAAATCGCTAGGGAAAATATTTTTCATCAAATACCGCTGCTGGCTATGCAGCAGGATTTCCTACAATTGACGAGCCATTCATAACATAAACACAATTAACATTTGGTACAGACAACATTTATAGCATAAAGTTAACATTATACAAATATATACATCAACAGTCAACGCTATCCATTCCTACACATCAGTAGTCAACTTTATACATTTTTACACATTACCCCTCCCTCCGTTTCCTTCTCGCTCTAATCTGGAGAAAATCTATTCCGTTCTTGAGCGAGTGCCATGTACCAATACTCCTCATCGAGGAGCATTTCGCGCCGATCCCTCGGCATCGGCCTCGCCGGATGAGTTTCTCGTAACCCATCCTGCATCATCCGAACCACCCTTCTCCCCGCATCAAAGGTATACTCTTCCCTTTTATTCGCTCGTGCCAACTCCTCACGACGACGTCGCTCTAACTTTTCTACCTCCTGCCCCTCCATGGCTCGCATCTCCTTCGCCTGATACACCAGGTGATCCCTTTCCCTCACTACCTCAATATACCTTCGTTTCCAAAAGTTCTCCACATGATGTGTCCGGTATACGGTGTTACCAACCTTCACAAATCCCACCGGCACCTCAGGTTCAGTCTCTTCCTGTTCATCCTCCCCATCCTCTGGTCCGGACAAATCTATTTCCTCGGGCTCCTCGTCATTTGGCCAGGGGTCCTCCTCGGGATCTTCCTCCTCTTCGTCCCCGGCCATGACGTGCTCATCAATCCATCCATCTCCAGCCATAATCTCCTGCAAGGCATATGAACTCACATCAGACTTACAACACAGTATAAGTAACTTCAACACCTTTCTGCCCCCGTGCACACTTAATATTTATGTCTAGTTCTACGGACTTTTCGCCCAAAAATCCTGAACCGGTGTCCGGATCGAGCGCTTAAAAGCCCGTTCGGCCAAAAAATAGCTAACGACTTCGGAATGTCCCGAAATCCTGGGGGATGGCTTCAAAACAACCTTTCAGGTGTTTGACTTACACTTCTGGACTAAAAAGTCCTTTGAAAAACTTAACACCGTAAAATTACCAAAATACCCCTCTCGAGGTGGCAAATTACCAAAATGCCCCTGGCATCAGAACGATCTCAAAAGTGCATTGAAATGCTATTTTAAGCTTTCCGAATTCATTCTTGATCTAAAAAGTATTCTACGGACTTTTCGCCCAAAAATCCCGAACCGGTGTCCGGATCGAGCGCTTAAAAGCCCATTCGGCCAAAAAAATAGCTAACGACTTCGGAATGGTCCGAAATCCTGGGGGATGGAACTTCCCAACATCCTAGGATTCTCATAAAAGTTTCGAGCTAAATCGCGCTGGCTTGATATTTTAAATTACAGTGCAAAGTTTCAAGGTTCCGCGTATCAGTTAACCCCTTTCCAGTATTTGAAAAACTCTGAAATTTTTCCTTGATATAGATCTTTTAAAAATAACTAGGGTCTCTTTTTTGCACTTTGGCAAAATCTAGCTCTAGCTATTTTTTATAAATTTGTAAAAAATCCTCATTTAGACGCCCTAAAAAATTGCTATTTTGGAATCTATAAATGTAATACCGCTTATCCGATCTCGGATTGATCTGATTTTTGTTTCCTTCAATTTGTATTTTTCGTTATCTTTGATTTGAGTTTACAAATGACTATTTTTGAACTTTGAAATTAATATTGAATTGAATTATAGGAAAACCTAAAAAATACTTACTCGTTTTGACTTGATATATTTATTAAAAAATCTACCAATCTTCTAGCGGTTATCCACCGAGCTTCTAGCGTAAAGACGATGTAGAGTGGAAGAAAAGTGGAAGAAAGGGTCAGTGGAAGAAAAGTGGAAGAAAGGGTTCGGGGGAGGAGAGTTTATAAAGTCGAAAAAAAAATCCGTGAGTGACCACGTGGCATCACGGGAGGGGGAAGGGGGGGCATCACAGGGGGACACCACGTGGGGTGGGGGTGGGGGACCGCAACAAACAAGGGAGGGGGAAGGGGGGGCCATGGGGGGCATCACGGGGGGGGGGACACCACGTGGGGTGGGGGTGGGGGACCGCAACAATTTGTTGCGGTTGGCATGCCAACCGCAACAAAGTGTTGCGGTTGGGCATGGTGGGGGGGACGGGGCCACGTGGCGGGGGGAGGGGATGCCACGTGGCGGGGAGAGAGGGGACGGGACACGTGGCGGGGGAAGAGGACCGGGGGACCGGGGGAAAGGGCTAACCGCAACACTTTGTTGCGGTTGGGGGCATGGGGGGGGCCATGGGGGAGGGGAGGACGGGGGGCCATGGGGGGAAGGGAGGCCACGTGGCGGCCGAGGGGAGGACGGGGGAAGGGGGGCCATGGGGGAAGGGGGAGGCCACGTGGCTGCCGAGGGGGACACCACGTGGGTGAAGGGGCCAACCGCAACTCTTTGTTGCGGTTGGGCAGGGTGGTGGGGTAGGGGGGAGACGGGGGGAAGGGGGAGGGGGGCCATGGGGGGAAGGGGGAAGGGGTCCATGTGGGGCGCAACCGCAACTCTTTGTTGCGGTTGGGCAAGGGGGTGGGGGGGTGGGGGGTGGGGGGAAGGGGGGAGGGGGGGCCATGGGGGGAAGGGGGAGGGGGTCCATGTGGGGCACAACCGCAACACTTTGTTGCAGTTGTGTATTTACAATAAAAAATACCAACCGCTACAAAGAGTAGCGGTTTGAAAATCACCAACCGCTACAAAGAGTAGCGGTGTGGCGGTAAGCAAAAATACCAACCGCTACTCTTTGTAGCGGTTTGGTGGAGAAATTTTATTTCTCCACTGGTGGGTGTGGATCGGCTCCCATATATATATATATATATATATATATATATATATATATATATATATATATATATATATATATATACGATTCAGAAATCGGCCCAAACATAGAAAGGCCTGGCCCTACGGCAATGATGCAACATAGACGAGGCTTGGCTCCAAAGTTCATGCTACCAAGTGTAATTTTTGCATCAAAACTTCTTGAGTACCACTTCAGAAGTTTGGTCTTAAAAACAGACGGACAAGGAAAAGAGTTTTGACTCTTCCCAAAAAGGTTTGCTTGATGGTGATTATGAATGTGATCGTATGCTGGCATCTAGGTCTATCCAAACCTAGTTTCTATAGCCTATTAGTGGCCTAAATAAGGCCTGACGTGGGCCTAAATCCGTGAGCTTTGTCTCACTTAGGAAATAGCTGACAGGAATTTGCACACTTTATTTTTCACTTGTATAAGTCCTTTTTTTTTTTCTCAAAGAGAATAATTTTCATTAATAATACGAGCTTATGCGGTCATACGACTGAGTGTAATAGATTGTACGAATCAATTGAAGATGATAAATGTATAGGTTGTGGTTTCAGTGGTTTTAAGCTTAAGGGTCTGCCTTAAGCCTAGTGATCGTAGAGCTTTTGTCGGTCTTTCTTCACTACAAAGTTACCTTATCCAAAAAAAAAAAGGGTGCGGAGTGGCCTCCATAATGCCTGCCACCAATGTCATCGATAGATGTCGTCACCTCTGTTGGTCATCATTTCTACGGCCATTGCCTGGTGCCAGACGCCCATCTCTATCCACCATTACAGCTACGGGTAGCCACCACCGCCGCTAGCGCTTCCACAGCCTTTGCATGCAGCCTTCGGCACCACCACCACCAGTAGATGCCACCACTGTCATCGCCGACAAACACCAATGCCATTGCCATTGCTGCTAGGGCTGTAAACGAACAGAGCCGTTCATGAATAACTCGTGATTCGTTCTCAATAAAACTCGTTCACATTTATTCACATAATATACGTACAGAACATGAACAAGTTTTTAGAATTTGTTTATTAAACGAGCCGAACATGAATACTCCATCGCGAATAGCTCGTCTGAATAATAAATTATTTTTAATATATTCAAAGAATTATATTTACATAAACCATATAAATTAATGTTTAAATCTGGATGCCCTAAAGTCAATTAGTCCAAAACCCCAAGCCCACTTATAAATATAAAGCCCATGAGATTACATATGCATAAGTCCAACCCTAATAGCCCAATCTGTGAAGTCCATTATCTAAGAAACCCTAAATTTATAAACTAACCTAAACTTAAATTCTCACATATCATACATCATGGACAGCAGCACTCCCAGCCCCCCTCCTCTCTCTCTCAGACACACGCGCGCGCGCTTCACAAATTGCACATTGCATCTCTCTCTCCCTCTCTCCCCCTTCAAAAATGCATATCACTTCTCTGATACCGATCATGCTTAGTTTTGATCTAGCTCGAGGAAGAGGATAACCACCTGTGCAAGAGCAATCGAAGAAATTTAAGTTGTTGTAATCGAGCCCTTTCTTATATATACAACCATCGGTGCCCAAGGATCCACGATTAGTGATGTAGCTTCGCTTGCCTACGATGTCGTAATCGCCTGTCTTTGACATCATCATCTCGCAGTCGCCGGTGGCACATGCATCATCCCTTTTTTCTGTCTTCATCGCCAATCAAGATCTCTTTTGTAGTGTTTTTGATTTCCTATCCCCCTCCTTGTATTTTCTGTAATATTATTTTTGATTCATTGTAGCTTGATGAGATCGAAGGATTTGAGGATTTTTTACAAATACTAGGGATTTGGTTGGAAGATGAACATGTACACAAGCCAAGTTTTCGAAGTCGGGTTCAACTTGTATTGTAGAACGAGTCAAGCCTAAATTTTAGAGTCACGAACTCGAGCCGTGTAATATCCTGAACTTTGAGAGCTGTTTAAAATAGTCATTCGTGACCTGAAAAATAAACGGACATTAAATTTGAGTGATTCTTGGGTAGTAGAAGAGTGTTAAAGCTTAAAAGAATTTTTGGATAAAAATGAAAATTTTTAAACTTCTGGGCCATTTTTTGTAAATATGAAAATTTTGGAGGACTATTATGCAATTTTGAAAAAAAACTTAAATTAAAAGGCTTATCTTTTAGCTTGACACCTCATACTAGCTTAGGTGACTAAGCTAACCTAACTATAGAGTGTAGTAATGGTTCTTGGGGATAGGGAGCCTCGGATAAAGAGAGAGAGAGAGAAGCTGACAAAGAAATAGAGCAAGAAGAGAAACAGGGAAGGAAACAGAAGAAGGAGGAGGGAAACAGAAGAGAACCGTGGGCTCGAGGACAGGCCAGAAATCAAAGGAAAAAATATAAAGGACTTGTAAGAAGCAAATTCCTCTTTCTTACTCTTGTATGCATCTGAATTTACAGTTTTAAAAGTATGTGTGAGGTTGCTCGTGGGGCAGAGGTGGCCACGGCTGTAAGTACGCAGTGAACGTAAGGCATGAGGGAGGTGTTGATGTGCGTGTATGGTATACTCACAAGGCTATGTGGTTTGGTGTATCGGTGTGATTTTTAGTATGTGTTTGGTGTGTTTTCTTTCTTGCCATATATTCATGTTCACTGTAAGTGGGTGTGGTTGCGTGCCATTTCATGTGTTCTTGGGGATCATGTGTGTGTTTTGGGGTTGGGGATTGAATTTAGGCCTCTCTTTGAAGGGATAAGAGTTTACAGTTATCTGTAGTTTAAGTGGGTGTGGTGTACAGTGGGTTAGAGTATGTTTCAGTGTGTGTGTGTGTGTGTGTGTGTGTTGCAGGTATGATAGGGTGTGTGTATATGTATATATAATGTGTAAATGTGTTAAATTGAGTGTTTAAGTGTAGGTTGTAGGGAGCTAGAATGGTGTAATGAGGTTTTTATGATTTAAAGTGGGTTGGAAGTGAGGTAGTGTGTGGTTATGAAGTGGGTGTGGGATAAACTTCTCGACAGAATAAGGAAGAAGAGAAGTGTGTGCACAAAAGGTGTTTTAGTGTGTGACAATTTGAATAGTAAGTGTTTAGGCAGTTTTTTCACCAATTTTTATAAATAATTAGGGCCAAAATTAGGACAAGTTCAAAATTGTAACCCCGAATATTTTTACGAGACGTACACTAGAATTTTTCGGGAATTTGAGATATCCGCGAAGGGCTCTAATTTATTGAATTATTTAGCATAGCAAACCAAGTTATTTTGATCTGAAAATTTTAAGAAAATCTTATTTTACTGATAGATATCATATTCTAAAATTTTATACCATTCTGAGGCTGATAGGTATTTTTTGCAAAACTGGCCTTTTAGCGTCCGGTCTAAACACCGATTCGGGATCTTTGGGCAAAAAATTTTCTAAAATACTTTTTAAGCCATAAATGATATCAGGATGCTTAAAATAGTGTTTAAGATGTTTTTGGGATTTTTTGGTGCCGGAAACCTTCAGGGGCTTTTTGGTAATTTGCCATGCCAAAGGGGTATTTTGGTAATTTGACATAAGAAAGGCATTTTTCCATAAATTCACATGTGGAAAGCTTATTTTAGTGATTCTACTTACGGAAAGGCAGTTTGGATGAATTAAGTCTGAGAGGGGCTTTTTGGCAATTTTACACCTCAGGAGCGTTTTGGTAATTTTGCATACGCGGTGAGGGAGGTTCATTTTGGGAGTATATGTGAGTCCGTATTAAGTTATAATATTGTGCTATAGACTATGTTCTAATGATTTCATCATTCCGTTTAGGATAAAGTCAAAGACTTCCGATTAGGATAATTTAGCTGCGGATCCAGGTAAGGGTTTCTGTTCGAACCTCAAGCCATCAGTTTGCTTCCGAAATTATTCTTTTGTTATTTACGGCCGTTATTAAACTCCGAGTATGCATTGATTTTGATATGTTCTTGCCAAGTAAACCCTGATGTTGAGCCTGATTTAATTATTGAACTCCCGTCAATGCTCACTTTTTATTTCATATTGAGCATTAATCTGTGTGTTGATTCTGAGATATATGTCTTCTGTACACTGACATGGGAATCTGTTCTATTCTGAGGCGGGCGTTATAAGGCTGGTCTAAATCCTGCGCGGAACGCAAACTAGTACCTAAATGGACTAGTATTCTGGTACATCATGGATGTGTACATTTTCTGAGCCTTGCCTGTATAGCATTGCTACGACCCATGATCAGTACCTTTTGAATGTATGTGCATTTTCTTTGAATTTATTGTTCAAAAATGTCTGAGAACAATTGTTTGAGATCCCTGAACTATTTGTCTTTGAATTGTGGTAACTCCCTCTTAGATTGCTTTGTGCACGACCTTAGTGAGCTCTCAAAAGCTCACCTTTCGTTTGACTCCCTTCTGCAGGTGACGATCTGTTGTTGCATGTTTGGGAATGGGTTAAAGTCTGTGTGAGATTCTGATGAGCCCATCACTACTGGGTAGTGTGACCCCTGTGTCAGTCTGTACCGTCAATTTATTTTATCAGGCTATTGAGAACCTAGGTTTTAATAGTTAAGTTTAAACAGTTATTGAAATCTTGTACTTTAAGGAACTTAGATCGGTGTTGGAACAGATGTTTTAAAGTATGTAGGTGAACAAATTTGATAGGTTTGATGTGATCTGGTAGGTTAACGACCTGGGAGTTCGGGACAATGGTGCTCCGAATTTCTGGGGCGCTACAAGCCGAGTTTGAACATCGTTATTTTGGCTCTTGACGAATTCGAGCCGAGCTTGAACATACCAAAACTTAAATGAACCAAGTTCGATCACACCTATGTTCAGCTCGAACTCGGTTCGTATACAGCCCTAACTACTGCATGTCGCCTCTTTCATCACTGCCGGCAAATGTCACTACTATTTGATGTCCCCATCACCACCGTCGACAACCATCTCTACATCTGCCATCAGCCACTGTCGCCACCATGAACACTACCGCTGGCAACCACTGACAACCACCACCACTCTAGACTTGTTTAAATAATGAAATAAAAAATTTCTTTGTATTAATTAGCCAATTGAAACCCTAGGCCCATGCAAACCAACCCAACCCAATAAATTCAATTTTTCTTAGATTAAAGCTAGTAGGGTTTTCAAAGCACATGAGTTTTCTCGGATTGGATACAAACCCAACTCACCAAAGGTGCACCCTTAATGTCACCATTGTTTTATATTGAATAGTTAGGCACCTAAGGTAAACATCATATAAGATGATATAGCTAAACATAACAGTGATACTAGGGTGGATTATTGGCCATAAGCAAATCTCTAAACTAAGGTAGCGTTTGACAGATTTTTTTTTCAGTTTATTCTCCAGTTTTGTAAATTGGAGAAAAAGAACCCGCTTGAGAGACAATTGTTGTCTTTGTTTTCTTCAGTTTTGATTTTTAAAATATGACTGTTTTTCAAAACTCCATTTTGAAGTTTTAGGTTTTCAGTTTTGGTGTTTGTTTTGAGATCCAACCTTCAAACTCTATTAGAAGCAAACAAATGAGCCAATTTTAACAAAATCCATTTCTTTAGGTGGTCACCCACCCCCACAACATAAACACACAACACCACCGACGGTCGTTAGCACTACCATGTGTTACCATCCCCCCTCCCCACCCCCACCACACAAACACACAACGCCATGATCAGTTATTCCCCCACCCCACACACGAGCACCACTACCGGTGGCCATAACCACTCACACCACCCAATGTCACTGCCAAATATCTAGGCCACCACCGTCGATTCTTCATGTTCCATGACCATCAATTCCTCTCGCTACCACCACTATGATCAATTGTCAAATTCCTTGCCCAGTGCCAATTTACCACCATCATATCTGGGGTTTATAGGGTCAATATGATGCCTCCGACTAAGAAGGCCAAGTCGTCGGAGGCGGCTATGGTGGCCAAGTCGTCGGCGATGGGTAGTGGTGAAAGTTTGCTGGGCGACTTCAGGTGGTGGTGGAGGAATGTTGGGCTGTGGTGTCCTAACAAAGTGAATGGAAAAAACAAAATGAAAATATAAGAAACAACAAAAAAAGCAAAAAATGGCAACATTTCAATTGAACATCACAATGTTTTTGTAAAAAACAAAAACCAAACTGTTTTTGTTTTTTGTTTATTTGAAAACTGAAAACTAAAACTGTAAATGATTTCAAATAGACCCTAAAGTGTTATTTATCTAAGATTTGTGCTCCTTCATACAAAAAATATTTTCTAAAGGTTACGATCTCTCTTTAAAAATGTGACTTTGCACCCTTTCACTCAATATAAATAAGATATGTCTGTTACCGAAAGCGTTAGACAAAATATACACCAGTACTAGAAATGACATTGATAAATTATATAATTCATATCAATTTTGTGGGCACGTGCGACCTGTGGAGACATCGTTGTGAGTCTATGGATTAAATCTTGTTGTTCCATGTGGAAACTTGCACGAAGGAGACAGCTATGATTTAAGTCTTTGAATGAATACATGCAAGTTGTTCTTTTCGTGTATTTATTACTTTTGCTATACACTTTTATATGAGTACTGATTTGTTCCTTAAATGCATTTTTTTTTGTATCACTACAAGAAAAGAGATATTTAGCGACGGACACTAATCTGTCACAAAAGTCAATCTTACCGACGTATTAATCCGTTGGTGAAGATCCATCAGTAAAGTTTTTACCAATGGGGACCTTCATTGCTAAAAACCTTTTATCGATGGATGTTCACCAACGGGGTATTTTCGACGGATTTTCCGTCGCTAAAATGTGTTAAAATATTTTCTATTTTTGGCCAAAATTAAAAAAATATTTCAAAAAACTTTTAGCAATGGAGTGTCTCCATCGCTAAAAAAACCGTTGCTGGATCTCGTAAAGGTAAATCTGTCGCTAAAAGTCAATGCAAATTTTGACTTTTTAGCAACAGACTTTTAGCGATGGGCCCTGTCCGTCGCTAAAAGTCATGTTATATTAGCCATTACTTTCCTTTTCTTTCTCTCTTCCCATTTTTCTCACTCTTTCTCTGTCTTGCAACAGGCGATAGCTCCCCAGCGACACCACCCCACCCCCTCTGACAGACCCCCCCCCCCCGAGGCGACAGCCCTCCATGACACCACTGCCTCTCCACAACTCCTCCGCGCCACCACTGCCGTTGCACCACCACCGAGCATTTATAGTGTAATGCATGCAAGTTTGAATTTGTTACACTGTATGGTTTAATTTGTTCTAATGTATAGTGTGATTGTATGTATTAGTGTAAATTGTATGTAAGTTTAATTAACCCTAATTGAACTCGAATTAATCCTAATTAACATAATTGACCCTATTTAACTCTTAATTAAACTCTAATTAACACTAATCTCCCTTAATTAAACCCAACAAACTATAATTAACTCTAATCAGCTATAATTAGCCTCAATTAGCCCTAACTAGTCCTAACTAGCCTCTAATTAGAGCTAATTAATCCAATTAACACTGATTAACCCTAATTACGGTTACCCTAAACCCTAATTAACGTGGTAATTTCACATGTCCAGGGGCTGCTTGGTAATTTTCTTTACTTGGGGGCGAGTTTAATGGACATCTGTTGTTGAGTGTTGGGATTGCTAAAAATTAAGAGGTGTTAGGATAATCTAGAACTGAGAAATTGTGATGTAAGTATCTTCCGAAAGCTAGGGAAAAACACTAGTGTCGGGTTGACATAGCCAGTCGTAGCAAGAGGTCATGATCAGATAAGTGGGAAGGGTAGAGTTCAAGAAATTCCTTACATTATAAGTTATTATTTACGCTTCAGAAATTAACTATTGCCGATTCATTGTTCAGATCTGGTAAGAGGTAAGAGGTGGAAAATATACATTATCGAGACAAACCCCTCTAGGGGACATCCAATTACTTAGAACAAGTTGACAAACGGTTCCAGGCTTAAATAAGCTCAAATGTCAAACAATATAGAATAATTATCCTAAGAATCAGGAGTATCCTCCTACCGATCTCCCAGCTCTATCTGTAATGCAGCTCACCCAGCCTCAATCGACGTAGCAGTCTTTCTAGAAGGTGATCTAAAAGCAGGCAAAACAATGTCATCAAGGAAAAGCTCTGGGAACTTCTGGACGACTAACTCCTCGGCCTTCTGAAAATCCAACTTAAAAATCTCAAGATCGTCATCCATATACCTCTTCAGCCATTCATCGCTGCATTTCCATCAAGATATGATAGAGTAGCCTTGTTTGTAACCTCAGCTTAATTCTTCTTGGCCTTCTCAAACATCTTCTCAAGCCTGGTGACTTAGGAGAATAGCTCTATCTTCTCCATTTTCAGATCTCTAGAAAGCTGGTCAGACTCTTTAGCCTTGGGGAATGCCTCTGTCTTTTCTCGCTCTATTATGGCTGCCACCTCCTATGCCATTTTGAAGTACATAGGCATCAGCCTTCCAAGCATACACCTGAAGAGAAGTTCAGTTAGACGAAATGTAGATAATGCAAAAAGAAAAAGTTACAGAAGCTTAAAATATACACTACCTAAGCATGAGCAAGGGCAAAGAACTCATGCCTCTGGTTCCGAGAACTTATGCGTCACTGGGAGAGGGGGCATGTGCTAGATACTGCTCTAAGATATGGGAGGTGGGCATCTTCATATCTTCATTATTAATCATTTATCGGGGATGAAAGCTAAGATCTTCATCGATGCATACACCCTCTATGAAAAGGGACAGCGATCTAAGTGGAGGAGTCCTAGTCTTCTTAGTGACTAGGGGCAAGTCTCAACTAGGTTTGTCTTTCTTCTTCCCTTTTGAGGCCTTCTACAAAATATGGAGAAACCCATTTTCTTTCCCTTGCCTTGTTCGCTTCCACTGGCCATTTCTGCACAAATCAAATGAAGGAGTTAGAATAAAAAAAAAAACAAATGTTCAAAAAGGAGCTAGATTAAAGAAACACAAAGTCCTACCCAAATTGTCAACTCTAATTAGAGAAGCACTCGTCAATGAATCTAATTCTCTCCTCCGAGCTCTAAACACTCCTTAATATTGGGCTTATGGGGCACAATTCCTCCATTTTGTAATTTCTTCTCAGTGAAGGGTCAATAATAGAAGTCCACCCCTCAGCATTATGTGGTCAAAGACCTTTTTAAGGGCATCTAGAGCAGGCATTGATTTCTTCTTTATCTATATGCAGTAGCCATTTCACTATTGAGGGAATTCCCTAGAGCTACTGTCCGTTTGCTGAAAGAAAAACCTAGATTGCCAGCCTTTGTTGGACTTAGGCATACCCTTGAAAAGGCTATGCTTGGCATGTATCTAATACCACCACAAGCATCCCACGACATTTTTAACAAAGCACATCTTAAAGTATACTTCATGAAGTCGTCGACCTCTAGCTTGAAACCAGAATTCTGAACCAGTATATTAGACTGACCAACTTCCTCCAACAATTAGGGACAAGTTGGCATGGCGTCATCTTGTAATGATTATTGAATATAGTAGTAAAAGGATGAAGAGGGAATTTGAACCCAGACATTACTTGTCCTTCATACATGCACGTCTCGGTCTCAGTCCCATAGCAAGTTGTTCTTGCAATTCTAGAAGCCTAGCAGTGCAACCTAGGGGGCAAAAAAAATTCTTCTAAAAGCTTTTCTATCTCGCTCTTAAGCATCTTGTTATGTTTATTGTCGGAAGTGAACCAAGTTTTCTCCATCTCTTCCCCTTTTGCCTTCTTTTCTCAATCTCCTAACTCGTCTCAACTAGGTTGAGGTTGTCTAGGTTGAGGACTGGAAGTCACAATCCTAGTTTTGTAGGTTGAAGCCTCCCTATCAGATGATGAAGAGTTACAATCAAAAGGTTCTTTTCCCTTAAAGCTATATCTATCCGAAGATGCAGACCTTCTACTTCAGCTATGAATGGAAAAAGCTACGAATCAGAAAAACTTAACTGAACGAAAAACCAGAGATATGAGAAGGAAACTTCTTGATGAGAAGACAACACACCTGAAGACATGAAGGGTGCGTTGCAATTGAGGGTTGTCACCTCTATATAAGGAGAGTTTTTTTAGAAACCGTTCCTATTTTGGGGCTAACCATTCATTTCCCCTAGATGATGTTATCTCAAAGTGCCACGATTGAAATATCTACCAGAATGTATTATTCCCACCACGTGTCAAAAAAGATTGATAGAATTACAACTCCTTAACCTCCCAAGAGGTTCAGTCTAAGGCATCTGTTCGAGTGCGATTCCATACAAATAACAAGTCCAAACAGACGTTTCAATAGAACTCTAGTTCCTTAAGCTCCCAAAATCTCAAGTCTACGGAGTCTTCTTGAACACGATACCACCCAAGCACTGTTACCAAGTAGACAACTTGATCGAGTTCCCAAACTAAAGCTCCCAAAAACTTAAGTCTAAACCATCTGCCCAAGTGCAATGCCATTCGAACACCACACTTAATTAGACATTTTTGTAGAATTATAGCTCTTTAAGCTCCCAGAGCTTAATTCTATAGGGTCTGCATGAGCACGATGTCATCCGAGCATGGTTCCAGAGTAGACACCTCAATAGAATTCCCATACTTAAGCTTCCAAAAGGTTAAGTCCAAATCATCTACGGAAGCCATCCGAGCACGATGCTGGAGCAGACATTTTGATAGAATTCTAGCTCCTTAAGCTCGCAAGATATTAAATTTAAGGCGTCTACCCAAGCACGATGTCATTCGAGCACAATTTTCCAGCAGACGCCTTTAGGTTATTCTCATACTAAAGCTCCCAAGAGCTTAAGTCTAAAACCTTTTCCCAAGCACTATGCCATCCAAGCACCGCGGTCGAGCAGATATCGTGACAGGATTCTAGCTCGTTAAGCTCTCAAGAGCTTAAGTCTAAAGCATCTACCTGAGCACATCCAAACACATTTCCTTAGCAGATAGCCAAGCAGAATTTTAACCCCTGGATGAAGCTCCAAAGCAGTGTGCCAGAGCACGACATACCCAAGCACTGCTTGCCTGAGCACATCGTGGTTGAGCGCGGTCCTAACCATAACTGTAGCTTGCCTAAACACAACAGCTGAGTAGCATGTCTGTACAGACATTTCCAAGTACACTAACCAAATCCAGAGCATTTTTCAACGCTGTTTTTGCTTTTATCTGCTTGGTATAA
The DNA here is from genome assembly GCA_033070095.1 of Escallonia herrerae. Classification (NCBI taxonomy): domain Eukaryota; kingdom Viridiplantae; phylum Streptophyta; class Magnoliopsida; order Escalloniales; family Escalloniaceae; genus Escallonia; species Escallonia herrerae. The sequence goes on from JAVXUP010000358.1 coordinate 128,594, forward strand.
GCATTGTCGGAAGCAGGCGACATTGTAATATAGCTAAAATTACACTCCCAATCAGCGGATGGCATGTGTTACCTATGACTTTCGGTCAAATTTGGTCAACTACAAGATTAATACTTATCTTATTAGTAAATTAGGATTTTGGAAAGACTCTTAACTTTCCTTAATGATCAGACCCCAAGACCTAGCCGTCACTCCTATTCTATTAGCTAGGGTTCTAACATCCATACTTATATAAAGGGGACTCCTTCAGGTATGCAAACAATTGTTGGCACACATACACACCGAGTTTCATGCTTTTCAGAGTTCTACCTTATAATTGTGCTCTACTGAAGCATCAGAGAGTTTTCCTTCTGAATTCCTCACCCGGTGGTCACTCTTTTTCTGTCTCACTGGTCGTTGTTCCAAGCTATGGTTTCTGATCAACTTTTTAGCAGCCAAAGTGTGTAAATTATTTTCGAAATAAACTCGATGCCATTCAACAACTGTATATTAGCAACAGGAACAGTAGAGAAATGAAGATTATCACGAGAAGGTGGCTGGGTGACACCAGTTACGAAACTTAAGAAAAAAATGACGGAACATCATTTGAGATTATCAGTTCTTCTTTAGATGTCCGTATAAACCGGTAAGGTAAAACAACAAGAATAATAATGAAAGAACTAGTGAAATTAAGGGCCTGTACGTTTACACTTTTCATTTTGTGTATTTATATTGCCTTTTCGTTTTTAATATTTTTGTATACAATCACAAATTATGGTTGTGTACTTCTATTATTTTCACCAGTTTTTTGTGTTTACGTTTTTCAGTTGTTTTTGTATGTTTACTTTTCATTTCCGTTTTCATTACTGTTACCACCATTTTTTCGCTATTACCCTTACTGCTTCTCCTCCTTCCAGTTCTTCCTGCTGAAGACAACCATCTACAGGCCGACAACAACAAGAACAACAAAGGCAACGCGTTGTGGATTCCGGCGAGACATCGACGGTCACCGCCGTCAACAACTTCAATTCCTCCATTTTCGGTAGCAAGCACCAGTTTTTTTTTTCCAAAACCCATTTCCTACAAAAACTGTCCTTTATGATCTTCCCAAGGAGAGCCTCACTTCATAAACCCAACAAAAACAGCCAAAAAGAAAAAGGGAACAGAGAGAAGAGGAGAGCCTCAAGTGGGGAGCCCGATTGAGATGGATCTGTGCAGTGATGGTGAATCTGAGCGTCCAAGTCTTATTGTGAAAGAAAAAAAGCCGCCCAGCCACAGCAACGAGAAGGTGTCTGGTCTTCGCACAGTGATCGGTGAATCTGAGATCGATGCAGTGATCAGTGAATCTGAGGATTCGTGCAGTGATCGATGAATATGAAATCGATGTCTTCGCACTGGTCTTCGCACAGCTTCTTTGCCTTGGCAAATCAAGAGTTTGTGATGGTATGGGCAGCTTGAAGGGATGAGGTGAGAGGGAGTTGAAGATTCAGTTAATGGATCTAAAAATTAGAGAGAAACTAGAGAGAGAGAGAGAGAGAGAGAGAGGGTGAACAACTTCTCTTCTCTGCCTTTCCTCTATAACGATGCACAGAGGGAAAGGGTAAACAGTGGCGTGGGGTGACTTTCTCTTACATGGGATTCATTTGTGTCGGAAAAAATGGGAAAAGGTAAAAACACCTCTAAGGTGTTTTCTTTTTTCGGCACTATTTGAATTTTGCATCCAAAATAATAAAAGTATAAAAAAATATTTATTTTGTTATCATTATAAAATTGGAGTAAAAAAAAGATAAACATATGATCCCTGAGACTTCACTTGAATCGTGTGACGATCATGATGACATATGCGTCATATATGCAATTAATCGTGGACTCATAATGGAAAAGGCCTGGGAAGAACTGTGTGACAAATGATTAGGCATGTTAGAAGATCCCATAAATCAGTTCTTGATTGATAAAGAGATGACAGGAACAACATGTTAATAAACAACTTCAGCTGGTTACTTGGATACATTCGGCTCTCTCCGGTGAGCAAGTAGCATTCCTGCTCAAGAATTGCCAGATCCGAGACATGGGGTTTCCTCATCATCATGATCATCATCAGAATTTGGTGTGCATGGAATGATTAGTCTCTTCTTTCATAAGCAGAATGGCCTCTTCAGTGCTCCTCTTTCTCTGTCTTTGTTTTCCCCCTAGGTTGTGTTTGACTCCTTAAATATTTTGGTTTTCATTTTTTTCTAGCCGTTACCATTTCAATTAGGCCTTGTTTTTTTTTTTCCGAAACCACTTAAGTAATATTTGAAATCACTTACGATTTTGATTTTTTATTTCTAAAAAAATAAAAATTAAAACCAGTTTAATTTCTATTTGTTACAAAAACAAATAGGTGTATGATTATTCAGTTTTTATTTTGAATTTTTTTTTTGAGTGTTTGATTACCCAATTTTTATTTTGAGTGTTTTCTTTGGTGGTGGCCGGCGGCGGCTGTGGTGCTTGGGCGGGGGAGGGTTGGGGGGGGGGGGGGGAGAGGGGGTTGGTCTCAAAACAAAACCCAAAACTTCAAAATGGGAGTTTTCAAACAGCCCTATTTTAAACTTTTGTTTTCAAAACCGAAGGGAAAAAAACGAAAACTGTGTTAAATGCGTTTTTTTTCCGATTTACAAAATTAGAAAAAAAACTGAAAACTAAATGGTTTTCAAACAATAGTTTGATCTATAGAAGCATGAGAGGGGTACAATGTATAACTTTTGAAGAATCTTTTTAGGTTTATTCTGCAAAAAGAAAAATGATAGGCAAGCATAAAAATTAGCATAATAACAACACGAAATGCAAAAAAGATGTCCAGATGGAGGCAATTTTCAGTAGTTTGCTCGAGAAGAGGAGATCAAAACTATTTAGGAGGGATTCGTTCTTGTCACTTGTTTCATATTTTTCTTTTTCTCTAAAAAAAATAATAATGAAAAATCGAAGGGATTTCCCTTCAAGTTTCTTGGAAAGTTCAAATCTGAATCCAATGCATTTAAAAAGTTCAATTTTTGAAGAAGAGAATGTTGCTTTTATGCATGTTTGGTAGAATAAGAGTTGCAAAGCAATTGTTGATAAAGCATCCAACAAAGGATTGATGATTATGCACACCATCAACCAGCAGCTCTCACTGAACTAAGCATGTGAATCTTCAGGAACAATGCTCTTGGCACTTCTCCACACTATTCTATACCATAACTACCATTTAAAAAGAAGGGTTGCTTAATGGTGTGATTTTGTGATCATATGCTACCATCTACTCATCTAGGGCTATCCAAACCTAGTTTGTATAGCCTATGAGTGGCCAAAGTAAGGCCTGCTGTGGGCCTCAATCCGTGCAATTGGTGGGGTTATGGCATCACAGATAATCTAAGCAGCTTTTTCTTGCAATTGCTATCCTCAATATATTCTGGAGTTAAAAGGAGTTCTCATGGTACACTATCGAATTGTTTATGTAATCTACTTTGATTTTATACCAAAAGGAAGTTGGCTTTAGAAGCATGGAGAAGGAGTATTTATTCTTCTTTTAGCTAAAGAGAAGTTGTTTTCAAGAGTAAACATGTTATGGACAATTTTTCTGCCTTGAAAAGCGTCTTTCAACTTGGTTATAATTCTTGAAGTAAATATGAATAAACTTTGGCTCCTATCCGGGTGGTAGGAATCTTCCTTCAAACCCGTGTATAGTGACAATTAATAGTCGCTAAATTTTTCTAGTGACTTTTGTTTTAATACTTTCAACGGAAATTATTAGCAGTACTTTCTTTAGTGTCACTAAATAAAAGTCACTGAAAATATTTAGAGACGATTGATTGTCGCTATATAGAGGGAGGAGGAGAATTCCTCCAACCGGACTAGCAGCCAAATTTTTTCCAGTAAATATTGCATGGTTCAGCTCCAGAACATTGGATCAGGGGAAACTGATGCAGTTGGAAGAGGAACTAAAGAAGGCACGGAGTTATTGTACTATATATTTAACGGTACTAGCTAAATGGTCGAGACAGGACCACCTAATATTTTTTTAGCAGAGCATGACATGTTTCTTGTGGCTATACAATTAAAGGATAAATACGACCACGTTCAGAGAGAGGCTTACCACTAGAACATAACAAATTGCAAACTATAAAGCTGCAAAATGCTGGTACTGTGGCCAAAGCGAATGAACGATGCATTGCATGGCTGTTCATTATACTACGGCGAATTACATTACTTTGATAAAAGCTAAATCAAGTTGCTTTGCACAACAAACATTCACCTCCTGAGGTACCGATCTTCTCAAAAGGCCATTGTCACCAGTAATGGTGGTCGTAATCATATTGACCAGAAAGCAAGTAAGGAAAAGTTTTTGATTGGCGCATCACATATTTATATATTTTTTTTTCTGAAAAGAAAGAAGCAAATCGTGGTCAGAAGAATAGTCGAAGGAATTAAAGTGGCAAATCATCCTCGACTTTCGGCTTTATTTCCCTATTCTGTATTCCAAACTTATATCATAATTAAGTGCAACTAGGAAAGGCCACAAGTAGCAATAGCTTGGAAGCAATGATGCATATCCTTGGCATGACTAGAAATTGCCTCAACAAAATTCCTTATCTAAGAATATTGTGGGTGCACGTTGATGCTTACTGCACTTAACTGTACAATAAACGACTTTTTCTGTTCTGATAAACTTTTCGAAATTCATCAAGAAAAAGCTAAATTTTGAGCATAGTGCAGACATGGGTGAATAATCGAGAAAGAGCAAAAAAAAAAAAAAAGATTAATGAAAATAACAAACAAGACATGAAACGTTAATGCCTACAACTCTAAGCACACAGGAACCCCCACCCAACAACCCAAAGACTGTACTAATAACGAGTTCTCCTGAACTATGAACGTGCGCGGCACATTACATCTCTTGCGATTTTCTTTGCCTCCAAGAGCGTAGCCTAGGGGGTATGTCTACCCCTACACCACACGAAGGAGGATGCTTGGTATCTATCGAAATGGGCTTGGAGATGATGTCTGGCGCATATCATATATTCCAACAGGCTGTTGAGTACGAAGAGAATGGTTACTGAAGGCTACACTGATGCGAGGGATTCCTTTGTCTTGTTCTACCTTTAACTGTAAGCACAGACGTATAACAGCACAAGCATTGCATGCAGCTAGGCATGCAAAGTTGGCAATATTCCAAATCAACAAGAAAGCTAGAGACAGCCGAATCACATGAAGAAAACCTGGTCGTAGTCAAGGAATAATTTCTACCATGATCATTGTAAAGCATAAAGACAACTTACATTCTTTTTGCAACTCATACATCAGCCATGGAATATAGAAAGAAATGCCCATTAAAGGGCTGCTAATTCTCCTTGAAGATTTTAGCCCTGAGTATCCAATCATATCTACTTGTCTTTATATAAAACCATATCCGTATTCCATCTATGCATAAGATATGATTCATCCATATCAAAACCCTACATGTAAAACACGTAGATATATTGCAAGTAGTGGGTATCACTAGTGGTAACACACCCACACAGTTTACTATGCGTGATACTTTTTCTACTGTTTTCGAATTCGTTATGGTTTTTAGCAAAGCAATGTATCTTCCTACTTTTTCAATTTTGATTACTTCCACCAATTCACTAATTTTTTGACGCAAAACCTTAAACCTGGGTCCTGCCCTGGCATAAGAAATGAATTGCAAAATGGTAAATAAGGGCGGCAACAAATAAAGGTATATAAACAAGGTTGATAATCTGCTCGAGTTTGAACTATATGGGGTCTCAATTAAGTTTTATCTTAAATGGGACGTCAAATTATTGGTCCACATATATCATAACAATCTCCTAAGGGATGTAGACGGACGTCTTTTCCGAATAAGATTGGAATCCCAACCATCGCTTAAGATTAGATTTCCTACAAACCTTATTGTAATAAGTACTACTAGTCACAATGCTTGTAGGAAAAGAGGCTGCCGTTAACGACGTTCTTTTTACATCCAACAAAAATAAACATCTAATAACGTAAAAGTAGAGCTCAAATGTCAAGTTTTTGATTGAAAAAAGGAAGAGCGGCTGAGGTTATTTCGACACCTTTTTTTCAACTCCATAGATGGATTTTGAGAAGATATTAGATTGTAATCTCTCAAGCATAGGGTACACCGTGTGTATGGATATCCTCTTGTACAAAAGCAACGTAAGCACGTACTATAACCATATCTGAGGGTGACAAAGATTTTAACATAAGATTCATTTGCTTTTATTCTTTCGCGGGTACCACATAGCTAGTAGATTCATTAATTAAACTAGATATAGGTTGGCCGGGGAGAACAAAGGAATATATAGAGGTAGAGATGGATGTGGCTGGGAATCACAGAAAAAAGAAACAAAAGCCAATATTGTCCAGTGATCTGGACCATAGAATGAAGAACAATATTCAAGATTGCGTGCTCCTTGTTTGGATATTCATATCCCAGATGCATCTTTCTTGACAGATGGGAGAAAGGATGGGAGCTTTTTAGATATATTATATTGTTCGCACGGCAAGGATTTGGATCCCCACAACAAAGAGGGAGGGGTGAGACCTATTGATCTGTTTTTGGGGCTTTAGGTTCTTATTCCTCAATCATTCTGGGCTTGTTCACTGTGGAATGAAAGAGAAATAGATCTTTGGTAGTTAATTGATTAATGCCCCTTAGTGAAGAACCTTAATTAGTTTTCTTCTAATAAAAATATGTTTACTTTTTCTTTCTCTTTCGAGAGGACAAAGCATGAGAATAAAGAGAGAGGGAGAATAACAGGTGTGTTTAAAAAATGTGGTTGCAATGTGTATGAATAACTGCACAGATGGAGCTTTCTTCTTTTTCATTTTTTCTTTTTCTTTTTTTTTTTCCCTTTCTTTGGCTTACCAAAAGGATAGTCTGAAGTGCAAATCTTTTTGCTTGTTTTGGTGTATTGGAATGAAAGATGTTTTCTTCAACATGTCCCGGACAACTTCTATATTTCTTGCTAGTAATGTGAAGTCTGTGTGTCTTTGACTTTGGAAATTTATACGAAGATATCAGCGTCGTAAAAATTTTGATCATGATGAATGCAAGTCTAATTTTACCACGTTGAGGCTATTTTCAAGTAGTATATAGCATTTCAAGTTGCAAAACTCTCAATCAACGAACGCCCAATGGGGTTAGCCTTGAGATTAAGAAGGCACTGTCAAGCCGTGAACTCGGATGTTTTGTGTTTGATTTGATCACTAGCCGCATTGCAAGGGTTAATTATTAGTCATTAATGAACGCCGTCCTGCATGTGTGGAGGCGAGATGCTTATGTTTGTTTATGAGATGCATGTGATATGGTAATACTATATCACCAGGCATAGTTATGAATATCATACCGGAGAGCGTACCATTTTTTTTGTAAAATGGTACGTATCGGTACCAGTACCATCTCGATACCGTCTCAAAATCTTCATCAATATTATACAAATGTAATATTCATTCATTGATGAACTAACAATATATACATATATTTTCTTACTCACAGCTCCTCTAGAATAAAATGTTTGTCCTACAGAGCATGAATTACCTTAGTTTTCAAATAAACTATTGGTTTTCAAATAAGTTGCTTATCTCACCCTTTTCGACGATCTCATTCGCAAATTCTTATGTTAGAATAAGCTGCGTGTTCAATAATAATGTCTTTGGGTTCAAGAATAAACTGTTTTCTAAGAGGTGTGTGTGTGTGCGCGCGCGTTGTCTGGATTTATCAATTGCCTTGAGTTAGGGAAATATGAAGACCCGTGAGCAAAAAGTTCAAGACTGCAAACTTTCGGCCAAAATAACCACAATAATACAAATAAAACATCATAAGAAACTAGTCGAAACAAATGTAATGGCAGACTTAGGATCTAATCCTTATAATTTTGAACGGGTGTACAAAATGCTTGTTTTAGGAGATATGGTTTAGATTGCGTATTTCATTTAAGTATCTTGTATAATACCCTTGTCCTAGACCCACATTTTTATTCTATCCCCATCCCCTGTTAAGCAGTGCATCATGTAGATAAAAGAATATGATCAAAGCTTCTGGGTTGAAGTACATCAAAGTTAAGTGAAGATTGAAAACTTATCATAAAAGATTTTACAAATTGTAATGAATATTATGAGCAAGAGGCTATAGAGGCTTTGATTGTTATAATAGAATTTAGAGTGTTTTTCTATTCAGCCTTTGTATGGTCAATTTATAAAATTTCTAACAAAATTTTTCACTTTTATATTTTTTAAGGGACAGGTATAAAACACACTATCTTGGTCGGTACGTAGTTCTCGGCCAGTATCACCTGTACCGGCCGGTACATCTGGTAAAAAGAGGTATTTTGATCGATACAAAATGTAATGGATACCATACTAGTAAAATGAATACCATTCTAGTAAAAGGTAAAAGTGATACGCACCGGCAGGTACCGGTACGGTGTTAATAACTATGTCACCTGAGTTTAACGGAGCATATAAATTTCACATGCCCTTCTCCAAATTTATAGGGGTAGCAGCCATAATGATGTGTGGCCTTTCCCATCAATTATCTGCACTTTATCAACTCTGCCAAGTTAAGTTGCATGCCTTTAATTTGACCAAAGTAATGTTCTCCCAAAAGTGATTATTTTGCGTATAATTTCACTCGTCAACGTTATAAAAGAAAAGTTATGCATGCTTTCACGATCAAATTACTCGATGCATGCTATTTTGGTATCCAACATCTCCGGTCTCACTCAATATAATGTTTGTTAAACGGCCCAACAAATTGGAAGCCATTTTAGCCGCCAATGACAGAACTTTCTTCTTTTGTTTCAACATCTTTTTTACCTTCCTGGATCCAGGAGCCTATAAATTTAGGTAATTTTGCACTAATGCATGATAGGTGAACGAGAGTGGAGCAAGTTTTAGGCAGCGTCAAACTTCAGAGTCTATTTACAAACTCTATACGCTTTGTTACGATCTATTTTGTTGGTCGAAAGTATGGTAATGATAAATCATAACTTTTTTAACGACAAGGATATGAAAAGGTATAATAGGGCTATCAATAAACTTTTCCCAAGTTCTGTAAGGGGAAAGTTTAAGGTTTGCACACTTCTCTCTGATGATAAATCTGTAATTGGCAATTCAATATGTGACCATATGTCACAAGTTGAACATAGTAGAGAAACAGGGACATATAACTCAGCAACTATAAATGTTATGGAGTAAAACAAGATAGCAAAGAAGAATCATCATTCTATAGAATGATAAATAAAAAGGCAATAAGTACTCCATTGAACTGATGAGAGAGAGCCCCACAACGTAAAGAAAGAATATCACATTAGGACCTGGAGGGACAAATGTGTAAGCTAATAGGGCTTTTGGATATATTAACCAACAAAAACCTGTGTACAATGCATGAAACTCCACGTCTCAACCCTAAATAGGTATGAATACACCACATTCCTTCCCAAGTTCCACCCAGAGCCAAACAGATCCTTAGACCACACACAGCCTTTCATCCCAAAAGCTACCACTAATTTTGATGTCTCCTACCAGACAAATCCTAGTTAATTAGGCTAACAAAGGGAATAAGCATACTTAAGCATACTTAATTAACATATTTCACCGCTCCATGTAAAGAGTTCCAAAATCATGGATGAGACCATACCAAACATACAAACCAAACCAAACCAAACCAACCCCCTCTCCTCTTCCAAAAGCCGAACTCTTCAAGAAAACCTAGCAACAGCTTTGCAACCCAAAGGGTGTTTCATTTCCAGGGAGAGTTTCAAGCATTCAGACAAGTCCACACCATTATCAGAAGCAACCCATGTGAACCTTTGAAGTAGTTGGGCTAACCAAAGCTGCACAGTGGCCAACCCCATGGCCTTGCCAGGGCAAACCCTCCTCCCAGCACCAAAGGGTGCCAACCTAAGGTCAGACCCCATAATGGTGACATCCTCCACCAAGAACCTCTCCGGCCAGAACCTCTCCGGTTCCGGCCACACCCTGTCATCATGTGTTATTGCCCACATGTTCACCATAGCTGTGGTGCCCGCCGGAACAAAGTGGCCACCTATTTGGGTGTCGTGGATGGCAAGCCGGGCCCACGATAAGAGCGGGCCGGGCGGGTGGATACGCAGCGTCTCCTTCACTATAGCATGGAGGTAAGGAAGGTTAGGCAGGTCAGAATCCAATAGAGCACCGTTTTTCCCAACAACATTGTCAATTTCGGATTGGGCTTTGGCCTGAATATCTGGGTGTAGAACCATTTCTGCTAGAATCCACTCTAGCAGTATTGCAACTGTATCAGTCCCTCTGAATATCATTTCCTGAAATAAAGGAGACATTACACATAAGAATCCACTAGAGAGTAACCAAGGATGACTGGTTCTTTACCAAAGTTATGTACATTGTAAAACAAGACAGGCATACGAACATGGCTTAGTCTTATCATTATCAGGTAAAAAGGAGAAAATATTCAGATTCTTCAAATCATTCGCAATCCCAAAAAGAGAAAAAGTCCAAGATATATAATGAAGCATTTACGTAGACAAATCACATCATCAGGTAAGAATCAACAAAGAAAGCCACACAACAACCACCACAAGGAAAGCAACTAAACAATATTGTCCCAGCTAAAAGGAAAACAAGCCTGTAAAATGTACAGATGTGACGACTGAGAACTAGCCAGCAGAAAAGTAAACCAGTTGAATGCAAAATAATTGAGTACGTAGCAGATTTGATGAGAAGTTGAACATAGAGTATGAAGAATGTTAGAGACTAAACATCATTATCAGGTAAGGAAATAAGGAAAATATAAAGGAAAATGAAAAACATAAATAAGACAAACAGATAAACAACGAGGGAGGTTAATCTGTGACCACTATAAATATAGCTAGTCAGGATATAACTGAAAGGAAATAACTTACATAGCATTGAATACCCGAAAGCTTAATGAACTTGAGGAGCAACAAACGCATAGAAAAAGAAATGATGTTGCTAGAGAAGTTCTACATGGTTGTACGTACTATGTGCCTCAACGTTTGTACTTTGTACCTTCTATAGCAACGTCACTTCCCTGTATGAGTTGATTGCTAAAAACGTATGAAGAAGCTGAGAGGGAATAGAAAAATACCCATAGAACAGCAATCATATCAGAGTCACACAGCTTGTTATTCCCTCTCTCCAAATCAAGCAAGACATCAACAAAATCACCAGAACCCTCATCATCCCCACCACTTCCATTTTCAGCCCTTTTCACCCTGTGCTCTTCTATGATTTTCCCAACAAAGGCGTTCACCTCAGAAACCAAGTCCTTGCACCTCTTTCTCACTCCTTGCAAGTCCAGCCACCCCAAAACAGGAAAGTGGTCAGTCCAGTTAAATATCCCAAGCAGCTCATACCCTTCCCTCACTAAACCCTCAAGCTTAAACCCTTCACCCTCACCACCACCAAAATCATAACACCTGCCAAACACACTCATCATCACATTATTCAACGACCCAAAATGTAAGACCCTCTTTACTTCCACCTCCCCATTCCTCTCCATCAAACTTATGATTTCTTCCACCATTTTCGACCCAATTTCCCCCCGGACCCCCGAGAACGACCCGATTCGCTTCGGACTGAACAAATGGGTCGCGGATATCCTCCTCAAGTTCCGCCAGTACTCACCATAGGGAGCAAAACCCATTGCTCTGTGGAACAATAGCTCATAAGCCGACTCCTTAACGGGTCGATCCGCAAAACCCGAACTGTTTAATATCTCTTTGGCCGTCTCGGGTTGGCTCGAAATAACAAAGCGGGTAAACCCGACCGAGAAGGCCATCAAATGTACGGCCTTGAAGGTGGCTGCAAGCTTGGCCAAGACCCTGTGAGTCAAAGGGCCAGTGAAAGCAAAGACCAGGCCAAGAATGGGGAAGCCAGAGGGTCCAGGGATGGCGCTTCGGGCTCTGGGCTTCGACAGAGCCCAAGCCAGCCCACCGGGTGCAAGCCAGAAGCCGAAAACAGCTGCAAGAACAAGCAAACAGATGAAGAGCTCAAAGCTGAGCACAGATGAAGAGTACCCAGCTGGAGGAATGAAGAAAGAGTGGTGCTGAAGTGACATTTTCTGTCTTTTCTTCGCTTCTTGGGTGGTTTGGCAATGGAGGAATACGAACCTGATTTTCTCGGGGGGGGGGGGGGGGAGAGAGAGTAGGGAGAAGTGGGGGTAGTGGTGAGGAGACGAAGAGCGTGAGAGAGCGTTTAAATAGAGGGCATTTTTGGTGGTGGTCCTTAACTTAACCATGGTTAAAGTGGAGTCCCTCCATTTGGTTTTTTTTTTTTTTTTTAACTCTGGTTAATAGTAAATGCCGTGGGGGTGTTTGGACTGATTCACCCCCCTCTCTAATTTGTTGCTCAGAATCAACTTTGGAATTTGGGCGGCCTTGTTTGATCATTAATAACGATTCTGCCACCCTTCTCAACTTGGGAACTTGGCATGGCATGTAATGGAAACTCAGGGTTAGTTTAACAAAAAAAAAATTTTGGTTTTTAGTTTTAAAAGAGTAGCTTAATTTTTTTTTTTTACAAAAATAAGTGAGTGTTTGATAACTTTTTTTTTTGTGTTTGGTAACCCTTTTTATTTTGACTTTTTTTTGAGTGATTTGCGGTGGCTGTGGTGGGGCGTAGCGGTGGTCGACGGTGGTGGTGGCCGGCGGTGGCTAGTGGCTGCCGATGGTGGTCGTCAGTGGTCGGAGGTGGTCGCCGGCGGTGGTTCCGGCTGCCGAAAGTGGTCGCCGGCGCGGCGGCCAGAGGTGGTCGCCGGCAGGCGGAGGTGGCTGCCGACGGCCGGAGGTGGCTGTCGACGGCCGGAGGTGGTTGCCAGCGGTGGGAGGGTGGTGGTCTCAAAAAAAAAACCAAAAGTGAAAAAAAAAAAAAAAACCAATTTCTAGAGTTTTTTTTTTACTCTTCAGTTTAAAAACTGATTTTTTAAATTGGAGAAGGAAAAAAAATAGTTACCAAACGCACTTTTTTTTTTTCAATTTTCAAAACTGAAAAAAAAAAAGCAAAAAAAAAGAGTGTCAAATGCACTCTCAATCTTCAATTGAGATGCCAGAGGATGAATCAACTCATTCCATTTTAGAGTACATTAGTTTAAATTTATATTAACCTGACCTTGTTATCGCACGGTTATTTCTTAAATGGCATCAAACAGCTAAACTATCATGGATCCGATCGTATCACAAAACAATCTTTTGCATTTTGTTTCAATCATTTAAGAAAACAGAGATGTTTCGGTACATATTAATGCAGTTGAACATTATATACCACCCTTCTTTACGGATGAAAGATTTTAGCTGAAATCTAGTATGTAGCTTGGGGTGCTCATTATTCAGATCAACCGGAAATATATCTGAAATAACCGAATCAAAATATAAAAATAATTTGGTTTTTGGTTTCCAAAATTGCGCTTTTGAATTTTCGGTTCGATTTCTGAGTTCAGATTTTTTAGTTTGGGTTGAAAACTTAAATCATTTGGCAATTGCGAAGAAGACGGGGGCAAAGACCAATGATCGATCAAGTTACATCATCTCAGGATTCTCTGTAAAAGAACTGATAACCCTACGGTTATTTAACCTAGGATTATATTTGATTTTGATGATAACTAACATTAACGATTATGTTGTCTAACATGCATTGAGTTGATGAAGCAATATGTACAATCTCATACTCATGCAAACGGAGAATTAGACTAACAAATCGTTCAAAGTCACTCAACGGAACGCATCAAAGAAGGAATTCGTCGATTGAGTTTTACAATGCTTTTATTTCCTTCTTTGTAACTAGACTTAGAGAGATGATCGTAACGATAACTGTATACCTAGAACTTGCCTGTAACGACCTGGTCCACGCCCCCACCACAGGGCATTGCCTCCCTCAAAAGGGCTAGCCAAGTAGGTACTTATGAGTTCCTTGACAAGATCTTATAAGGGTCATCTCATACTATTCCACATCCGATGTTGGATATTACAATCTCCCCTTCTTATACCTTAACGTCCTCGCTAAGGCTCGATCGCACATAGCCCAGAATCTTCCTCTCTAACCATGTGGAATATATCAGGCTCACCCTTCGTTGCCCAACCATTCTCTTGATGTGGGATATACTCGGGTTTGCCTTTGTTTCCTCAACCATTGGTAACCCGACTGGATATCCTAGCCCGAGCTTTCGAGAGTCAGCTCTGACACCATCTGTAACGACCCGGTCCACGGCCCTACCATGGGGCATTGCCTTCCTCAAAAGGGCTAGCCAAGTAGGTACTTATGAGTTCCTTGACAAGGTCTTATAAGGGTCATCTCATATTATTCCGCATCCGATGTGGGATATTACATTGCCCATAGGTTTCCCTTGCATGCATAAAAGTTTTTCATTCTTTGAAAACAAGGAAACTGCATTTTCTGGAATGCAGTCGACTGCAAGTTGGGCAGTGAGGTATTACAGTCGACTGTATTAGAATGTAGTCTACTGCAATACTTCCAGTAGCCTATTACAGTTGACTGTATTGGAATGCAATCGACTGCAAGTTAGAATTTGAATTTCCAACGGCTACTTTTGGAATTACAGTTGACTGCAATGGCACATTGCAGTCTACTGTATTTACCGTTTGGAGCATTTAATGCTTCACCTAACTCCAAACTGTCATATTAATTCTCACCTCTATAAATACTCATCTTGGGCATAGTTTTGATTCATCAATTGCATTCAAAGCCTTCTTATCTTGCATATTCTCAAAAATTAAAGCAATTGTTCAATCTCACTTGGTTTTATTATTTTCTCATCCATTTAAAGAGAGCATTTATTGTGAGCTTACATTTGAGCAATATATACTTTCATAAAGTCATCATACACCCATCTCTCTTGTTCTAAAGCTTAAACTTATACACATCTATTTCTTGAGAGTGAATCTTTGTACACAATTCTTCATCTAGGGTTATTACTATTCTTCAGAATAGTAATTATTACTTGTTATTTTCTTAAAGTAGTCTTAAAACCCTATTCAACCCCTCCCCCCCTAGGGTTATCTTTTTGGTTTCAAGAACTATCCTTTACGATCAAAATACTCTGAATACAGATACTTAGTTACTTA
This sequence comes from Escallonia herrerae, assembly GCA_033070095.1. Lineage (NCBI taxonomy): Eukaryota > Viridiplantae > Streptophyta > Magnoliopsida > Escalloniales > Escalloniaceae > Escallonia > Escallonia herrerae. The sequence goes on from JAVXUP010000358.1 coordinate 143,716, forward strand.
ATTACCAAGATGATGTGACTTTATTTATATTTAGTTACTAACTCTATGTCACTTCTTATCATTTGCATATATATTAAATTTATAGTTTATTTGAAGAAGATCAAGATTGGGTTGTTGATAAGATTTGAATTTTATAACATTTCGATTTAAAACTAAAACCCTGTGATTGGTTCCCTGAGGAAATTTTTAATTGGATTTTGGGTTTAGAAAATTTAGAACAAAAATTTTTTGTTGAATTTTACCGAACCCATACCCCATTGGGATGAACCCAAATAAGTAGCCCCAGATTTAGCAAAAGGCTACAACCTTTTCCCCTAAATAGAGAGTATTAATATTTGCTAAATATGCTTAGTAGAATTTAGCATAAGTGTGATAATAATCGGCAATCTTTTTTTTTTATAATCATGAGAATTGCATTGATATGGAAGAGTTATAAGTATACAGTGTCAGCCTTTATGGCTTTACAAGATAGTTTTACAATATTAGAAAGAAGTAGGGACACTAAGGTTATGTTTGACACTCTTTTCTTTGCTCTTTTTTTCAGTTTTAAAAATTGAAAAAAAAGGAGTTTTTGGTAATCATTTGTTTTTCAATTTAAAAAACTACTTTTTAAATTGTAGAGTAAAAAAAAGAGAAAAAAGCTCTTTTTTTCACTTAAATTTTTTTTTGAGACCTCCACCACAACGCTCCCACCGCCGGCAGCCGCCAACAGCCACCTCCCACCGTCGCCCGGCAGCCACCTCCGACCGCCGGCAGACACCACTGGGTGGCGGTGGGCGGTGGCCACCACAACTGGCCGGAGGCCACCTCTGGCCACCACCGCCTGCAGCCCCTGCCGCCGTCAACCACCACCTGGCGGTAGCCACCACCGCCGGCCATCAGCCACCGCCCACCGCCGACAGCCACCTCCGGCCACCACTGCCTGCAGCCACTGCAGGCGACTGCCGCGACAATCGCCGACCGCCTACCGGCCACCACCGCCAACCATCACCATAGTCGACCACCACTACGCCCCACCACCGCCACCGCAAACTACCCAAAAAAAAGTTAAAATAAAAAGGGTTACCAAACACCGAAAAAAAAAACTCAAAAAAAAAAAGGTTATCAAACACCCACTTATTTTTGTAAGAAAAAATAAAATTAAGCTACTCTTAAAAACTGAAAACAAAAATAATAAATTTGTGAAACATAGCCTAAATAATAAACAGTTCTTGCACCAAATAATTGGCAACTTTTAGTTGTACGGAATTCTGAGATAGTTACAATTAAACATAGTGGCAAGTAGATGCAGTCACGATATTGTTGTTGCACTTTAAACATAACGACTACTTTTGAACCTAAGCTCCCACAAGTTATCTGTGGTGGCACAATGATTCAATTTCCCAATTTTGCAATCTAAAATTATGTTCAAGTTAAACCATGTAGGATTAAGAACTTTTTTTTTTTAGTTCAAAACCTTCAGTGTTCTTAAGACCATTGGGCTACGAAAAATTCACGAAAACTTGCATGAAAGTTTTGAAGTGATAGATTATGGTCCTTACTTGAAGAGATACACGGAAACCCTTTTGAAGACTTCCCAAAAAACTTAAAGTATTCATTCGCCGCAAAGTGATGGTACATGAAGGCAAAGGCCCATTTGGAGATTTGTTTGCCACATGCACGGGGGCACTTTCTCGCCTTAAGGAAGGGATAAAAGTCAAAGATCGGGAGATGTACTTCAAATTTATATCGTACATGATAAAGGTTAGGCAGTATGTTCCATTTTTGTGTTTCTCGTTCATACTGATGCTTGATTTGTGGGTATGATAAACCATTAAATGCTATCTATTCGTTCTTTAAAATTCAGGGAGTATGTCATAAAAATAAGCAGAATAAGAGGAACTCATGCCTCACTTAATGCCTTTAGCTCCCTGCCTTTTTGTGGTGTTCGGTTCTAGTTTAGGCTTGTTCTGTAAAATAAAATTTCATCAATAAGAATTACATATAAATAGAACACGAAGTCTTTGTGTCGCCTTATCGAGGATCTCGTTTTCAAAAAATACGTCACCCGGGGGCTAGCCGAAAGTGATCTTAGAAACCAATTGTGTCCTAGAAAGAAAATCCCAATATCATATTGGCCTCGAAGAAAAACAAAAATTGAGGTTTCATTGTGGTCTTACGGAACGATAATTACTTAAATAAATTCTTATCGCAGAAAAAGCCAAGGGGTTAATAGGTCGAGTTTTACTTCAATTACTTAAAATGCGCTTGGATGACATCCCTTTTCGATTCGTTATGGCTCCGATTATTACCGGAACCCGTCATTTAGTTAATTATAAACATAATTTAGTCAACGGTCAGATAGTAGATACACCAAGTTATCGCTGCAAACTCTGATTCAAAATTCCCCTGTTTCAATTATTTAGGGTCGTACGGATCATGTTCTGTCAAAATAAAGTTTCTATTTTCTCTTCACTGAAAAATTGAAACAAGAGAATTTCCTAGTTATTCCCTATATGAAATATATAAGTAAGATACTCAATTAGATATATGTGTAACAATTTCTGTTATGGGGTTTACATATAATCAAATATGGTTGTTAATTAGGCCTTAGCTTCTTCGGTTAATTCGGAAGTCATGTTAATGCTAATGTAAGTCATCTTTCATTAATAGAAAGAACCTGATCAAATTAACTTTTTTTTTACGATGAAATCAGTTGTTCGTCAAGAAATACCTTTCTTGACGTTGCATTGGGACAAATTGTACTTGTCAATATATAGATTTTTGTTGATGAATCTACCACGTTTCTAATTAAAATATGTTTGTCGATAATTATCATTTTTCTTGTAATGGCGTATTGATATTTATTACCTCAACCATTTTAACTTGATATATGTACACTTATCGAATGGGAATTTTGTTTTGGGGAAAGTAGGGAATGACCCCCTCTACTTTACACGTTGTGCGTTTTGCCCCCCTCCACTTTACACGTTGTGCGTTTTGCCCCCCTCCACTTCAAACTTAAGCACTAAACTCCCCCGCAGTTTAAGAAAATGGGCACTTTAGACGGTTCCGTTATGAACAGCGTGAAATGATCAAAATACCCTTATTTCCTTGCCTATTTAAGTTTAATGCCATTCTAGTTTAAAAAATTAGAGTTCTCAAATTAGGGTTTACAATTTTAAAATCCTCATTTCCAAATTAGGTTTCTCTTCTCCTTCCCCCTTACCCGTCGCCGCAAACCCCTCCCTGTCGCTACATGCCCACATCCTCCCCCCACCCTGTCGCCATTAACTGGTGGCGTTTATGTATGGTGGTTGTTTTTTATGGCTTGACCGGCCGTGGTGGTACGGGTGGGTACATATGGTTTTTGTTCTTTTTGATTGGGTTGGAATTGACACCAGGGGTGGGCTGATTGAATGGTGTTGGGGTGTGATGAAGTTACGATGGGGGTCGTGGTGGCAGTGGATCGCGGTGGGGTAGCACCACAAGTGGTGGTCGGGGGAAACGACGGTGGGCCGAGCTAGCGGTGTGCAGTGGAGGAGAAGAAGTCAGACAATGAGTTTGCGGAGGTGGAGATGGTGGTTTCGCAGTAGTGGCGGCATTTGAGATTGTTGGTGGCCTGTGCAGTCGAGGAGGAGTTGAACGGGTTGAGTTCCCAAAGGTGAAGATGGTGGTTTCGCAGTAACAATGACGTTTGGGTTTGTTGGTGGCCTGTGCGGCGGAGGAGAAAGAGAGGTGGGTCAAATGAAAGGGAGACGAAGGTACGATGGTTCAATTGAAGGGGAGAGGTGGGCTAATTGAATGGTGTTACGGCGGCGAGGTAAACCGAGCATTCGGACACAGAAGATCCCCTCCCCCTTCCTCTATCCTTGTCTGAAACCCCCACTATCTCAATACCGAACACGCTCGAAGCCCTGCCGGACGAGGAGGAGGATGTTGAGCTGCCTCCGCCGTCGCTAGCCGCGGCTGAGTGCCGGGGAGCGCCGCCGGCATGGCTGTCTTGTAAACTAACATGAGGGGAGGTGATGTCTGGAGTTGCCATTGTGCACACCCAGAGAAGGGAACATTGAATGCCTGCCCGCCACAGGTTGGGAGCTCTGGTCTCCAATGGCTCTCAACCTGTAGTGGAGAAATTCTGGTTGTGTGATCCTTTTCTCTCCGATGGGTACTATTGATTGAAAAAGGCCTGTGTGAGCTAGAGGGATGGAGAGAGGTCGAAGAAATGTGGGAAGAAGGCAAGAAGGTCTCTGTGCAGACTGCAGAGAGATTTTACTGAGATGGGCTGCTTGCTCTAAACCCAGTTTACAGCAAATTAAAAGACAAATGGGCAAAATTGTCATTTTTTAAAAAAAAACTTTAGTCAGCGCATGTGTTGACCACGCGCCGTTTATTTTAACAGTTTCCGTCTAAAGTGCCCATTTTCTTAAACTGCGGGGGAGTTTAGTGCTTAAGTTTGAAGTGGAGGGAGGCAAAACGCACAACGTGTAAAGTAGAGGGGGTCATTCTCTACTTTCCCCTTTTGTTTTTTTGGATACCATAGTTGTTACTAGGTAGTTGGATCGGACTAGAGTAACCCAACCATATCCCTACATTCACTTTGGTGTAGTAGTGGTTTAGAGAAAGGATAAGGGAAAGGGAAAGTCTATATCCAAACCTCAAATGCTTGTCCACATTTTGATATCGCTAAAAAGTAAACATATCGTTAAAAATGCATCTTAAACAAAAAAGCAAGGTGTGGACAACCACTTATTAAGAGATGGACAATCACTCTGGTGAATTGGGAATGTTAATAGTGTTCATATCTCAACATAGTAAATTGGTATCGTTCATCATTCTCAACTGCGATGACATGTGCTTAGACTTAGTTGAAGGACCGAGGAAGAAAGACGTCAAAGCTTGTAGAGGGAGTTTGGTTTGACATCATATTCCTCGCTTTTATCTTTGCAATGTAAGTCTTTAAATGATTTACCATCTATGCAATTGAATTTGATATAATTGGTAATTGTATGGTGGTTAAATATATTTCCCTTTTATGTACAAGATCACATGTTTGGGGGTCATGAAAGGTGAAGTACTTTTGTTTATAAATCTAGAGATGTGAAAAAGACCGAAATATGTTATTTATCAGTCTGTACCATATACAATGTCAAGCCCCCACAAATTATTTGGTACGTAGGTAATTTTAGCGTGACATACTAATTATTCGTATGGTATGTACTGTTGAACTTTACTAGGTAGCTATCTTAAAAAGTAAAAAAATCTGAGATTGAAAGGGAAAAGGGAAAAAAGAAAAAAAAACCTAAACAAGTAAATGCCTTATTTGTACCGTATGTATTTGGATTCATCGACACCTTCTTTGCCTTCCAAAATTTCAAATCCTTTTTTCTAGAGTTTTATATTTTATAACTACAAGTTGGTGTTAAGATCTAATTAGCCAAAAAGTTAATTTTTTTATTTTTAAAGTACCACTAAACAGGTGACATGATATAATTGACCACTAAAAATAATCATCCAACATATGACCTCTTTTTTTCACTTTTCACTATTATTATTTCGATATATATATATATATATATATATATATATATATATATATATATATATATATATATATATATATATATATATATATATATATATATATATATATATATATATATATATCCCGTGTGTAACACGAGATGTTAGCTGATTAAGTCATGTTTGGCTTCTCTTAAAATTTGCAGTAACGCCAATTTTCTTACCTTTATTCTTACACACGCAATCCCATGACCCTTGGTGCCAACATAACGGCGGAGGGCAACGCAGTAAATGTGGCTAGCGGTTCAAATCCCTTGTAACCGCAGGAGTCCAGAACCCTAAACCATGGTTAAACTGCCAGGATTGGCCAGCTTAACGTGAAAACCTGACTGGCCACGAGTACAACGTTTGCCTTTTGGCCGCGTGGTGTCCGCCCAGTGGCCGCGCCGTAACCTTTCACGTGCGAGAAGCATGCCCCGCCACTCTCTCTCTCACAGAATGACAGGAGGGGGAAGCAGGGAAAAAGGCTGCAAAACGGGGGTTGGGGGGGGGGGGGGGGGAAGAGCGCCGTTACGGCGCCGCCTTGTGTTTCTCGTCTCGGGGATTTGGGAATGTTGTGAGACTTTCTCTTAATGATCCTCATGATGATGATGATGATGATAAAGAAAAACATAAGAATAACCGTACAGCCACACCTTCCTCGCATGCCCCTCCCCATTTTTCTCGCTGCCTTCCCTCCTCCCTCGTTCGTGGGAGGGCTTTGCCTGATTTACCCCTTACCCTTTTTCTCGGGGTTCACTGTGCGATACGACAGAGAATAATTCGATCGGTATAACAGTTACAGATATGATATGACACGTTATGACTGATTGTTAAAATGAAAGAGACATAAAATAATGGCTCGTCGTCACTTTGCACTTGCATCCAACCGCATAAAATCCGTTGAATAGTCATTTGCTTTATCCGATGATAATATTATGTTTCTTGGTTTTTGTGTTACAAGATATCGATTACATTGGTGCTGCCATTGCAAATGAAAAGAATGCTTTTGGTCGCATTCATATGATACAAAATAAAATTTTGGCAGTACAAATATTAATGCAATGTAGATACAATTTTTTTGTTGCTTTTGCTGACAAAGGTATATTGGCAATCGATTTTTGTCTTTTAGGAAAGATAAGGTTACACAAATAGCTGCTAAAAAGTTGTTTTGTTCACGAAGATGAAGTCAAGAGAAAATCCGTTTGCATATCAATGCATTTGTAGATCTAATGAAGTTTCTTATCTCGTAACAATCTTATACATGTGTATGTACCTACATACTTAGAGCTCTGATTTAGTTACGGTAGCAGAAGTAGTAAAATCTTGTGAACATTTAGTGACAAATGTAAATGTCAATTATTTGGGTTCCAACTATCACTTCTTCCCGAACTAGAATCGTCTGTAGTAATAGAAAAGTATTACTAAAAGCATTTTAACAGTACAAGAATGTCACTGTAAAGGGATGTGCAACAGATGATAGAGAACGCAAATTTTGCCCAAGCAAATGAAACCACCGCTTATTACAACTTGTAACGGTGGACCCAAGTTATAAGTTTGCAAGAGCAAGACCATCCTTAATTTGGCAGAATTAGGAAAGGCTGTTTCCTAAATTTCTTTCTTATTTGTTTTACCTCTTTGGTCTCTAAAGTCATAACTCCCTAATGCATTTAATTTTAGAAAAATAGCTAATGATCCCTTACGATGCACGGAAAAATAGCTAAAGACCCCTTCTGTTTTACACTATGCACGGTTTCACGCCATCCACTTCAAAATGGTGTACCCCCTCCTTCCCCCCACCCCAAAGCTAACAAAATACTGCTCCTCAGATGAGATGCATCTAAATTAACTGTGTGAAAAACATGCATGTTGGCTGAGTATTTTTTTTTTTTCAAAATGACAACTTTACTCTCTTATTCACTTTTGCCAACTACGCCCACACCATAGAGTCACCCCCATCTCCCATCACCCGCTACCCATTCTCCATCACTCACCACACACACAAACATAGTAAAACACTCAAATTAGAAAACACCCAGTGTCGCGTAACCCCCCCCCCCCACCATGTCTATCCCCACCTTCGACTACCACATACTCCCCATCTCCTCTGCCGATCTCGTCGCCGGTAACAGTCTGCCACTCCCATTTCCATCACCCACCAACATGCACACATACCCACGGACACGACAGTCAGGCCCACCCCCAACTATACACATAAATCGATAGACACTGAGTTTGCTTCGCCATCTCGTCGTCTGTAGCCATTTGCACCGCTGGTGGTCGCATGTTCCCCGTCACACGCGGGCACACTCACATATTTTGTAGCAATTTATATTGTACCCAACCTTGTCTTTCTTCCTTTGTTTTGTGTTGATTTTGAGAAATATAATTTTCTATGTATATCAATCCCGATTGTAATTAATTTAGGGCATAAAATCATCAATATTGATGTTATTTTATCAAGTCCGTAACGCGGTTTATCTGAGAAATGATATTTCCTTAACTGTGGGGTCATAGTATATATTACCTCCGTCCTTCATAAATTGATCATTATTTTTTTGGACCGTCCCACCAAAATTACATACTTTCAAATTAGGAAAGATTCTTTAGTAGTTTTTCCATATTTGCCCTTTTTACATTTTTTTAATTCAATTTATCTCTTCACATTTAACTTTTCACTAACTCATTTTCTCTTCGGCCCATTTTCTTATACCTCTTTTTATTTATTTCTCTTTTCATATTTAACACTATACACTACAAGTAAAAAGGCTTTTAGCGACGGGAGGATCCGTCGCTAAAAGCTTTATATCCGTTTCCTACAACCCCGTCGCTAAAAGTTTTATGATGGAATTTTAAAATATGTCGCCTAAAAATTGACTTTTAGCGATGGACATATTCATACATTAACGACGGAACTTCTGTCGTTAAATATATTTTTAGTATCTTAATTTTTTTTGAAAATAATTTATTACATTAAATACTTAGCGACGGAATATCGGTCGTTAAAGGGGAACTTTTAGTGACAAAAACTCCATCGCTAAAAGTAAACCTTTAGGGATGAATTTATTCCGTCGCTAAAAACCTTTAGCGACGAAATAAATCCGTCACTAAAAGTCAAACTATTTTTTAATTTTTTATTTTTTTAATGCCCAAACCTGTAATTACAAATTCAAGTTCTCAACAGCCAGGCACAATCCAGCAAATGCACATTAGGGCTAAATAATTGTTAATCCATCAGCAATTATTTAACCCTAAAACAAACACAATACAAATAAATAACTTTACAAATTGTATATTATAATTGAAAAATAAAATATACATATAGTTCAAGAGGGCATGGGAGCCGGACACATTTGTATTGTGTTTGTTTTAGGGTAGTGGAGGGACGGGAGGGGAGTACAAACATAATACAATAGAGTAGTGGAGGTAGGGGATGGGAGTACAAGCCGAGAGGGCACGAGAGAAGAAGGGAAGTACAAACCGCGAGGGCAAGAGAAGGGGCTCAGGGGTTACCGAGTCCCGGATCTAGATCCGGGTCGACTGTCCAACAGCAATGCCCTGTATGTAAAGTCACGGATGCATTAATCTCGATAGCAATCTTAATTTCAAGCGTTTAGTAAATGTATATAGTGTTTGTGCCTGATCATGCACCCTGATCATCCTGAACACTTCCGTAGCAATGTGGCGGATCTTGTCCTCGTCTAACGGTCGTTGCGCAGTTGGTGTCTGTGTCTATGGAGGGGCCACACAGTCGATGCCTGCATTAAATCTTCATTGCTCAAGTTTTTAGGTACGAACCAAATCGGAATCGCTGTAGTTTCAAGTTAAAGCAGAGGCATCAGCAGCAAGAAGCATTAGTTTCAAGTTAAATTTTTTGAAATCTTATCTCATAATATATGACCGTTGGCGTACTATAGGCAATTGAAACTACAATCACTATTGCTCAAGAAAGTTAGAGAAGAACAAGCAGCACTAGTTCCTAGTTTTTCAGCTTAACGTTGATATTCGAAGTACCATTTTAGTAAGATGCCCTGAACATAGAGGGTAGTAACTAGAATGCCCCCCCCCCCCCCCCCCCCGCGTCGCAAAGAATGGTCAATAAAGGCGCTTTGGAACTTTATTGTTGCAACACTTCAAGCATTCAAAAAAGATTTGGAAAGAGGACAACAAATTCTAGTTGAAAAGCTCTTACAAAGAACATCAAAGGCTTTGTTTCAACAATCCAAGAGAGAAGACAGCAAGGTATTTGGGTTGAAGTTGTCCTGGATTTCTGAACGATAATACAACAAATGAACTAGGATTTCAAAATTTCAGCTTCCAACTCATTTCTGAAAAGTGAACAAAACCCACCAAAACTTACCGAGCAACTTAAAGTATTGAACTGCTAATATCTACCTTTATAGACAATCATTCTTGAATTTGTACTCAAAGTTCCGAATCATATGTCAGTTTGTTGGAAAAGTGTATAGAAACATGTAAAAAAGTTATCCTTCTTAGCCATGTACTACTTCAAAATCCCCAAAACTAGGGGTTGAGCTACTGTTGTGACAAAATTCAATTCAAACACCACATCCAGAATATGATTCAGTCCCTCGTGTAGATTCAAGAGATGCATCTTGCATGCTCACTAACAAAAAATTATGCGCAATTATAACATGAATTAAACAAAATTAGGGTAATGGACATACAGATCGAGAGGTAGTGCAGTGGTGGCGGCGTTGGTGGCATGACAACAGTGGAGGGTTTGGTGGCGCGGCGTTGATGGCAAGCGGATGTGGAGGGGCACGACGTGGGGGGGGGGGGTGTCACCAGAGGTGGGTCGCCGTAGAAGGGGGTCGGCGGAGGGGGAGAACGCCGATGGGGGAATGCCGGTGGGTGGGTGAGAGTGAGAGATAGAGAGAGAATCGCGGAGAGAGAAAGAAGATCAAGTGTGTGTTTTATGGAAGGACTTTTAGCGACTAAAAGTCTTATTTTGAACACTTTTAGGGCCGGAATTTTTAGCGACGGTCGTATTCCGTCGCTAAACTTTTTTTAAAAAATCCTCAAATATTAAAAATTTTCTAAAAACTTTTTATCTACGGTACTTCCGTGGCTAAAAGTCCATCAGTAAAGACCTTTATCGACAGTTAATTACGTCGGTAAAAGTTTTTAATGAAGGACTTTTACAGACAGTACTCTCGTCGCTGAAAGTATTTGTAGCGACGAAATTTAGTCTGTCGTTAAAAGCCCGTCACAAAAAATAACTTTTGTTACAGTGATACCAACTAATTTTTATTCTCGTATTCCACTTTTCCACTCGCTTTTTTATAAAAAATAAAAATAAAATATATATAATATATAATTTAAATTCTTAATTTACGTGTCAAGTTAAGCGTGATCGGAGGTAGCAAGTCATTTTGAAACGAAGAGGTAAAACCGCGTGCTGGAGAGGAGGCCATCAGCTACTTTCCGCTTAATTTTTGGCCTTGTGTGTATCTGCTTGCTTGCCTGGTTGTTGTACTCCCTTTGTCTCTAAAAGTCATAGCTAGCTTGCTATTCTTCTTCAGGCCTTGCAATAGGTCAGCAGGAAGGAACAGCTATATATTTGCCTTTTGGGCTGCTGTGCATTGATCCGTTTACCAACAAGCCAGCAAATACGGAGTAAATAAAAGTGGCATCGTCCCCTATGGCTTGGGATCCTCCTCGTTGGCCTTTGCTCTTTCTCTCCCCACGCAACCCCACCCGGCCAACCCACCCCCAAAACAAGAGGGCTTACTTGTAAATCGTCTGACACAGCCGCTCAGCACGTAAAGTGGTGGCTCCACTTTGCGTAGCTCATCATAGCCTGGACTTGTGGAGTTATCATCAACCTAGCCTCCAATAATTCTCTCTCTACCTCTCCCTCTCCCTCTCCCCCCCCCCCCCTCCCTCTCTTTTTTAAATAAGGGCTAATTACACTTATGTCCCTGAGGTTTGGAGGTAATTACACGCGATGATACAAAGTTTCAAAATGTAACACTTATGTCCATTGACAAAAGGAATATCAAAATACTTAACGGTTTTGACAAAAAGATCAAGTTGCCCCTAAATAAAAGTTGAAATCCTGATTTGCCCCTGGGACCACATGAAACCCTAATTTTCATTGTCTCCCCCCCCCACTCGCCTGTGCCTCCCCCTATCCTTTCCCACTCCCCGTCGCCCCCACCCTACCCCTTTCCCTTCCCCGTCGCCCCCACCATACCCCTTCCCCGTCGCCCCCACCCTACCCATTTCCTTCCCCGTCGCCCCTACCCTACCCCTTCCCCTTCCCCGTCGCCGGCATCTCCTTCACTGGTCGATCGGAAGGAGCGCCGAAGTTGATCGCCCGCTGCAGTGGTGTAGCAGCACGGTGGCTTCGGCAGTTGCAGTGGTGTAGCAGCACGGTGGCTTCGGCGCGATACTCGCAGAGGCTCGATGAAGCATCTTCCTCCCCCTTCCCCGTCGCCGGCATCTCCTTCACTGGTCGATCGGAAGGAGCGCCGAAGTTGATGGCCCGCTGCAGTGGTGTAGCAGCACGGTGGCTTCGGCAGTTGCAGTGGTGTAGCAGCACGGTGGCTTCGGCGCGATACTCGCAGAGGCTCGATGAAGCATCTTCCTCCCCCTTCCCCGTCTGCGCTGCATCCCATCTTCCTCCCCCATCCCCGGCTCTGCACCCCGACCTTCCTCCTCCGTCCCCGGCGCTGCACCCCGACCTTCGGCGGTTGAATTGAATTGAAGATTGAATACCAAAATACAGATTGAGTTGAAGATTGAATTGAATTGCAGATTGAGTTGAAGATTGAATTGAAGCCCTAATTGGTTTTGAAAATTAGGGTTTGTAAATTAGGGATTTGAAACCCTAATTGGTAGATTAAAATCCTAATTGAGTTGAAGATTGAATTGAATTGCAGATTGAATTGAAGATGAATTGAAGCCCTAATTTGTTTTGAAAATTAGGGTTTGTAAATTAGGGTTTTGAAACCCTAATTGGTAGATTGAAACCCTAATTGAGTTGAAAATTGAATTAAATTACTTTAATCTTTAATTAAGGCTTGATATCTTAATATAAATTTTTTTAAAAAAATATACAATACATACAGTATAAGGGGTAGCATTGTCATTTTAAAAATACGCATCGATGACATCATAAAAAAGTACACTTTTTGGACGGAACCCTGACGGATGGACACGGGTGATACATTTGAAACACTTTTGGTCACGGAATGTTACATTTTGAAACTTTGTGTCCTTAACTGTAATTACCCCTAACCTCAGGGACATAGGTGTAATTAGCCCTTTAAATATTTTATGCGTAATTAAGTTAAGAATTGAGACATATATGAATTTTTTTACTTCTTCTTCCATCTCTTAAAAATTAATTATATATTTTTTAAATAGTCATATAAAAATTACTTATTTTTTAAATTATGAAAGATTTTATAAGTATTTTTTTTAATTTTACCTTTCTTACACTTATTTTATTTCTCTTTGCACATTTAATTCTCTACCAACTCACTTTCTCTCTCATGACCTACTTTTATATTTTTTTTGTTCTATTTCTTTCTATTCACCAACTAATTTTCTCTCTGCGCAAATTCTTCTCCTCCTGTCTCTAAAGGATATGATAAAAAAATATATAATACATGACCTAAATCCTAAATGCGTGACAAGAAAAATGTGATCAATTTATGTGGGACGGAGAAAATATTAACATTTAACTTTAAACTCTTACAAAGGTGAAACTCAAATGGTACAAAATAAAGCTCTAATATTAGTTTTCTTAAATTAACTTGAAATAGCTCATTTTTGGAATTTTTTTTCTTTTACACCTTTTACTGAAAAAGGCACCCTATCATTGATTTGTAGGACATTATATCCACCTCTTGGACACAAAGTTTGGATGCCCGTATTATTTGAGTTTAATCGTTTGTAAGTTGTATTCCCATTTTCCCATATTCAATCTCTCTTTTAAAACAAACGTTTGTTATTGCAATTTTCAGTGCAAGTTTCATGTATTCCAACCATAATAATTCAAAGAAAAAATTGGGGCTTAAGCTTACTCGACAAGAGTAGATCATGATTTGACATTGCAAGACCAAAAAATCCACTGGAATGAATGTTTATCTATCTAACTCAGAAAAGAATCAGTCAAGAAAAGTAGAAGAGGACCACACATTAATGACATTTATCACATGATATGATATTAACTCACAAAAGAAGCTCTTAGAAAACAAGGCTTAAATCTTTCCGATAATTCACTCGATCCTGCAACAATCTTATTCACCGCCCCAGACTTGACCACAAGATTTTTAACTTATTTACAATTGCGAACAAAACCAAGATCTATCAGGATACTAACAAATACGGAGTACAAAATTATGTTTTGAAAGAAAAAAAAACTTATTCTTGTTGCTCTCTTAATGGGAATAGTTTTTGCCGGTCTATAACAATTAGTTGGGGCGAATACCGTAGAGTAACATTGGAACTTGATCAATGATTATGCTTTTGAGATCTTATCGACTCTCTTCCTTCGTTTAAAAGATTTGACTCTTTAACTGTAAGATGTTACTCAGAAAAGCTTCACAGTTTACATGCAGATACATAAGAAAAGCAAATAGTACATATCACCATTTATCGTTTACGTGTTGTGGATACAACCACCATCCTTTTTGTTAGTCTTTATGTACACAGACATTATGCCCGTTAGCATGTACAAGCAACCCTATCAATCACGATAATTGACGGCATTGTTAATCTCTTCTCAGATAATGTAATTTGCACCGAGAATGGGTAACTGATATTCGCTATTGATTAAGTTAGCCACATCTATTGTTTTAATGAGAAAAAGAAAATCTCTATTATGTCGGCTATATATTCCAAGATGTATAACTCAGACGTGCATAGCTACACAGGAGCTCAGAGATAGGGACACAAAGTACAATGGTGTCATTGAGAAATAAATTCGACAAGGAACCTCCAATCATACCATTGAGATCCTTGCTGTACCGTCTGTACAAACGGAGGGCTATTGATATTATGGGGAACTCAGACCTCGGGAAACTGAACAAATATATAGCTTGGTGGCGCGGGTGACAGGCCTTTCGAAGCCTATTATGCTCCTATACTTGGCATTTAATGTTGCTATGGCGACCAAGCAGTCGCATGCTCACTGCAAATTCCAGTTCCACAGCAAAGGCCATGCGTAGTTCCCAAATCCTAAGGGCTTGTTAGGATGTAAACATATCTGTAAACTATGGAAAATGGAAAGTATATGCTAGCGTATTACAATGCTATTACTGTATCTTTAGGTTTGTATTTTGCTATCGATCGATAGTCCATTAGCACGACCCTTAAGTATTCTTGTCCTGTGCAAAGTCTATTACCGGAAGAAACTTACATTTATTCGTAGAGATATCACAGTGAAAAATGGTTATTTCGCACTAACGTTAGCCTTAGAATGAAAGGCAGTTACTTGCTCACTTTGAAAATGGGAGAGGGGCTGTGTTTAGGTCTGCAATGTTGTCTAGAATCCATAGATATGACTTATTCTCAGTAATACCATGTGGTTCTCGCATGTGTCCATAAAATGGAGTTTGGATAATCAAAGTGAAAAAAGGTTATTTCAATTTGCTCTAACGTTATCCTTAGATTTAAGTGAAAGGCACTTGTGTACTCACTCTTGAAAATGGAAGGAATTTTGTTTTTGTCTGCAATGTTGTCTAGAACCCATAGATACAATTCGTTCTTCGTAATGCAATGTGGCTACCTCACTTGCCTCCATAAATGGCCGTTAAAAGGTCACTGGATATGGCAACTTGCCTATGAATATCACCTAGAATTCTCCTATCTAGTGAGAGTCGAATACAAGACATCATGTGATTTACGACTTCTCTTAGATCTTCTCAACCTCGAGGCTAGTACTATATGATGTTATAGAAGGGAGGGGTAAAATCTAAGGATAACGTTAGAGCAAATTACTCAATACATGACCTAAATTCTAAATGCGTGACAAGAAAAATGTAATCAATTTATGTGGGACGGAGGAAATATTAACATTTAACTTTAAAGTCTTACAAAAGTGAAACTCAAATGATACAAAATAAAGCTCTAATATTAGTTTTCTTAAATTAATTTAAAATAGCTCATTTTTGGATTTTTTTTCTGTTACACCTTTTACTGAAAAAGGCACCTTATCATTGATTTGTAGGACATTATATCCACCTCTTGGACACAAAGTTTGGATGCCCATATTATTCGAGTTTAATCGTTTGTCAGTTGTATTCCCATTTTCCCATATTCAATCTCTCTTTTAAACCAAAATGTTTGTTATTGCAATTTTCAGTGCAAATTCCATATATTCCAACCATAATTCAAAGAAAAAATTGGGGCTTAAGCTTACTCGACAAGAGTAGATCATGATTTGACATTGCAAGACCAAAAAATCCACTGGAATGAATGTTTATCTATCTAACTCAGAAAAGAATTAGTCAAGAAAAGTAGAAGAGGACCACACATTAATGACATTAATCACATGATATTAACTCACAAAATAAGCTCTTAGAAAACAAGGCTTAAATCTTTCCAATAATGCACTCGATCCTGCAACAATCATATTCACCGCCCCAGACTTGACCATAAGATTTTTAACTTATTACAATTGTGAACAAAACCAAGATCTATCAAGATACTAACAAATACGGAGTACAAAATTATGTTTTGAAAGAAAAAAAAACTTATTCTTGTTGCTCTCTTAATGGGAATAGTTTTTGCCGGTCTATAACAATTAGTTGAGACGAGATACCATAGAGTAACATTGGAGCTTGATCAATGATTATGCTTTTGAGATCTTATCGACTCCCTTCCTTCGTTTAAAAGATTTGACTCTTTAACTGTAGGACATTACTCAGAAAAGCTTCACAGTTTACATGCAGAGACATGAGAAAAGCAAATAGTGCATATTACCATTTATCGTTTACGTGTTGTGGATACAACCACCATCCTTTTTGTTAGTCTTTATGTACACAGGCATTATGCCCATTAGCATGTACAAGCAACTCTATCAACCACGATAATTGACGGCATTGTGAGTCTCTTCTCAGATAATGTAATTTGCACCGAGAATGGGTAACTGATATTCGCTATTGATTAAGTTAGCTACATCTATTGTTTTAATGATGTTGAAACGATTTAATGCGCTTATCACATAACGTAATGGGTTCGGAAACATACCATACGAAGTCTCTAAAAATTCAGACGTAGAATCCTTGTTATTACGAGCCTCCAACACGCTTGATTTTTTTTGCAGAAACAAAAACAGCTACTAGAGTCGAGTTCTTCGTCCACGAATCAAATCCTAGAGCTTGGTGATTGCTCTAGAGATAGTGCAATAGAGAGAGGTTATTTCTATGACTGCTGACTTATTGAGATATCTCTAACATTTATATAGAGATACAATTAGAGACTGACTTTACATCAAACTCTTAGGAGATAAAGATTGTATTTATCTCAAACACTTAAAAGATAAATATTCTCTAAATAACTATATTTATCCAAACTAACAAATACACATTATCTGTTATTGGGCGAAAAATGGGTCCATTGACCCAATTTATTAATAGCTCCCACTCGCCCACACACAGGGCAAATAAATCGTATAGTCCCTCTTTATCTCTCGTCCATTCATCTCCTCATACAGGAAATGGAACGTGCTACCTACGAGAAAGGATGTCCAATTGAGGAGTATTGTATTAAGTTATCACCAAACTAACACAATACATCACTTCCAAAAAATTCGTATGTACCCCAGATAGTTCAACTACACCAGATTAAACACTCTCAAATCCTTCATAATGAGCAGTGTTAAACCTCTCATATGTTATGTATTCATGACTCATACGGATAATGGGTCCATTGACCCAATTTATTAACAGCTCCCACTCGCCCACACACAGGGCAAATAAATCGTATAGTCCCTCTTTATCTCTCGTCCACTCATCTCCTCATACAGGAAATGGAACGTGCGACCTACGAGAAAGGATGTCCAGTTGAGGAGTATTGTATTAAGTTATCACCAAACTAACACAATACATCACTCCAAAAAATCTCGTATGTACCCCAGATAGTTCAACTACACCAGATTAAACACTCTCAAATCCCTCATAATGAGCAGTGTTAAACCTCTCATATGTTATGT
Source organism: Escallonia herrerae (assembly GCA_033070095.1). Classification (NCBI taxonomy): domain Eukaryota; kingdom Viridiplantae; phylum Streptophyta; class Magnoliopsida; order Escalloniales; family Escalloniaceae; genus Escallonia; species Escallonia herrerae. The sequence continues at coordinate 161,447 of JAVXUP010000358.1, forward strand.
ATTCATGACTCATATCGAAACAAAAATCGACAAAGTCGCCCGGGCTATGAATCACACAACATGGTGTAATATTGAACTTTCTTCCCAAAGCCCTCATGTCATTCCAATTAGACCCAACCGCTTTCCTAGACATGCCCCGCGAGACCGCATCATCCATGATCCAAGGGTACATGCTAAAGTAGCGACATTGAGTATCCTCTTCATGACATAGTCTAAGGTGAAAAGGGTACCATATAGGATCAAAAATATTTCGATCCAAGTGGCTCACACAGTGACGAAGCAGGGATTCATTCGTCACTCCCACTGTCGGTCTGCATTTAGCACATGCAGTATGATTTGCATGCTATGGCGTAACCCGTAAGGGCGTGTCACATAAATGTATAATAAAATACGCCATACGAATCTGGGTCTAGTCGCTGTACAAGCGCCTAACCTGAGTTTTTCAGCCCAGTCACTCTCATAGTGCCTGCCTGAAATCTCACATTCGGCTGTAAACAGGCTACATAGAGTTGTGGAGATACTCTATGATCGACCTAACTTTATAGGTCTCATCTTAGCTCCAACTAAGGCGACATGTTTGCTTTATAAGCTGTATCATCTTATTCGCCCACTTGGCGCCTAAGACAATTATGTCTCATCTTGCTCGCTATCTTAGCGCCAAGGTGAATTACCCGTGTGAGTGGGTCAATTCAAGCCTGGTGACACTCTCAACAAGGATGTATATGTAATCACAAAGATTATCCATTCATTCCAAAATAAACTCAAATCAAGGAATGAAAATTTAATGTAATAAATAATGTCAAGTACATGAGATGCCATAAACATATCAAACCCTACGTAGTCCCATACTCCTAATGTGAGAAAGGAAAACATCTCTAGCAATAGGCTTGGTCAAAGGATCAGCCACCATTCTGCCAGTAGGTATATGCTTCATGGTCACCTCTCCTTGCGCAACTAAAGTTCTAATGAAGTGATAACGAAGGCCTATGTGTTTGGCCTTCCCATGATATTTGGGGTCCTTTACAAAATCTAGGGCAGCTGTATTGTCACAGTGAACAGTGACAGACTCGTCTGCATGAGCTGTAACCCCTAGAGCCTGTAAAAATGACCTCAACCAAACAGTTTCCTGGACTGCTGCTGAACAAGCAACATACTCCGACTCCATCGTGGATAGGGCGATGCAAGACTTTTTCTTGCTGCACCAAGAGATAGCTCCACCTCCTGGTATGAATGCATAACCTGAAGTGGATCTGCGCTCATCTCTATCACCGCCCCAATCAGCATCATTGTATCCTCTCAATCTCAAGTCTCCACCATGATAACACAGGACGAGATCAGCAGTTCCACGTAAGTATCGAAGAATCCTCTTCACTGCATTCCAATGAGCGGGTCCAGGATTACTCTGATAACGACTCACCATTCCAACGGCAAAGCAGATGTCTGGACGCGTACACAACATAGCGTACATCAGACTCCCAACTGCAGCCGCGTAAGGCACTTTGGACATCCGATTCTTTTCCTCATCATTCTTTGGGCATTGGTCTGTGCTTAAAGTACATGCCTTGTCCATTAGAGTGTCTATGGGTTTTGAGTTATGCATACGAAATCGTTCAATGACCTTCTTGATATATGTCTCTTGAGACAAACCGAGAAGTCTCTTTGGATGATCACGTATGATTTTAACCCCGAGCAGATAATTAGCTTCTTCCATGTCCTTCATCTCAAAAGTTGAGGACAGCCACTGCTTAGTGGCGACAATGGAACTCATGTCATTCTCAACTAAAAGAATGTCATCCACATATAAAGAAAGGATCAGAATATTTTTCTTGGATCATTTTACGTAAACGCAATGGTCTTGTTCAATCATTTCAAAACCTATAGAGGTAATGGCATGATGAAACCTAAAGTACCACTGCCTAGACGATTGTTTGAGACCATATATAGAACGTTTGAGCCGGCAAACTTTGCGCTCATGTCCCTTGACTTCAAAACCCTCAGGTTGAGCCATATAAATCTCTTCGTCTAGTTCTCCATTGAGAAACGCAGTCTTAACATCCATATGAAAAAGTTCTAAATCCTGCTGGGCAACAATAGTTAAGATCAGGCAAATTGAAGCAAAATCTCACCACTGGGGAGAATGTGTCTTCATAGTCCACACCCCGCTATTGGGTATAGCCTTTCGCCATAAGACGTGCCTTATACTTGTCAATTGACCCATCTACTTTGCGCTTGACTTTTAAAACTCACTTGTTTCCAACAGTCTTGCGCCCTGGTAGAAAGGTCACCCAACTCCCAGACCTGATTCTTCTCCATTGAGCTCAACTCATCTTTCATTACAACTATCTACTCATTACTAGCAGGTGAAGATAAGGCTTCTTCCACAGAAGTGGACTCATCTTCATCAGTTGGAGTGCACATAAGAATTTCACTGTCAATCTCAAAATGACGACGTGAAACTCTTCCTTGTGCACCTCTACGCAGTTGAGAATCTCATTGACCAGATGGTCCTGATGGTGTGCTCCCGCTGTCTAGGATGCTCCCACTAGGTTGAAGGTCACTTATACTATCTTCAGCGACAACAGGATGATGAACTAATTCTCCACCTTCACTTGGAGATGGTAAAGTGGCTTCAACTTCCTCTAACTCATAGAGGTCAAGATTCTTACTTGTGTCTCCAATGCTAGGAAAATCATTCTCTATGAAATTGACATCACGAGACTCTATTTCAGTCTTTCCACCATTTGGATGTTCACCATACATCACATAGCCTTTAGAGTTTTCAGAATACCTCAAGAAGATACTCTTTTTAGCTCTAGGCCCTAGTTTCCCATACTTATGAGAAGTACTGTGAACATAACCTGCTGAGCCCCATGGGCACAAGTTATCCAAATTTGGCTTTTGGCCATTCCAAAGCTCATATGGGATGGATTTGACTGATTGTGAAGGCACTCGATTAAGTATATAGGCTGCAGTCAAAAGAGCATCCCCCCAGAAAGATATTGGGAGGTTTGCTTGCGCCATCATAGACCTAACCATGTCTAACAATGTTCTATTCCTTCTTTTCGCAACACCATTTTGTTGTGGAGTATTAGGAATGGTAAGTTGCATGCGTATCCCTTTTTCTTCACAAAACTTCTTGAAGTGATCGGACAAATATTCGCGTTCTCGGTCAGTGCGAAGACTTTTTAAACTCTTCTCTTTCTGATTCTCAACCTTTACAACAAAGCGTTGGAAACAATTCAAAGCTTCATAGCGGTGAGATATCAGATACACGTAACCATATCGTGTATAATCATCTATCAGTGTAAGGAAATAAAAGGCGCCATGGCATGCCTTTACACTCATAGGTCCACATATGTCAGAGTGAACTAGCTCAAGTGGCTGAGTTGCTCTCACAGCCTTTCCAAAAGGCTTCCTGCATGTTTTACCTGCCAAAGAAGCCTCACATGTTTGTAGATTGACTCTTGCGAGTGGGCCCAAAAGGCCTTCTCTAGCCAAACGAGTCATTCTATCTTGGCCTATGTGGCCCAGTCTTGCATGCCAGGTGGTAGAATCATTCACAATATTATCATTCACCGCATAAGAATAAGAGGACTGAGAATCAATTAAATCCAATTGAAAAAGACTATCCATGCGAAAACCATGTCCGAACAAAACATCATCCAAAAAGATGTCCAACTTATTACCCTTAAAAATAAAGGAAAAACCACTGTCTAATAAAGCAGTAACTGAAAGTAGATTAAGCCAAACAGTGGGTCCATATCGCACATCCTCAAGAATCAATGTGCGCCCAGTGCGCAACTTGAGCTGGTAAGAACCAACCCCTAGCACCTCTTCGGAGCTATTGTTTCCCATGAAGATATGTTTGCTACCCGCTGAAATCCGGTGATAATCTACGAACCCCTCTCGATCACGTGCTACATGTTTTGTTGCACCTGTATCCACAAACCACACAGGTTAGGAATGAGCAACCATCACATATGAGGAAACATATAACTGAGAGAGAGATTCTGAAAGTACCTTTTTCGGCTCAGTGCAATCACGAGCGAAGTGTCCTTTCTGTTGACAGTTGAAGCATTTGACTTTAGACAAATCCTTTTTCCCACCACGTTTTCCTCTCTTGCGTTTCTTCATTTTTCCTTCCTTTGGCGCAGAAGTGCTAACCTCGCCTTTCTTACATTTCTTACTTTGTCTTCCGCGCTTGCCATTTGCATTGCGCGATCCCCCTTGGGCGACATAAGTAAGGGTCTTGTCAGCATCTTGAGTCTCGTCCTCAAATATGACATGCTGTGAAACATCGGAAAAGTTCTTGATGTTTTCATTGTGGGTTAATATCGTTTCATATTGGCCCATAAGGCAGGAAGGAACCTTATGACAGCTCTGACTGGCTGCTCATCTGTGAGCGCAAGGCTAGCATCCCTTAGCTTATCAATCATTGGACATCACCCTTAGATGCTCACTCATGGTATGCTTAGGGTCTTTTGTGTACTCCTCAAACTTAATCACAAGGCTACGAAGCCCCGTAGTTGAGGTTCCACCAAAAGAGAACTTGAGCTGCTCCCATAAAGCTTTGCAAGTTGGAAGTTCATTATACTGCCCAATTAGATCATTTTGCAAGCTGCTCAACAAGGTGTAGCGCGCACTACGATCTTTTTGATTCCACTTCTGGTAGGCAATGTGGTCTCTTAGAGGTTGAGCCTCAGTTGGCGCGACCATCTCCTTGGTCAAGTGCTCCTCGAGCTCTTGTTCGTTCAGCATGAATTTCATCTTTTTGTGCCGAACGTCATAATTATCTCCGTTAAGTTTCTCACCCTTAACGAGATCAGCTATGACATTCTTGGTGGCCATTATATTCACTACATTAGATTGCGCAAGGAAAAGATATTAATTATACATCCTTCTATTTATTTCAAAAAATTCAAAAATATAATCCTTCCTCACATCATGAAATCGAAAATTTGCTAAGCTCGTAATCATCTCCCATGTATGTGAGTTCGAAAAAATATTTTTCGCAATAAATTTCATCATTATATAAGCCACAATATAATAAATCATCCACATGATAATTTAGAACAATATAAAATTGCACCATGCAATTAAGTGTGCAAGGACTCTATTGAGCCCTATTGGCATTCTAATAACTTATGCTATGAAAATTCTGGCTTAAATAATGTGCGTGCAAAACTACATCCCCGTACGTACAAGGCTTTCTAGAAATATACAGGAAAATAGTAGAATACAACATCTTTGAGAATCCTACTACAAACTACTCCAATAAAACAAATGGAGATGCCGCACAACACATTATTCTCAAAAGAATTTTCTTAAAATAAGAGTAAACACATAAACATAAGTTTCTTTAGAATGCTAATCTAGTATCCATCCATTTAACCTAAAACTAGCATGCTCAAATAACAAGTTAAAGGGTAATTTAAATGGATGAATAGATCACATTCTTCTTCCAAGGAAAACGGGCGTAAAGGCCTTGAAATTGGGTTTAAAGAGGTGTGGGCTTGCCAAAAGCCCAACAAATATATCAACAAAAATATATTTAAACCATAACACTAATCAAGGCAAATAAATAAAACATAATTCATCTGTGTCATATAGCTCTCCATAATATTTATTTCTGCTCACAAAGTGCAAAAATTAACATTTAGCATTATTCGCATTTTTGAGACCACAAAAGTACCACAAAAATACTCACAAATAACCCAAAAAATGAGAGATAAATTCTTAAAAGATGCCAAACAGTAAATTTAACTCTAATATACCCTCTGAAATTAAAGAAAAATTCTGAGTGCATCAAAATAAATTTTTAAAGCTAATTTCTCTAGAAAAAATTATTTAAAAATTAAACAAAACACACACAGAGGGTATTGAGGTAAATTTAACACCATAGAAAAATTACAGAAGCCAAGAAAGAGCTCCACGCGCCGACAGTGGGTCAAAAAACCACCGAAAAATACCTCACGCGCCTCAACGTGCCGCCGTGCACATGGGGCAGCCACTGGATTCTTGAAGCAGGCACGTGTGGAACACGCGCGCGTGGGATCTGTCCACGGACTTGCTGGCGCGTGAGCGCGCATGGGCGCGTGGGTCAGCAGCCTCACTTGGCGCGTGAGGGCGCGTGGCTTGGCGCGTGTGTGGTGTTGCTCAACTCCTTCGCGCGTGGCGCGCGTGAGACCACTGTTCATCTTCTTCTTTAAAACCCTAATTTTCACAACCGCCGCCATGTCGCGAGACCAACTTTCGAATGCCATATCTCTCTCAGTTTTAGGCCAAATAATGCGTACCATATATCGTTGGAAAGCTTATACGACATAGATTAATTATGTACCAACCGATCATGATAAAAACTGTATATCATGCTCTGAATTTGAGTCCCAAAACTCAAAAAAATCACAATTTTCTTGAAAAATAAAATCGTGATTTCTCCCCCCTCTGTCCACAGCTTCTTCTTCCTCTCTCTTTCCACTGCCTCTATCTCTTCCTCTCTTTTTCTTTCCTTTCCTTTCCTCTCCTCTTCTTTTTTCCTTTTCCTTACTTTCTTCCTCTTCTCTTTTCTTCCCCTTTTTCTTCTCACTTGCCCGAAACTCCCCCCTGTTTGGTATATCCATACATGAAGCAATTGGATTAGTCACCTCTTACGCAAGAGGTGGCAACCATGCCCACTCAGTACATATCCACACATGCACTTACTTCTTGAATTTGCAAACTAAACCCCCAAACTTGGTATAATTATACTTAAGCCCCAAATTTATTCTAATCTCTATGAATTTTATTAGATGTCACTAAAAATTTATACTATCACTAACTCTATTATTTTTCATCACTAAAAAAATATATAATTTACATTTATGCCTCCAAAGTTTTGATAATTACAAAATGGCCTCAAAAGATTTCAAAATTAAATTTTGACCCCACAAAATCGTTTTAAGCTTTCATACTCTGCTAATACCGAGCATTGCTCAAAATTAATGTCCGTTTATTGTTTGGGTCTCTGATCGTCATTTTAACCCACTCCCTAAAGTTCAGGGTATTACACACCGACTTTGCGACCCCGCCCCTGCGCCCATCCGTGTGCCCTATCGTCGTGCTCCTATGTCAACGGCCAAGCATTCCAAGGTTTCAGTAGGTGGTGCACGAGGTGGCTCAAGCCACATACTCATCATCTTCGCTGTTCAAAGACGATGCAAGCGACTCTTTGGTAAACAAACATCAGAACTTCTTCTAAGTATGGACTTGCGAATATGCGTGTGGCGCCCACTCTGGTTGCCCTCCGCACACACAACACGCAGAGGGATTATGTTCCCAACCTATCTTGGTTGCACGTAAGGGCCCACTAGGGGTCTTGTTTTGCCCGACACGTCACCGTAGTCAGCGGCAACGCATTCGTTGCACCTCGACCACCCAATCTTCCAAAACCATCTACCATCGGCGGGCCTTGGTGTTTACCCGAGGGGTCGGCCTCGGCCTCCTATTGGAGCCTCAACCTTCCCCTAGGGGTCGGCCTCGACCTTCCCCTAAGGGTTGGCCTTTGGCCTCCGCCTTAGCATCTTCACTTCTTTTTAAGAGGTCGTGTGACTCCACGATGCCCGTCGCTCGCACCGACTCATCAACTCCGCGACATCTGTCACTCGCACTCGACTCATCGACTCTGCGACACTCGTCGCCCGGCCTGACTCGCCAACTCCACGACGTCTGTCTCCCGCTCCAACTCGTCGACTCTGTGATGCCCGTTACCCGCACTGACTCCGTAACACCTGTCGTCTGAGTGCAGGCTTCGCTATTCCCGTTGCCTGTGCCTCTCTACCATTTTCATGTCACGTACCCCCGACGCTTCACACACTCCGTCGCGTCCATGCGCCGCGGAACGGATACAGTCGCACCCCTAGCTCCCTGTCACACTATAATGCCCCTGGCACCATACACACTCCACCGCGCCCATGCGCTGTGCTATTGATACAGTTGCACCCCTGGCTCGCTGTCACACTACAGTGCCCTTGGCACCTTATATACTCTTCCCCGCCCATGCATCGCACCCCCTGGCTCCCTGTCACACTACAGTGACCCCCAAACCTTACACATTTTGCCACACCCATGTGATGCGCCGTTGATACAGCTGTACCCCTGGCTCTCTATCACACTACAATGCCCTCGGCACCATACACATTATGTGCTACGCTGCTTATATAGTCACGCGCCCCGCTCTCTGTCACACTACCACGCACCTTGTGTTGGTCCATCCTTTCACCACACCATGCTCACCTTGCCTTGGTCATGGAACATGCTTCGACCTACTCTCCGAAATATGCAGCATCTTACGGGGATAGGCGACTCCTCCGAGAAACTATCTCCGTCAGGGAGTTCTAAGTGTTTTGGCATGAAGACTCCCCTTCCACTGAGTAGACGGCTCCTTCGGGATGCTACCTTGGCCCGTCGGGTAGACGGATCCTCCGGGATGCTACCTTGACACGCTCTGAATGCTCCGGCACAAGGACTCACCCGAGGGGATAGGCGACTCCTCTGGAACACTATCTCCGCTAGGGAGCTTCAACTCCCCTTCTGCCAGGTAAATGGCTCCTCCAGGATGCTACCTTGACGAGCTCTGAGTGCTACGGCGCAGGAGCTCACCCGTGAGGATAGGCAACTTCTCTAGGATACTATCTCTGCTAAAGAGCTTCAACTCCCCTTTTGCCAGGTAGACGGCTCCTTGGCCCATCAGGTAAACGGCTCCTTCGAGGTGCTACCTTGGCGAGCTTCGAGCGCTCCGGCATAAGTACTCACCCGCGGGGATAGCCGACTCCTCCGGGACACTATCTCCGCTAGGAAGCTTTAAGTGCTACAGCATGAAAACTCCCTTCCGCCAGGTAGACGGCTTCTTTGGGATGCTATCTCGGCCCACGGGATAGGCGACTCCTTTAGGACACTATCTCTACAAGGGTGTCTACGTGACTGGCCTATGTGCTCCAGGACTGGGGGCTTTTGCTGGCACCCTTAGGGACTATGACCCCTGGGTCACTCAGAGGCGGGAGCAAGTCTCTAGAAGGCAGTCTTTCCAGACAGACAGGGTGACACTACGAGGGGCAGGGGAGCGTTCGGTCTTCCCCACCGCTACCAGGCCTGTGGGACTCTGTAAGGGCTTGGACTAGTGGCTAGACCAAGGGAGTTCTCTGACCACACCGACACTGTGGGAGCCAGTCTTTCCAGACAGACAGGTGACACTGCGAGGGGTAGGGGAGGTGAATATGCGATCCGACAGTCCATGGAGCAACAACACCTGTGGACCCCTCGGTAACGTGTCACTCCCGAGGAACGCCATGTGTCGCGTGATGACATCATCATCTCAACCTCTATAAATAGGGGGTCTTGAGAATTCATTTGAGGGACTTCACTCTTTACACATTTTCAAAATTCACTTTCTCACTCTAAAATTCTAGAGAGAGAAAGATATAGGACCTTGACTCTAGACTAAATCATCGGTCTATGACAGACGTCGTGTATTCATCTCGTGCCATCGCCCTCGTAGCACTGCCACCCTCAGGCTCTATCTAGGAAGCTCTTGGTCTCTACCCTTGCTCCACTCTTGTTGTGTCCCACATCAGCACACTTGGCATCTGACTTGGACTGCAATCCTTGTGGCACCTCCACGTCGACTGCAAACCCACTTCCTTGGCATCACTAATTAAACCTCAATTTTCCTAATTAAATCCTAATTAGGCCTAATTAGCCATGATAAACCCTAATGAGCCCTGATTAACCTTAATAAACTTAATTAACCCTAGTTATCCTAATTAACCTTTAATAAGAGTAAATGCAACCTAACCCTGACTAAACTATAAACCCTATCATAATCACAGGTGGGACAATATTAACTCCGCAAATGAACTCCATATTCCATTGAGAAACGTGAGTCAGCTTTCCGCATTAGGACTATTCGTTGTTATTTTGTGAAGTCCATTAACAACGAATTGGTCACAACTTGTTGTCAACAAATTTTAAAGTAAATCATTTTGGTTATGGCAAAATTTTGATATTTTGAAAAGATTGTTGCACATATTACCAATTTTTAAACACATGCATGCATAAAAATCCTTAGTTCCTGTTCAAAGGTACTCATTACAAAGTAACGCTTTGTAATGTGCCTTTGGATGTCATGTTTGGGCAATTTGAAAAAGGTAAGTGTTTATAAAATAGTGTATCGACTCATGCTCCATGTTCTATGTCTTGGATATTTGGTACACGTTCTCCCAAATTTCTCAGGTGCATACAAATCTGGTGTTCTAACATTCATTTAGTCTTGCAAGAGTAAGATTAGACGAATGTTAGAACACTTAATCGATGCCGTGTACTTGGAAAAATGAATTGGCAACTGTATTTATAGACATGTACTTTTTATGAATAGAATAGGACCACTATATATTAGAGAATGAAAAGGGTATAAAAATTGTCACATGCATGCATTCATTTTCATATCAACCCTACATAATTATTGGTTTTAATTTAAGGTGGTGTATAGTAATCTCAGTCGTCATGTCGGTAGATCGAAGTTGGATAAAAAGGAAAAATGATGGTTAGTTTGAGGATTGTGTTGATGAATCTTGAGTTCACTTATGCACATCGTGCATATGTTGACTTTGATAAGATAAGGTGTTCGTGCAGTAAATGTGCGTTGTTGCATTGAAGAAAAAGAATGGTAGTGAAAATGGCATCTTCTCTGATACAGTTTTATAGTTTTATGGGTGGATACACAAGGTGGACGCAGTACGAGGAAACAGTAGTATTATCATCAAACTTGGCTAGTCAAGCTAAAGTGGGTGGAGGCCCAGTATAATTATCGAGATATGATATAGATGCTAAGCATGCTAATGTTGACTGGGACAACTATCACGCGATGACAGTCCTCAACAACTGAATGAGGGGGTTCATCAGTTTTATGATTTGTTAAGAGACGCCGAAGAGACGTTGTGGGATGGAATTAGGAAGCACACATGGTTGTCTGCAGTTAGTAGGTTATTACAGTTGAAATCGAACCACGGGCTGGGTGAGAAAGGATTTAATGAGTTCGTTACTTTTATCAAGGAAATTTTATCAGAGATTGAGAAGCTACCCCTGTCGAACTACAATGAGAAGATGATGATGATGAAACTTGGATTGGGTTATGAGCGTATAGATGCCTGCATTAACGACTGTGTACTGTTTTGGAAAGATAATAAGGACTTGACAAGGTGCCCGGTACGTGATCATACGAGGTATAAACTAAACAAAGAAAAATATTGCATGCATGGAAGGTATTATAATATTTTCTGACTAAGCCAAGGCTTCAAAAGGTATACTCCTTCTCCAATACAACTAAACATATGAGGGCTTACTGTGAGACTCGTAGCAGAGATGCCGATGTGATGACACATCCCCCTGATGGAGGGACATGAAAGGAGTTTGACTGCAAGCATCCAACCTTTGCTCAGGAAGTTTAGAATATTAGACTAGGTGTGGTAATTAATGGGTTCAATCCTTTCGGACAGTCTAGCATGCTTTACTCCACTTGACTGTTATTATTATCCCACATAACCTTTCACCAGGCATGGGAATAAAGAAGCCTTACATGTTTTTGTCGTTGTTTATTCTGGGGGTAGAAGAGTTCTGGTAAGGACATAGATACGTGTTTAAGTCCATTGATTGATGAGCTCAACCAACTTTGGGATCCTGGAGTCAAAACTTATAATGCATACCTTAACAGAACTTTCAGATGAGGGTTACTTTGATGTGGACCATACACGATTTTCTCGCATTGGGAATGACGTATGGTTAGATCACACATGGAAAGTTAGCATTCTTTGCTTCGTGGTTCGGGTGTCACCGTAAGCTTTTGCCAGTAGACTATCAGTTCAGTAAGCAGAAGGATAAATCCTACAAAAAATAGAGCAAGAGGTTGTAACACTGGACTATCCATCTGGTGATGAAATGCTCTTAGACCTGGAAGCACTTGATACTGGTATACCATACGACAAGGGTGTGGTGGACAAGAAGATTCTAGGATATGGAAAAGAGCACAACTGGAGGAAATACTGTATTTCCTAGGAGTTAGACTACTGGAGGACATTCATTATTCAAAACAACATGGATGTGATGCATATTGAAAAGAATATCTCATTGCTGCAATGTATCAGAGAGCAAGTTCCAATAGATGAAGAGTCGTGACTGCCACGTATTTATGAAAAGATTCATTCATATTGCTTTTTGAGGATTGTTGCCAAAGGTTGTATGCGAGACTTTGACAACTTTATCTCATTTCTTTCGAGATATATATTCTTCTAGACTCCGGATAAGTAATATGGAGGTTCTTGAGAAGAACATTGTGGTGATAATTTGCATGCTCAAGAAAATAATCCCACTGACATTCGTTGATTCAATGGAGCATTTACATGTTTACTTGGCGTATGAGCTAAGATGGGTGGACTTGTGCAGTATTTGTGATTGTATTTATTCGAGAGGTAATCTTTTAACTCTTTATTGTTCGTTTACATATAATGCAAACCCTGTTATCATTCATACTTCACTTAACTCTATTCAATAAACTTCTAGGTTCATGTTTCATTTAAAGAGAAAAGTCCGTAATAAAGCTCATGCTGAGGGCTCAATTGTTGAGGTTTATGTAATGAAAGAGCTTGTCAACTTTTGTAGCCAATATTTTGGGTCTAATGTTAATACGTGGTTAAATCACTAAGCCGAATGAGGCTGGAACAAGCACACACTTAGAAGGGCATTTATTAATATTCAAGCAGTCATGAAGTCCGTTCAGATGAACCTATACTCGGTGTCTAACGAATGAAGAGTATAGTGTTGCAACAATATATGCCTTTCTAAATTGTGAAAAGTTTTAGCTTTCGTTGAGTAAGTTACTGTCTTCAATTACTATAAATAATTAAGAATATGAGATCAGTGGTTAACTATATCGGCTTGCAATGATTCGATGCAGAATCTCAAATTACTGATTCCGCTAAACTTGAATCTCATCGAAAATTACAATTTCTTGAATGGTTCAAAAGACGTATAAGTCTTTAGCCAAACTATACTATGTGTTATATAACTACGTGGTCTATTCATATGTTGATTTAGCCTTAATTTTCACTGTTTTGTATAATAGGTTCAATCGATCGACAAACCAGTAGACTCTCACTTGAAAGTACTAGCTCACGGCCCTCGTAAACAAGCATCCTGTCATGGAGGCTATATGATCAACGAGTTTAGGTTTAACGTAAGATATGATGACCTAACTCAGAAAATCCAAAATAGTAGAGTCTTGGTCAACAACGACTATTATGACAAGAATAGCATGAAAAATTTATAGAGAGCTGAAGGAGACTGTTGAGCTTATATCTGGGTAGACAAAACGGCTTGGTAATGATCAAGTTTATCTAATTTGATATTACGTAAGGGATTGTAGATGTCAATGTTAAGCAAGACTTGCATCAGATAAACCGTTTGTGATTGCTAGTCATGCTGCATAAGTGTTCTTCGTGGAAGATGTCGCAAATCGTAAATCTCATTGGTATACTGTTATCGGTCCAAGAAATTGTCAGTCGCATATGACAGTGAGGTAGACACCCATCAAGCCGACCAAGCACTTGTCCTGGTACCTGCTGAAATAAACAACGAGGCAGACAATCTTCCTCTTCAATCAACACTTCATCTAGGAGAAGAAGTCGTAGATGGCGATGAAGAAAATGCCAAAAGTGTTGAAGATGATAAGGTTGAGTCTACTGATGAGGAGGATAAATTACAAGATGAAGAGGACGACGAGTCTCAAGAAGAAAAATATGATGAGTCTGAAGATGAAGATGATGTTGACTCTCAGAAATGAAGATGATTAACTTGCAATGTTATAACACGTGTATTCTTGCGCTATGTAACTTGAAAATTTCACTAAATGGTACAACATAATGAAGTCATCTTCCAGTGTGATGTGTACTTGATTACTCTGTAATAATATGTTAACTTACTCGTTCATCAGGTTCATATAGTGTTTCTGTAGTTTTAGTTAGTAGTTTTGTGTTGTCATTTTAATTTGTTAATTTCTTTGCACTCCTCTATACAAAGTCAGTTTCGTGTTGTCAGTTATGGATAGATTACGAGCCATTCATGGTTGCGGTGGATGTTGAACAACGTCCATCCCAGTGGCTCCCACCTCGACATGCCTGCTGATGACGAGGCACATAGCGTGAGTATCTAGCAGGCGAGGACCGAGCCCCAGTCGCAGCCGCAGCCCCATGCCGAGTCTTCCCACCCGCACGCTGGTTTTCTTTCTTCTGTGGGTTCGACGACCTCAGGTATATTTGTATTAGCGTTTAGTCAAAATGTTAGGCGTATATTTAAATTATATTTGAACTGTATTAATGTTCGTGTTTTGTAGGATCTCATTAAGGATGTGCATCGATACATGGAATGCGCATCGACCCCCAATGAAAAGAGAGAGTTGCTCTCACCGAGGAGGGCCAGTAAGTAGAAAATCACATAATGCAGTACTTATCACTTTAATTTCGATAGTTATTACGCTTCACTTATTTAATAATATTAATGTACTTCTTATCAGGATCCTGAAGTATCCAGCAAAAATGAAGATCAATGTCCTCATGAAAGGCCTATTCTTAAAGCCACTGCTGTACTGAAAGGACTGGGATGCCGGGACGAGGGAGTCCTTAAGGGAAGAGTGGTTGGTATGGTTTTCCTTTTTGTCAGTTATTATTTGTTTAATTAGTATTTAATATTTTTATTAATTATACTGATTGTGTAATTAGATGCCTTGCAAGAGGGGTTTGGTTTGAGTCGCTTGAGCAACAGGAGTTGGGGTGGCAAGCTTTTTTTGCCTACATTGACAAAAATTACCGGTGATGGCTACACGATGCACGAGAGCTAGCGTAGAAGATGCTGCCCGAGGGTGCCCCGAAGGAAGAGTTGAAGGGGTATCTCCCTCATTGGATCTCACAATTTGTATAGGGGCAGATGGTTGATAGGTGGATCACTGACCAGCTTAGGAGGCAAAAAGTAAGATTGGGAAAGAGAACCAAAAGGAACGGGATCCCACATACATGGGGGGGGGGGGTTAGTGCCTCACAACATCGTCCGATATAGGAATGCGGCTGAGCACCCAAACCTGGAGAAGGATGAGGTATGTGCTTTGACGTACACTCAGACGCATGGGAGGAAGATGGATAAAGACCATGTATATCGGCAGGGGACTTCATTTCAGATTTTTTTTGGCAGATTGATGTAAGTTACAAATTAATTTATTTATAGTTAAAATTTCGGCTATGTATGTTGCCTTAATGATATTAATGTCAAATTACTATTTTGCAGGTCTCTTATGCATAGATCAGGGGGTTTAGGCAGCAGTTTGGACAGCCATTAGCGTCTACGAGTACAAGTTCGAGTACCGGGGATTAAAGCGGTGGCTGGATACTTTAGGGGTCATAAATAGGCTGAAGAGGTGCGTATGAGGCCTGCCCGTCATGGCTGTACGTGTCGTGATAGGAGCATCCTACCCCCTGCTGCCCTCTATAGACGCAGACACAAACCACGGAGAAACAGTTACACCCGGACGATATATGTCGTATTGCTGAGGAGGTGTTCAAAATGATCAGGGCATGGGAAGATTAGGTACAAACACTATATATACGATTACTATCGAGATTAATGCATCCGTGTCGTTACATGCAGGGCACTGTTGCTGGACATACCGAGCCAAATCTGAATGACAGTTTCCCCATGGATGAGGATGATCAACAGGATCCAGATCCCGGTCTCGACGAGTCCTGAACCCTTCCCCTCCCGGACTTATGCTTCCATCCTCTCCCCTATTTGTATCTCCATCCCACTCTTGTTCCCACTCCCTATTAATCTGGTTCACTCTGAACAAAATTGTATACATTTTATGTTTAATTAGTACATATTTTGAAATTTAAATAATTAAAAATGGTTTTAGGGTTAAATAATTACTGATTAATCATCAATTATTTAATCCTACTGTGGATAGAGCATTGAGATTTGAATTTGAGTTACAGGTTTAGGTACTAGAATAAAATTTAAAAAAAATATTCTTAGCGACGGATTTTATTTTGTCCCTAAAAGTCTTAAATTATAATGCATCTAAATTTTTTTAGCGACGGAATTCCCGTCGCTAAAGGTATTAGCGACAGACTTTTAGCGACAAAAATTTTGTCGCTAAAAGTGCATTACTTTTTGCCGCCAGGCTTTTAGCGACGGATCTTTTGTCGCTAATATCTTTAGCAAGGGAAAATTTCGTCGCTAAATATTTTTCAAAATTATTAATTTCAAGAAAAGAATTAAACTAAAATACGGAAATTATCTTTAGAGATGAAAACTGTGTTACTAATGAATTTATCGTCCTGTGGCCAAAAGTTAACATTTTTGCGACGGATTTATAAACTCTGCCGCTAAACTTTTAGTGACGGAGTTAATGGCAATAGACTTTTAGTGACAGAGTGTTCGTCGCTAAAAATCTTTAGCGACGAGAAATGAACTTTTAGTGACGGAATTATCCATCGCTTAAAGTCCCTTTTCTTGTAGTGAAAATTTTGATTAAAGGCTTTAAAGACTGATCTTTGACCGACTAATATGACTTTGACCTTCAAATCTGAGCTTGAAGCTTCATTAGATGAATACAATATGACTTGGATCTATTTGTTTCAACCTAAAGGGCAGTTATAAATTGATCTTGGACCTCAAATTTCGTGCATTACATATTGATCTAACTGAAAATAAAACCCTTAGTTAATCGATGGCACTTGGCATTCCTAGTTAAACTGGGTCAGCTACGATTAATGGTTACCTAATTAGATAAATTAGGATTCTGAAAGGACTCTAACATGATCCTAGAAGATCAGACCCAAGGCCCAGCCGTGACTTCTAATTCTATCTGGATTCTGACATCTATGCCTATATAAAGGGACTCCCTTAGGTATGCATAGAACTATTCACAATACAAACACCATAGAGTTCTATCTTGCAGTTGTGATCTAAAATAAGCATCATCGCTTTTTTTTTTTTTTTGTCTTGCATGTCATCGTTCTCGACTTTGTTTACCGATCAAATTTTTAACAATAAAAGATTGGTGTCATCCCTTGGATGTACAAGTAGAGTTGTCAAATGGGTCGGGCGGCCCGCGGGCTGGCCCGACCCGGCCCCTTTGATGAACAGTGCTGGCCCGGCCGTTTAGGGCCTAGGGCCTGGGTTTGGCCCGGCCCGGTTCTGGCCCGGTTCAGGCCCCCCTCTTTACTTTTGAAATTCCACTTTCCCCCCTTTCCCCTCAATGGATTTATTCCCCTTTTCCCCCCTAAACAGTACTGAAGATTTAAGTAATGCGAAGAATAATAACACATCTTAAAGTCTTTGATTTTTTTTCTTTATAAATATAGTGGTCATGGGATCGAGTAAATTTCTATCATCTTTATGTATTGAAATTGCTGACCCCAATGCATCGTGTACCCCACATTTGCTGTATTTTGTCAATTTATGTTACAATTTGAGTGAGCTGGAACTTGGAATCTGCTCTATTTCAGAACAGATATTGTTTTGTGCCCAACCATGGGCTTCAGATAATCGAACCTAATTCCAGTTCTAGTGTTCGGATTGCCCAAAATTTGGTTTAAAAGAGAGAATGCATAAAGAAGATTCAAAAGGTATTTCTTTTTAAGTGTAAGTTTTACCAAGAAGAGTAGCTTTGTCCTCGACTTTTAAGCTCCATCAACGGATGTGCATTGCATAGCCTCACACAATGAACCTGAAGCCAGTGGCGAAGGGGAGGGGTAGCACTGTCGCGTGCCCACCCCCATCTTTTGGGATGAAGTTTTTCTTGACAATTTGGCTTTTATCTTTATGATGATGATATTTGTTACTTCATGTCCCTTTGAGAATTTATCATTATTGAGAACCTTTTTGAAGCCAAACTTGTTGATTTAGTATATTGAATTAGTCTTACCATATACCGTAAAACATATTCTTACACATCAATATTTTTAACTCTTATTGCACCTAGCTCAAAGAGAGCAGTCTTTGAAAGCTTACCAGCACCTAGATCATTGCCGCCTCATTTTAGTGACACATTTTCAATATAGAACATGTGCATGCTTTAAACAATGTGTGGCATATGTCAATAAATGAGACTATGTGAATCTTAAATCTTAAACATGCATTTTTATGGGTTAAAGTCTAAAGCTTTAAAAAAATGTGTGGCATATGTCAAGTAATTAAGGTAGCGCTTGGTAACATTTAAATTTTCAGTTTTGTAAACTGAAGAGAAAAACGCGATTGACACACAGTTTTCGTTTTTTCCCCCTTCAGTTTTGAAAAGCAGTTTTCAAAACAGGGCTGTTTTTTAAAACTCCCATTTTGGAGTTTTTGAGTTTCCAGTTTTGATTTTGTTTTAAGACCATCACCGTCGCCGCCGCCCACCACCGCCGGCCATCGCCACCATCATAACCGCCACCACAACCGCCACTAAAGAAAAAACTCAAAATAAAACTGAGTAATCAAACACCTAAAATAAAAAACTCAAAATAAAAACTGAGTAAATAAACACCCATTTGTTTTTGTAAAAAATAAAAACTAAACTCGTTTTGGTTTTTATTTTTCTAGAAACAAAAAACCAAAACAAAAAACCAAAATTAAAAGTGATTTCAAACAACCCTAAGATTTTGCGGGTCTTACGTCAAAATATGCATATTCATGTTGGCACATGCAGATTTTCAAAAGAAAAGAATTCACCTATGTTTTTTAGTTTGCACGTTTTTGTTTTTCATTTTTCACGATTAGTCATGGTCTCCATGGCAATGGTGGTAGCGGTGGCATAGCCTTGGACTCAAATGCCTCATTCAGGCCTTCGTAGACGTCGGTAGTTGTGACGGTGCGGGTCTAATGGCTGCACTGCTGGTTGCGGCTTGCTTCCGAACAAGATGGCACCGACCTGTTGATGTTCGCTAATGACAGTGCCCATGGTTGCGCAAATCTGGCGTAAGGGTTGTGGCTGGCTACCGATTGGTTGTGACAGGGCTTCTCATGACGCCGACACTTGCTTCTGTGAGGCGATAACTCTGATGAAATAAGAAGAATCCATGGGAGTAGTGGCCTATTGGCTATGCGCGGCGCCATCCCTTTGGCGGCGGTGGGTGGTCTGCTGTCAAGGTTTTGACCCATGGGGCTGTCAAGTTTTTGACCTGTGGGGCGTCGGCAGGTGCTGTTTGTTCCCGCCCCCCCCCCCCCCCATTTGTTGTTGTTGTTGTTGTTTCTGCATTAGCAGTGGTGGTTTGTGGTGCCTGTAACTCTGGCGACACTGCTTCCTATATATATATTGTCATGGTGGGCCGTGGTGGTCGAGACGAAGCTGTGTGGCTGCCTTGATGGCGCTATAGATGGCATCAGTGAAGACACCTTAATCAAGCAACCTGTAATTAATCCATGGGGGCAGCCACCCCTTGGGCGACTATGTGCCTGCTACTCTGGGTCGATGGTAGGTGGCCAGTTTGAACAACCCCCTTTCCTTTTTTTTTCTTCTTTATTTCGCTGTGACGATGGCTGAAAGGAGACCTACGGTGGTAGGTAGGCCATCAACAGACCTAAAGCAACCAACACAAAGCTCATCACAGATCTTTCAGGAAAAACAGCGAGGGAGGCCTCCTACTGCAACGCATCAAAGCCACCGGTAAAGTTGCCACAACAACCGTAAACACCGCAGCGTCAACAAGGTTTGTCCCACAAAGCTTCAGTTAGTGGGATGAAATGCACATAGTTGATGGCCTACCTACCACCGTAGGTCTCCTTTCAGCCATCGTCACAGCGAAATAAAGAAAAAAAAAGGAAAGGGGGTTGTTCAAACTGGCCACCTACCATCGACCCAGAGTAGCAGGCACATAGTCGCCCAAGGGGTGGCTGCCCCCATGGATTAATTACAGGTTGCTTGATTAAGGTGTCTTCACTGATGCCATCTATAGCGCCATCAAGGCAGCCACACAGCTTCGTCTCGACCACCACGGCACCACCATGACAATATATATATAGGAAGCAGTGTCGCCAGAGTTACAGGCACCACAAACCACCACTGCTAATGCAGAAACAACAACAACAAATGGGGGGGGAACAAACAGCACCTGCCGACGCCCCACAGGTCAAAAACTTGACAGCCCCATGGGTCAAAACCTTGACAGCAGACCACCCACCGCCGCCAAAGGGATGGCGCCGCGCATAGCCAATAGGCCACTACTCCCATGGATTCTTCTTATTTCATCAGAGTTATCGCCTCACAGAAGCAAGTGTCGGCGTCGTGAGAAGCCCTGTCACAACCAATCGGTAGCCAGCCACAACCCTTACTCCAGATTTGCGCCACCATGGGCACTGTCATTAGCGAACATCAACAGGTCGGTGCCATCTTGTTCGGAAGCAAGCCGCAACCAGCAGTGCAGCCATTAGACCCGCACCGTCACAACTACCAGCGTCTACGAAGGCCTGAATGAGGCATTTGAGTCCAAGGCTATGCCACCGCTACCACCATTGCCATGGAGACCATGACTAATCGTGAAAAATGAAAAACAAAAACGTGCAAACTAAAAAACATAGGTGAATTCTTTTCTTTTGAAAATCTGCATGTGCCAACATGAATATGCATATTTTGACGTAAGACCTGTTGGAATTGGGTTTTAAACCCATTGTGAGAAGCAATTTTGAATCAATTTTCAAATGGGTTCTAAACCATATTTTGGTTAGGGCCAAATTGATTCATGTTCATCTATTGGAATAGATGATCATGGTATATTCACATGTCTAAAACAAATGGAAGGTGAATGAGAAAATTGAAGTTAAAGTTGGTGGATCAACTTGAAGGGAAGAGAGAATCCCACATAGAAGAATTAAAGCAAATGTTGTCTCCTTATAAGGCTTAGCCTTGAGCTAAGGGATGGGCCCCTTGGGGGTACCCATGTTTTGTAAGGAGGGAGGACCTAGGTTGACCCAAGGTCCACCACGCGCGCGCCGCCCCGTCCCGGTCCGTGGCTTGGGCTTGGGCCCATTAGGCTTTATTCTTTTTGGGACAAAAATATTTAAATAAATAAAGTTTATTTATTTATTTATTTTATTTTCAGGAAAGTTGTGACCTTTCCAGCTAAACAGTTTTTCCTGTGAAGAGTTGCACCCCCCAGTGGATACTGTGTATAAATACGAGTCAGTTTTACAAAAATTAACCAATCCCGAAATTATCTTCTGCAATTTTTCTTCTGTCTCGTTCCTGTGTCCGAAAGAGTTCTGTGCTTTTGTTTTGGTTCGCCGGGTCTGCAATTTGGAGTGCTCCTATTTCAGACGTATTGTCGTTGTATCCTGGGAGACTGTCGTCAAGAACCGTCAGCACCATTGCGGGACGAATAAGTCTTAAGGACAGTGAATCAAATTCACGCCTCGACCTTTTTCCTTTGCTGTTCTGCAATCTTCTTGTGAGTTGTTAAATAAACTATTATTTATTTCCTTACGTTACTGCTGTTTTTGGAACCTTAACATATGACTGTTAGTATATTTTCGATATTGTTTTTCTGCACAAATATACACAAAGTATACGTAGAAACCAACATTCTTAAGACTTATCCCTTGTTTTTTGCATACTTTGTGTTGCATGTGTAGAATCATTGCTTTCGAATTTCGTAATAGTGTTCTCAAAACAGTGTTTTCAAATCAGCGTTTTCTAAATTTCGTTTTCTTATTTGATTCTGTCAATCTTTACGAAAATTATTTTCAGATTCAAAATTTAATTTTAGTGATACTAGACTCTGATTTATACTATTGTGATAGACTGGACTGTTTATTAATTGTTGTTATATTCTGTTGATAGATTTATAACAATGGCTACTAGTGAAACCAATTCGGAAAGTGGACCGATTAATCCCAACGTGCAACACGGTGGTGGGACTGTGTATGCGACGCCTTATGTGGCACCAACTCATGGTTCTGTTGGACTTGGTGAAAGACCGGAAAAGTTCAATGGAAAAGATTTCAAGAGGTGGCAACAAAAGATGTTGTTTTACTTGACCACTCTTAACTTGGCAAGATTCTTGCAAGAGGATGCACCAGATCTTGGTGAAAATCCTGACCGGCAAACTGTGGCTGCCGTGGAAGCTTGGAAGCATTCGGATTTTTTGTGCAAGAACTACATCCTCAATGGATTGGACAATGCGTTGTATAACGTATATAGTCCAATGGTCAATGCGAAAGCATTGTGGGAATCCTTGGAAAGGAAATACAAGACGGAAGATGCCGGCTCAAAAAAATTTGTAGTCGGCAAATTCCTTGATTTCAAGATGGTGGATTCTAAGACAGTGATTAGTCAAGTCCAAGAGTTTCAGCTTATTCTACATGATATTCATGCGGAAGGGATGGTACTTGGAGAGTCTTTTCAAGTGGCTGCTTTGATAGAAAAATTGCCACCTACTTGGAAAGATTTCAAGAACTATTTGAAACATAAACGCAAGGAGATGAAGCTCGAGGATTTGATCGTCAGATTAAGGATTGAGGAGGATAATCGCCAGTCCGAGAAGAAGGCCGGTAATTATCATCAGGAGGCCAAGGCAAATGTGGTCGAGCAAGGTCCATCAAAGAGGAGGAAAATTTCCGATTCCGATGGTCCAAGCGGAGCAAGAGGCTCACATTTCAAAGACGGTGAGAAGAAGAAGTTCAAAGGGAACTGTTTTGTGTGCGGCAAAGCTGGCCATCGTGCTAAGGATTGTCGCAAAAACAAAGGAAACTTTAAGAAAGGAAAGAATTCTCAAGCCAACGTGACCGAAGTTACCAAAATCACCGAAGACGTGACAGATTTGAATTTATCTGCGGTGGTATCCGAAGTCAACTTGGTTGGAAATCCCAAACAGTGGTGGGTAGACACGGGCGCTACTCGACATGTGTGCTCCGAGCGAAATATGTTCACTACATATGAGAGCGCCAACAACGAGAATCTATTCATGGGAAACTCTTCTTCTTCAAAGGTGCTAGGAATGGGAAAGGTGGTCTTAAAGATGACATCCGGCAAGGAATTGAGTCTCAACAATGTGCTTCATGTGCCAGACATTCGGAAGAATCTAGTGTCAGGCTCATTGTTGAGTAAGAATGGCTTCAAGCTAGTGTTTGAGAGTGATAAATTTGTACTCACTAAAAGTGGGATGTTTGTAGGAAAAGGGTACTTATGTGATGGTCTGTTTAAGTTAAATGTAATGACCATCGTGCCTAAAGTTGTACCAAATTCCGATATTAATAAAACTATTTCTTCTGCTTACTTGTTGGAATCTCCTAATTTATGGCATTGTAGATTAGGTCATGTAAATTATGGTTCCATACAAAAGCTAGTGAAAAATGGATTTTTGCCTAAAATGAATTTTGACTCACATAAAGCATGTGAAATTTGTATTGAAGCTAAAATGGCAAAAACGTCTTTCAAGTCAATTGAAAGAAGTACGGAACCTTTAAGTCTAATTCATAGTGACATATGTGACTTAAAGGTGGTACAATCTAGAGGAGGAAAAAAGTATTTTATTACTTTTATTGATGATTGTACGAGATTTTGTTATGTATATTTGCTTAGAAGCAAGGATGAAGCCTTGGAAGCATTTATGCAATACAAAATTGAGGTTGAAAATCAACTTAGCAAGAAAGTCAAAGTACTAAGAAGTGATAGAGGTGGAGAATATGTTTTCCCTCTTGAAAAATTTTGTGCTGATCATGGAATCATTCATGAGACCACGGCACCATATGCGCCTCAGTCAAATGGAATTGCTGAGCGGAAAAATCGTACTTTAAAGGAAATGATGAATGCTTTGTTGATAAATTTTGGACTACCAGATAACTTGTGGGGGGAAGCGGTCTTAACCGCAAATCATATACTTAATAAAGTACCTCACAAGAAGCTGCAAAAGACACCTTATGAGCTATGGAAAGGTCGTCCTCCTTCCTTCAAATATCTTAAAGTGTGGGGGTGTCTAGCAAAGGTAGCTATCCCACCACCTAAAATGGTAAAAATAGGTCCTAAAACGGTTGATGGAATTTTCATTGGATATGCAAGCCATAGCTCGGCATATCGGTTCTTAGTGCATAAATCTGAAATTGACGATATACACGTCAACACCATTATGGAGACAAGGAATGCACATTTCTTCGAGGATGTATTTCCTTGTCGAGTGGCACAAGAACGGAGTTCTTTAAAAAGAACTAGTATGGACCAAGAACCCTCACAAGAGGAAGATGAGCCAAGACGTAGCAAGAGAGCTAGAACGTCTACATCTTTTGGTCCTGATTTTCTAACATATTTGTTAGAAAATGAGCCTCGTACTTACAGTGAAGCAATGTCGAGTCCCGAAACTCCTCATTGGAAAGAGGCTATTAACAGTGAAATAGAATCCATCATGCAAAATCATACGTGGGAACTGGTGGATCTTCCTCCTGGAAATAAACCATTAGGGTGTAAATGGATTTTTAAGAGAAAGATGAAAGCTGATGGAACGATCGAAAAATATAAGGCCAGATTGGTTGTCAAGGGATATAGACAAAAGGAAGGCCTTGATTATTTCGATACATATTCACCAGTAACGAGAATAACATCCATTCGAATATTGATAGCTATTGCAGCTATCAATAATTTTGAGATACACCAAATGGATGTGAAAACAGCCTTCCTAAATGGAGATCTGAATGAAGAGATCTATATAGAGCAACCCGAGGGGTTTGTAGCTCCGGATCATAAGAGGAAGGTGTGCAAGCTTGTTAAGTCACTTTATGGACTAAAACAGGCTCCGAAACAATGGCATGAAAAGTTTGATAAAGTCATGATCGAAAATGGCTTTAGAATCAACGAATGTGATAAATGTGTCTATGTTAAAGGGACGGAAAAAGGATATGTCATTGTTTGCCTTTATGTGGATGATATGCTCATTATCGGGAGCAATAATGAATTCATTAAGGCTACAAAGAAAATGTTGGCCAGTAAATTTGATATGAAAGATATGGGTGTGGCTGATGTTATACTTGGTATGAAAATTACCAAAACATCAAATGGACTAGTCTTGTCACAATCTCATTATATTGAGAAAGTGCTAGACAAATTTAAAAGTTATGATGATAGTCCGGTTAAGACACCGCTAGATGTAAATTTACATCTAACAAAGAATACTGGGGAAGGAATATCTCAATTAGAGTATTCGCGCATAATTGGTAGCCTAATGTATATCATGAATTGCACGAGACCCGATATAGCATATGCTGTCAGTAAACTGAGCAGATATACTAGTAATCCGGGAAAGAATCACTGGTTAGCTATTGTAAGAGTTTTAAGGTATTTAAAATATACCTTAAACTTTGGTCTGCATTATACAAGATATCCAGCTGTTTTAGAAGGATACAGTGATGCCAACTGGATATCAGATTCTAATGAAACAAAATCCACAAGTGGATATGTGTTTACATTAGGAGGAGCAGCTATTTCTTGGAAATCCTCTAAACAGACATGTATTGCCAGATCCACTATGGAATCTGAATTCATTGCTTTAGATAAAGCAGGAGAAGAAGCGGAGTGGCTTCGTAATTTCTTGGAGGATATTCCAAATTGGTCTAAACCTGTGCCACCAATTTGCATACATTGTGATAGTCAATCTGCAATTGGAAGAGCACAAAGCAGTATGTATAACGGCAAGTCTAGACACATACGTCGCAGACACAATACCGTTAAAGAATTACTTTCTAGTGGAATTATCTCTATTGACTACGTGAAGTCAAAGGATAATATTGCGGATCCGTTAACGAAAGCTTTGACTAGAGAGAAAGTAAATACGTTATTGAGGGGAATGGGTCTTAAGCCTATGAACTAAAGAGTTGCCATAATGGAAACCCTACCTAGCTGACTGGAGATCCCAAGATCTAGGTTCAAAGGGAAAACCGAATTATGTAAATGCGACTCAGACAGAGCACTGTGGGGGTTAAAACCCTAATATCCATTCCTATGATGAGAAGACAGTGGCACCTTCAAAAGGTTAGGTTAAGCTATGCTTTTAATGACTCTTATATCTTGGAAATCCAAGTGGGGGGTGCAGTAGGAACCTCTAATAAGAAGTCACCTATGTGAGTAAGAAGTGGGCCGCTTCTATGAGAATTGTAAGGCTGAATTCTCAGAGAGTACTCATGAAAACCAGGAGTGTTCAAGGCCAAAATGAACACAACAATGAGAACCTCAAAACAATGTTTGAACGATACTGTGTGAAATTCTTTTGTCTTGGTTTACACTAAAGGTTGAACAGTTCAAGACATCATGTTCACTGGTTAACCAGTAAATCCGATAGTTCTCACTAGGGAAGGTTCAAGGCCATCGGCTACCTATCCCGATGCAGTGTCGTTCTAAAGAACTCTTTCTTGTGTCAGTGTTTCTTTGTATTAGTGTCCAGTCAATTTTCTATTCATGTGGGGGATTGTTGGAATTGGGTTTTAAACCCATTGTGAGAAGCAATTTTGAATCAATTTTCAAATGGGTTCTAAACCATATTTTGGTTAGGGCCAAATTGATTCATGTTCATCTATTGGAATAGATGATCATGGTATATTCACATGTCTAAAACAAATGGAAGGTGAATGAGAAAATTGAAGTTAAAGTTGGTGGATCAACTTGAAGGGAAGAGAGAATCCCACATAGAAGAATTAAAGCAAATGTTGTCTCCTTATAAGGCTTAGCCTTGAGCTAAGGGATGGGCCCCTTGGGGGTACCCATGTTTTGTAAGGAGGGAGGACCTAGGTTGACCCAAGGTCCACCACGCGCGCGCCGCCCTGCCCCGTCCCGGTCCGGTCCGTGGCCGTGGCTTGGGCTTGGGCTTGGGCCCATTAGGCTTTATTCTTTTTGGGACAAAAATATTTAAATAAATAAAGTTTATTTATTTATTTATTTTATTTTCCGGAAAGTTGTGACCTTTCCAGCTAAACAGTTTTTCCTGTGAAGAGTTGCACCCCCCAGTGGATACTGTGTATAAATACGAGTCAGTTTTACAAAAATTAACCAATCCCGAAATTATCTTCTGCAATTTTTCTTCTGTCTCGTTTCTGTGTCCGAAAGAGTTCTGTGCTTTTGTTTTGGTTCGCCGGGTCTGCAATTTGGAGTGCTCCTATTTCAGACGTATTGTCGTTGTATCCTGGGAGACTGTCGTCAAGAACCGTCAGCACCATTGCGGGACGAATAAGTCTTAAGGACAGTGAATCAAATTCACGCCTCGACCTTTTTCCTTTGCTGTTCTGCAATCTTCTTGTGAGTTGTTAAATAAACTATTATTTATTTCCTTACGTTACTGCTGTTTTTGGAACCTTAACATATGACTGTTAGTATATTTTCGATATTGTTTTTCTGCACAAATATACACAAAGTATACGTAGAAACCAACAAGACCCACAAAATCTTAGGGTCTGTTTGAAATCACTTTCAATTTTGATTTTTTATTTCTAGAAAAATAAAAACTAAAACGAGTTTAGTTTTTATTTTTTACAAAAACAAATGGGTGTTTATTTATTCAGTTTTTATTTTGAGTTTTTTCTTTTAGGTGTTTGATTACTCAGTTTTATTTTGAGTTTTTTCTTTGGTGGTGGTTGTGGTGGCGGTTGTGATGGTGGCGATGGCCGGCGGTGGTGGGTGGCGGCGACGGTGATGGTCTTAAAACAAAATCAAAACTGAAAACTCAAAAACTCCAAAATGGGAGTTTTAAAAACCGCCCTGTTTTGAAAACTGCTTTTCAAAACTGAAGGGGGAAAAAACGAAAACTGTGTGTCAATCGCGTTTTTCTCTCCAGTTTACAAAACTGAAAACTTAAATGTTACCAAGCGCTACCTTAATTACTTGACATATGCCACACATTTTTTTAAAGCTTTAGACTTTAACCCATAAAAATGCATGTTTAAGATTTAAGATTCACATAGTCTCATTTATTGACATATGCCACACATTGTTTAAAGCAAGCACATGTTCTATATTGAAAATGTGTCACTAAAATGAGGCGGCAATGATCTAGGTGCTGGTAAGCTTTCAAAGACTGCTCTCTTTGAGCTTTTATATTACCTAGACCTATTTATGTTTTTGGTCTAACATTGTCCATCTGTGTCAATTGGCACAAGCATAATTTTGGATCTGAGTGCTATGACTTTTTTATTGAGCTCAGTTGCCACAAGCAACGCAGCATAGCCCTGTTGTCTAACCAACAAGGCAATAATGGGGTCATTGAGTATGATTATTGTTCATATTTTATGCTAAAAGATAGTTACATTTACCAACTCATATGCTTTACTGCTAGGAAGGACATTTTCCTAGCTCATGCGATTTCCTGTTGTAAGGGCTTAAACAACGTACACAAACTTGAACAGCAGCCATTAAATGCTTCATAAGTGAAGAACAAGCTCACAACCCCTTGCAACTTTAATTTAGGCCTAGGGTTTCAACTATAACATCCTACAGTCTCGAAGTCACATGCAGACTCTCGTAATGTCATTTGGTCATGCGCTGACCTTTGATGAGTTGATTCTACAAAAATGGAGGCCCGCAAGCTGCCAACGCAACCAGGTAATTAAAGCCAGTTTTTGCTTGTAAGGGATAATTATGTGTTGACAAAATGCGACAACATTTTTACTACTCATTCATTGACAACTGACTCAGACAAACTCCGTGTCCTCTACTTGCTCAAAAGGACTCCACGTCCCTAATTGCTCTGTTGCGTTCTCTACCTTCAACTTTGTATGTTCGTCCAACTGAGCAGATAGATTATGGTCCTTAACATTTCGTTGCTCATACAAGTCTTTTTGCGACCATGCCCTTCACAATGAAAGAAAAAACATCGTTATATTTGTGCCCTCTCTGACAGTGAGGCTTCATATATATATGAGAGTAGCAATATGGCAGGCTCAATGTCCTGCACCCTCTAACTTAGTGTCAAGGCAACATTTACTTATTTCTTTGATTGCAGCCCCTAAGGCCGTTTACATGAATTTTACATTCCACTAGCCCCCGGAGGTGTTACAACAAACATCATATTCCACTGGCCTCCAAAGGCGTTGACGTGAACTTTATATTCCATTTTGCCTCGAGGGCATTTACACGAACTTTATGTTTTATAAGCCCCCCAAGGGCATTTATGTAAACTTTATGTTCCATTCAGCCCCAAGGCCACTTACTTGAACTTTATGTCTAGTTAGCCCCCAAGGGTGTTTGCATGAACTTTATGTTCCAAACCCTTAAGGGCGTTTACATAAACTTTATGTTCCATTCACCTCAAGGGAGCCTATGTGAACTTTATTTTCCATTAGCCCCAAGGGCACTCACACGAACACTATGTTCCATATTCCCTCAAGTAATGATCTCATGAGCCAAAGCTTAAAGAAGAATTGGCCTGGCTCGAAGCCTCGAGAAAAGAAGGCATTACATAGGAATGCATCAACTCATCTTCTTTTCACTCGAATATTCCCTAGCAGTATGCTAGATAGGGTCTACCAACTCCTAACTGATGACGCGAGTTCGAGTAAGCTAACATTTACAAGCAAATGAAAGCTGATGATGTGAGCTCGAGTAAGTTAACATCTACAAGCACATGCATGCAACAACTTACATGCATAAAGCTTTGTATACTCTCCAAATAGAGGCTACAATGAGGCACTCCCGCTTAGAATCTCAAGATATAATAAATCATCTTCCTAAAGACAAATTCGAACAACCTGCTTGGGCAAAATTCTAAGACCTAACTCTCAAGAGCTAAAGTCCGAACAACCTACTTGAGCCAAATTTCGTGGTTTATCCTATGAGCTTAAGTTCAAGCACAATTAGATGGAGAAATTATTATTTACCTCTACAAATAGGTCAGGAGTCCGCCAAAGATTCGATCCATATCTAAAGACACCTGATATACACTTTTCAAGCCAAACGTTTTGGCTAAGAAAGTGGAAGGATTACGAAATAACTAAAAGTAAATCTTTAATCAATGGGGGATACTTGAATTTATCTGTCCAAATGGGTTAACTACAATTGTAGTTACCTTACTGGATAAATTAGTGTTTTGAAAGGAGTCTAACATGATCCTCAAGGATCACGCCCAAGGCCCAGCCGTCACTCCAAATTTTATTAGGGTTCTAACACCCATGCCTATATAAACACCATCACGTTTTAGCTTTCTTAAAGTTTTATCATATAGGTGGCCTCTAACTTAAGTATCAAAGAGTTGTCTTGCAGTAACCCCCACTCGACGGTCACTCTTCTATTTTGCAGGTCATCATTCCTGATTGTGGTTCTCGATCAACTTTTGTGCAGTAACAAGTATGGAAGCTTGACCTTTTGGATTTAAAGGAGCTTTAAAGGAATGTCGACTCTTTTAATGGTCTTTCAAGTTTTGCATGCCGCTACTGTTGAGGCCTCGAGTTACATTTTCAGTTCTTTGGTTTGCTCACCTTTTATTTTCCCCGATTGACCACCTACCCACCTCTACTACCACCACTAACCTATGCCCACCTCCACTGTCACTACCACGTATCCTAGTACCAACCATACCAGCCACCCATGACGATCACAACACCATCTTTTCACCAGCTTCCTCAAAAATCGCCAATCATAATCAAGTGCTAAACATCATCATACCTTAGTGGAAATGCAAACAGGTCTACATAATTAGTCTTAATTTTTTATGCAAGCTCAACAGCTTTTTTCTTGGATTACTTTAAAAATAAAAAATGGGTTAGATCTCGGATAGATATCTAGCCGATGTTAAAGCCGTTGGTTATCTCGTGAACTGGAGGTGGCTTTGTGGATGATGGCTGTAATAAGGCTGACTTGTTGGTATCATCATGTGTTTAGGATATGGCTGCTATGATTTTGTGGTCATTTTCAAAGTGCGGTTGTGGTAGTGAAGAAAGGCTGGGTGGTGGGAGAGATTGGAAGATGGGTCCTCAAGGTGGTCGTGGAGGTAGGTCAAGGTGATGGTATAGTGGAAAGAAGGAGAGAATGATCCAAAAAAGGTAACATTGGCGATTTTAATGTTATGGCCTTGTTTTGCCAATTTTTCAAAGGTACAAGGTTTGTTACCTTGAAGAATGTACAACAAACCCTTACGCATCCCTTGCATACATATTTCCACAGTACGGCCTTTTAGTAATATTTACTCTGCAATTGAAGCTCAAGGCTCGCCACCTGGTGATGTAGTCCACTATAAGCTCTTCCTATCGCTTGGATTCAATAAGCTCCATCATACTCACATGAGGGCTGGTACCATAGAAACGATTCTTTAAATCAAGCTCTTATTCTTCTCAATGATCTATAGACTCAAGCTCTAAGTCTCTATACAAGAAGGCATTCCTTTTAAGAGATCAAATAATCTGCTTCATGAAAAGGTCCTCTTCATCAAGTTTGCAATCTGAAAGTCTTTTTTCTATATTGTCTTTGTTAGTTTTAAAAGGCAAGAGACATAGCGACTAGTTGCTCTTCTCACGAAGTGGCATTAGTCATCATAACTAGCATGAAAATTAGTGCTTGGAAGAATTTCACAAATAATTAAACACAGGATTAAACACAACTCTATGAATTTCACAAATAATTAATGCTAAATCCTTTGATTCAATCTTCGAATTGGTCATTATCAAATGGCTAAATAGCTTGATCTTGAGACGTCAATTTTTTGCTATTTGAATCTTCACACTTGAAAGATCATTGAAGAAATGCTTGATTCAGTGCTTCAAGGCTTTATCCTAAACAAACATTGCAGTCTCTTGATTTGTAGATTTGTAAAATCATCAAAGCTGAAGACAAATTTCTCTTTTATTTAAGCATAAGTAGAGATCAATTTTCATGTCTTCGGAACGTTCTACTGAAGAATAACATTGTTTTAGTTCGTATTTTTCTACAGATGAAGTATAAAGTGCCAGAAATCTTGAGAAGAATTTTACTAGAACTAACAGTTCAACAGAACTCGTCTATCTTTTTTTTTTCCTATCCCAGGTTTTTTATTGATAGTCTAGGTGTTAGGCCTAATTAAGGGAAATCCATGCTTTGGGCTTTAATTTATTAATAATTGAAGGGATGTTGTCCTCTTAATTTAATAAGTCCCATGAGCAGGGTTTTGATTCCTAATTGATGAATTTTGTGTCCTTAGTTTACGAAATTCTATAAATTAGGGTCTACTAGCAAAACCTCATCATTGGGCTCGACTCATTGGTCAAATCATTTGGTTAGACTAATTTCTTGTTATTTGATTTTGGGTTAAGCCCATTATTTAGTTCGGCCCCTTACCAAGTTATCTTTTGTGCCTGCTTTTCTCGCGCCGTTGGATATTACACTAGTCAACAAGAGTTGGTATTATTGACTAGTAAACATTTTGGGTGTCATCTATAATTACTAGTCGACCTAAATTCTATATTTATATGGTACTAAATTTACTTTAGAAGTTCCTCAAAAAATAAAAACTTCAGTGGGGTGGATGTAATATATCTCTTATCTCTTATGCTTCTGAGAACTCGTAGCACATTCAGTATGTGTAGCGAAAAAAACTAGGATTTGGATCAAGATAAAATGATGACTTGTATAAGCTAGCACAATCTATAAAAGTGTTACGCTGTGGCAAAGGCGTGCCATGGCCTCCCCTAAAATTATTCAACTCTGCTATTTTTGTGGATTGTAATTTTCTCGTCTCTCTTTATTTAATCAAAGTTTCCATTGAGATGATTAACTTTGAGAGTTTGGAACTAAGTACCTGATTGGCATGTCATCCGAGATTTTTGTTCTCATTTTGTGTTTTAATTCTTAGTTATATATATGTAGTACGTGTTTTTTAGAAAATATGTCTCTAAAAGACCTTCTTTTTTTTTGTTTAATTGCTTGTTCAGTGTTTTCAGTTTGAGCTAAATAGGACAAGACCACTGGCCATTATCCATAGTGTCAACTTGGTCATTGGACTTATGTTTGTGTTAAAGTCAAACCAACCATTTAATTCGTTAAATGGCCCAATAAGGTCCTCCTCCTAACTTCGCTTAACTACAGACCTCATAAGATTGGATTTGTTATTCGGCGCAATGTCCTCCTCCCAACTTTGATTAACCCCAGGGGTTTTTACTGCCTATGGGCAAGGCACGTGGGGCTTATGTAAGGGGCACAATTATAAGAAGAAAAAAAATCAATAACTTCTTTTATTTTTCAGTTTTTGGTCCAAGAAGTTTTTGTTTCCGTAGATCACCCGCCTACTCACCACCACCACTCCTAAACCACATTTACTGCCACCATTAACCAATACCCACCTCTATTGCCACAACCACCTATCTTAGTAGCAACCCAATCCGCCACCCATCACAATTACATCACTTCTTCCTCTCAGCTTCCTCAAAGATCGCCATTCATAATTATTGCTGAGCATCATCATACTTTTCTAGAAATGCCAATGGCTCTGCATTTTTAGAATTATTTTTATGCAAACTCAACATCTTTTACTTTATATTATTTTAAAACTAAAATATGAAAGAGATCTAGGATAGAGATCTGGCCAAGGTTCTCATCAACTGGAGATGGCTATGATGTGTGGTTGGTGGTTGTGCGATTGCTGGATTGTTGGTTGATGGTGGGTTTGGTACGTGGTTACCATAATTTTATGGTAGTTTTGCAAGGTAATATATGCCCCAAAATTTTTATTTTTAGCAAAAATTCATATTTGATTTTTAGTCTAAATAGTTTGGGACCTTTTTGTAATTTTAGAAAGCTTTGGGTGAACTTGAGGAAAGTACCTTAAGTTGGAGGGGGTGTGGTTTCGTCAAAATTCCTTTTTAGGGTTAATATATATATATATATATATATATATATATATATGTGTGTGTGTGTGTGTGTGTGTGTGTGTGTGGGGGGGGGGTATGGCTTGTGGGTTCAGCCGTCCATCTTATTCTCTTCCCCTTTTGCTTCTTCATGAGAGAGAAAGAGTGACCAAATTCTGGCAATTCTGTGGTAAACTTCAACTATCAATATCGCATTCTTTACTTAACAGATTGATGTGTTCTTGTACTTTCTGAAAACATTGTAAAATAGTCATCCTGAATTCTTGAGATATGTTGTTTCTTCTTCATGAGAGAGAAAGAGTACCAAATTCTTGAGATGTGTTGTTTCTGTTAGCTATTTTGATTTGCTGTAAAATATTCATTATATCTTGGTTTTTAGCGGTTTTAGCGGTACTTATCTTTTTAAAAACCTCAGCAAGTCTACTTCAATTTTTTACTTTTGATTTTTCAAAGATTCTTCATAATTCAATTTCAAAATGGTCAATATACAAAACTAGTTTTTGCTTAAAATATGTTGTTTCTAGAATTTCATATTAGTCCATTTTGATTTCCTCTAGATTAATCTTTCTCATTATTTTACAAGAACTTATACATTATGAAATCCTTAGGAAGCCCTTTATAACTCTTTAGTTTTGTTTTTGATCAGAACCTTTTTATATCTTTGTCAAAATTGTCCTTGAAAAATTTTAGTTAGCGCTGAAAGATAGTTTTTTTTCAAAGCTGTCCAGACTTTATCTTTTAAAAGTAGTTTTTTGCTCTAACTTTGGCTTAATGCAAAAGAGCAACCCCTATTATTTATAGAAAATCTACGTCATGAAATTTTCTGGGATTTTTCTGGCATTAAATGATTTTATTTTGGAAAAAAGTTTTTGATTTATTCAATATCGCAATTTAGCTTATTTTTAGCTAAAAATTTTACAATAACCTTTTTTTATTGGGACGCTTAGGTGTCTAAAGTTTCTCGATATTTCATTACCAATTACTATGATATTATTATTATTTTTTTGAAATGTGGCCGATTAACGCTTAATTAATTAAAGTAGCGGATAAGGGTTTTGAGCGAAAAATCCCCTGAAGGACTTTTTAGTCAGAAAAATCCATCTAGTGCTTAAAAGTGATGTTTTAAGTTATTTTGGGTGTGTATTAGTACATTAGTCGTTAGGGGTGTTCTAGTAATTTTACATAAATTTGGGGGTATTTTGGTAATTTTCTATACTTAGAAGCGAATTTAGTGGGCATACATGATAGAGCATCAAGAATTAACACCTTTGAGATTTATCATTTAGGTTTTGATAGATGAGGGGTAGGACTGATACTCGAGCAAGAGCTAGACCCGATAAGAGAGTCAGGTAAGTACTCATGTCATGTCTCTCCGTATACACTACTTTCCATTATATGTATATGGATACATGATTTCTACCAAATAAAAGCTTTAAAGTTTTTTTGATATGCTAATGCTTTCGTTTTAAATTATTTGATGAGAAAGCGAAATAAAAGAGCCATGGGATGCTTATATTCTTAGTTGTTTTAAATTTGGTGTACGTTAAATGACAGAGATTTTGTTTGGTTGTTGTGCTCCGTATCCAACGGAGGAAAATTGGATTTCAGGCCCTGGTCGTTAACGTAATGCACATTACCCTTAAGTGGTCGCCCTAGCTTCCATGGGATATTTATCCCGAAGTGGAGGAGGTATTTCGAGCCCTAGTTAGTGGGGCTATGTATATTGATCGCAACATACCAAAGTAGTGGTTTAAACTGTGATAGTTGTATGATGAATCCTTTTGTTTTCATGCCTCAGTTTGGGATCTATTTGTGCAAGTATACTATATTTATTTCGAAGCTGATTTCGTTATAAGTGATTTGATTCCTAATCTTGAAAAACGAAAATCCATGGCATATTTCATAAATCCCAAATTCTATTTCAGGGATAAAATATGCGTGCTTGGTGGGCTCTAGCTCATTCCTTTATTTTTCAAGTGACAATCTAGAGGAAGCCAATCCCTATGACAAACATGAGGGAGAGGTGTCGGAAGACAATCAGTAGAGTAATAGAGTTTCTGTTGGATCTAATAGCTTTAATTTTGTGGTTGTTAGGATTGATGAATTTATGTAAGGAGCTCAGGTCTCCCAAATTTCATTTTATTGTCAGTCGGTGTGTTTGAAGATATTATTAGCAATAGTTGAGGAAATCCTTAAGGACAGCTCTTAGTAGGCAGTTATTATTTTGAAAATCTAGTGAGTTTGAATAAATCTTGCGTACAGGTTGTAGTAGGCCTAGCAGAGCCCTGGTGGAGGTTTAGTGGGCCTGTGGCCGGTCATGGACCTAGCTCATGGGCTCATTCGTGGGGTTGGGTTGTGACATAAGGTTGTGGTGGTGAGAGTACATTGTAGTTAAATGAGGTTGGGTGGTGGGTATGAGATCATGGGTGGTGGTTGTGCAATATTTTGGTGGCTGTAATGGAATGGGTGGTGAGAGATTGAGAGATGGGTCATAATGGTTGTCAAGGGCAACGATGGAGGTGAGTCAAGCCGATGGTATGTGGAAAGAAGAAGAGAATGAGTGGGAAAAAAGTAAGCACCGACTTGATGGAGTATGGGTGGAGATAGAGGTGGGTATGGGTGGTGGCGGCGGCAATACTTGGGCCAAATTTACAAACATAAGAAGTTGCATTTTTTATTATTAAAGCTTTTGGGCATGAAACAATAGATTGATTAAAATTTTAGGAATTATTTGATAATTATACTTTACTAAACCATCTCCTTTTCTTTTAGCACAAGCTTTTTGACGACCACCACCATTGTTTACGGATACACTAGATTCCGCACCAAGCAATAAAGAAGAGAATCGAAAACAATAACAGAAAATAGAGGCACAAGATTTACGTGGTCCGGCAAAAACCTACTCCACGGTGGTATTAGCAGCGATTTCACTATGTTTATTACTGGAGATTATAGACATTTGTCTCTCTCTACAAACCCTCTCAAAGAATGGTTTTTCACTCTTGTCCTACTCAAAGAAGGACTCTTATCTCTCTGACCTACTCAAAGAAGGACCCTTCCACTCTTTTCTATTGTGCTAAAACACAATACAAGATAACACATATAATCTTAGAGATAAGTAGTGACTTTCTCTAAATAACCAATGTGGGACAAAACTTATTTACTTAGGGTCAAGTTGTAACCTTCTCTGAATAACCGATGTGGGACACCCACACATTCCGGGTTTTTTTTATCCAAGACATATTATCACAAATCTCCACCTTGGCTTGGATAAAACAAGTCACAAGCAATCCTGAAAATATCATCTGCTGCTACCACACCTACCCCTAAGGATGCACCTCAAATACTGCTGATACTGATCAAATCTAAGCAGTGTTTAAACTTGATCTCTAGAATATGCTTTGTCATCATGTCCGCTGGATTTTAAACTGTGGAAATCTTCTCTACCATAACAGTACCCTGAGAAACCACATCCCAAATAAAATGAAACCTGACATCAATGTGCTTGGTCCGCTCATGGAACATCTATTTTTGGCACTTTGGCTGTTGCAGTAAACAGTGCTAGACTCCTGCTTCAAACCCAAATCACCAACCAACCCCTTCAACCAAATGGCCTCCTTCACTGCTTCGGTCGCCGCTATGCACTCAGTTTCTGTAGTAGATAAGGCAACAATAGTCTGTAGAGTAGCCTTCCAACTGATCACACAACTCGAAAAAGTGAAGATTTAACCTGTCAAAGATCTTATCCTATCCAAATCTCCAGCGTAGTCTGAATCCATATATCCAACAACTCTATCATTCACATCACTGCCCTGATGGTAGACTAAACCAATATCCGTAGTACCTCTCAGGTATCAAAGTACCCACTTCACTGCATGCCAATGAGCTTTCTCAGGATTACCCATGTACCTGCTAACCACACTGCCCGCATGAGAAATATCCGGTCTCGTACAAACCATAGCAGACATGAGACTGCCCACTACACTAGCATATGGAACACACGCCATGTACTCCACCTTTTCCTGGGTCTGTGGAGAATCAATTGCTGAAAGCTTGAAGTGTGCCGCCAAAGGAGTAGTCACTGGTTTAGAGTTTTCATACCAAAGTGCTGCAGTACTCACTCAATGTACTTTTTTTGGGACAAGTACAAAATTCCTGCAGGTCGATCCCTTTGAATCTCCACCCCTAATATCCTCTTTGATGCACCCAAGTCTTTCATCTCAAATTTCCTTTTTAATTGCTCTTTCAAATTGTTGACATCTGACATCGATTTTGCAGCAATCAACATGTCATCAACATACAAGAACAAATATTTATGAGAACCATCCGCGAGCCTCTGGTGATACACACAATTTTCATAAGCACTCTTGGTGTAACCTCTCTAACTCATATGCCCAACACGCATATGCCATAACTTAGTAGTGTCAGAATCTACATCAGAAGATGAAGTTGTCGCTGCTACTGTTACTCCTGTAATTGTGCTACCCTGTAACAATAGAGACTATTTTGTTTCAATCCTTTCATCACAACAAGAGCATCCTTCATTATCCTCATAACTCCACTTGCAGCCCGATAGCTACAGCCATTGGAGTCAAGCGTACCCAAAGAAATTAGTTTTTTAATTCAACTCTGGAACGTGCCTGACATCAGTCAAAGTTCTCATAATACCATCATGCATCCTGATTTGAATTGAACCTATCCCAACCACTTTACAGGCGACATTGTTTCCCATAATAACTTTGCCACCATCAAATGAGTGATAAGTGGCAAACCAATCCCTATTGGGACACATATGATAGAAGCAACCCATATCAAGAATCCACTCTCCATCCGAGGAACTGATAGTAACTGAGAGAACATCTGTACCATCAGAATTATCTTCTACTACTCCAGCATCAGCTGTCATGGAATTATCCTTTTTCTTCCCTTTATGCTCAGGACAATCATTTTTATAATGCCCTTCCTTGTGACAATAATAGCACTTTTATTTTCTGGCCTTTGACTGAGACCTAGCATGGTCAGTGCTTCGGCCTCGAGCCATCAAACCATCACCATGTTCCTATCTCCTATTTTCGTAACCTTTTTCTTTAATTCCTTAGAATTTATCACAGCCTCAACCTCATCCATGAAGATATTGTCCTTTCCATATAATAAGGTAGTAACAAGATGTTCATATGACGGAGGTAAAGAGCACAACAATTGTAAAGCTTTATCCTCATCTTCTATCGTGATATCAATATTTTGCAGGTCTAATATTACCTTGTTATATGCATCACTGATCAATGTACCTTCTTTCATCCGAAGAGTATACAGCGGTTGCTTTAAATACATGCGATTTGTCAGAGACTTAGACGTGTATAAGCTCTCTAATTTTAGTCATAATCCAGCCACAGTCGTTTCCTGATAAACCTTTCGCAACACATTGTTGGCTAAACATAGTAACAGGGCACTATGGACTCTCTCTAACATGTCTTCTTTTTCATTAACAAACATCGTATCAGGAAGCCCTTGTTTCCCTTTTAACGCTTTCAACAACCCTTGCTGAATTAGAACAGCACGCATCTTCATCCTTCATAAGCTGAAATCGTTTGATCCATCAAACTTCTCCAAATCATACTCCGTTAAAGTATTTGGCGTCATTACAAGGTGCTTTTAATCTACCGCTGAGCCTCAGCTCTGATACCACCTGTTTAAGGATACACTAAATTCTGCACCAAGCAATAAATAAGAGAATAAAAAATAATAACAGAAAATAGAGACACAAGATTTACGTGGTTCGGAAAAGCCTACTCAATGGTGGTAGCAGCGATTTCACTATGTTTATTACTAGAGATTATAGACCTTTGTCTTTCTCTACAAACCCTCTCAAAGAATGGCTTTTCACTCTTGTACTACTCAAAGAAGGACTCTTCTTTCTTTGACCTACTCAAAGAAGACTCTTCCTCTCTTTTTTATTGTGCTTAAACACAATACAAGATAACACATATATACTTAGAGATAAGTAGTGACTTTCTCTAAACAACCAATGTGGGTAAGGGGAAGCCCCATCTACCCTGCATGCAAACAACGGGTACAAAATTATGCAGCCAATCATACCCAGTTACCTAAAAGAAGAATAGAGTACCAAGGTGGAAGATAGCATAAGGTAGAATAGTCACCACAACTGAAGAACAAAAATTTAGGCAATCTCATGTTACATCAGCATAGGATATCAAGTTGAGGGTGTTTCTAATATAGGTCACGCATACAAAATGAAGGAAAAACATCTTTGTATTAGCAGAGATGAAGCAGCATACGCACAACCTCTCAAACCTAGCAATAGCGACAGCCTTGTGCTGAAAGTTCTAAATTGCAACAACATTGATCAATGAAAAGGGAAAATAAACAAATCAAGCTAATATTCCTTAAGTTTATCAGCAGTAATAAGCTCCATCAAACCAAAAAGGAAGGGGGAAAAAATCATATGCTCATTTACAAATTGTTGGACTTCACTGAACTGCAAAGCAAAATTTGGTCATCAGTCATCGCTGTTCAATCTGTGGTCCAGTAAACTCATTTATGGTGCATATATTGTTACATTTGGCTCTAAGACCATAGTCCTGCAAGCTTTGAGAAGCAAAAGTAGTTTGCTTTGGCCAGGGGAGATAGGCTTCACTGCTTAGCATAAATGCCACTGAGATGGTTGGCCTATCAGCAGAGTGGTCCTGAATACCAAGAAGCCGCACACTAACGCAACTCAGCACTTGTGATGGAAAACATGATTCAGCCAATCCTTTCACTGTTGTTTATATCCTTCTTCCACATAACTGATATTCAGTTAATACTAGCTGGAGCGCTACGTGCATGACCGTCTCCCTAGGTACTTTTGGTAAAACAATAAAATAACTTAATAAAAAAATAAATGAAATGAAATAAATAATAAAA
The DNA here is from genome assembly GCA_033070095.1 of Escallonia herrerae. NCBI lineage: Eukaryota > Viridiplantae > Streptophyta > Magnoliopsida > Escalloniales > Escalloniaceae > Escallonia > Escallonia herrerae. Next base: position 202,220 of record JAVXUP010000358.1, read on the forward strand.
AAGAAGATAAAAGATCAAAAGGAGTTGCAAATTCCACTTTGAGTTAGTCGGAGAGTTACATATTAAATCTCGTAACCTTTAGAATTTATCTACTATCAATTTATGGACATGTATTTGTTATATTTCACAGTTGGGATTGTTTAAAACTAAATTCAAATTGCAAAAAATAAAAATTAGAAAGATACCCAACAGTACCAAACTCTTATAAAGATGTAATAGGGATATAATGTATGCCGACTTTTCCCTGGCAGCTAATGGTACAAGACTTGGTAGCTGCTGCCAGTGCCAGTGGTTAAACCAACTATTTTGTACTCCCAAGCTGCATGCCAAACAAAGGGGCTAGTAATAGTAGTTCTCCCAAGTACTACCGGATTTACAATTATCATCATCACCACTGCATCCAACTCTCAAACCCAGAATATCAACTTTCGACGAGCACCACAGAAATGAAAACCTTGAAGAATTGCGCTAATAACAATCCATCTCAAAGTACAAGCGAACAAATCCATTTCCCTACCAACAGAGCAAGATATGATGATGTCTTCGACATCCGAAATTACTTATACTTTTGAGCAACAAATAGAAACAATAAGTAGAGCAACACAAAAAAATCCAGCAGCAATTCTTTAAAGAAGTAATACTGAAATTCATGACAAATCTCAAATCTCACGAAGAAAGGAACAAAATTACCTGAACAAAGCCAAAACTGAACAAAGTAAAAATTACCTAAAACGGAACAAAAAATTTATTACAAATCTTACGACAAAAGACATGAAATTAGCCACTACAAAACAAAGTGAACTCTGGAAGATAAGAAGGAAAAATGGGAAGAACACACACCCCACTCTTATTTGACACTTTCATCCATAACTGAGAAAGAAATTTATATTTCAATTCGTAAAAAATTTACTGAAATCAAACAAAGTAAAAGTTTCAAATGTAGAACAAGTTTCATGAACAAAAGAAACTGATTGACATGTTTTTTTTCAATAATGCTGCTTAGCCGCTGTATAAGAAGGAGGCAAAGTGTTTGCAAGAACAAATTGTGCGGCGGCAACGCCAATGTTTAAGGCGATAAAGGTGGTGCAATTAGGGGTTGATGGAGAGATCGAAGCTGAGGGTGGGATTTTGACGAAGGGACGAATTTAGTGGGTGGCACGGGTGTAATATAATGTAAAAACCATGGGCAAAGTGCTAAAATGGCTTGCGCGGCATGTTGCGCAGTATGACTTGTATCACCCAAATTAAGTCTTTTATTCTTCAGCCACTTCCTGTAATTTCACGTCAATAGAAACAGTACTGGCGTTTCATAAACGACGACAATTTAGTAATCCCAAGCATGCTGTATGGCACAACTTTCTTTAATCTCATGGGATCACTTGATACCAGAGTTTTCTCTAATCTCCTTAACAGACAAAACCCCAAAAATTCAGGGCAAATTATGGGCTTATAGTATCTCCAGAAGTACAATGACTTCATATTTTCTGGTGAACGTGACAGCAACTAATAACACCTCCAGACTCTTGCAGCATTTCAGAAACTAGAAGGTGAGGGTTGATATAGCTAAAAATATGCCTCCTATCTACAGACGACACGTGGCAGTTATGACACGCAGTCCAAGCTGGCTTATTGCTGATTAGGCCGTTGCTAGCGTATTGCTGATTAAGCAGTTGCCATATCAGTCACCAAGCAGAATCCTAAACACACCCTAACTCTATCAGCCAGGATTGACATGTGATCCTCTAGGATCTCAATTCGATTCTGATTAGAGTTGGGGAAGACCTAGTTCTACTAGGGCTCTCCTTCCTACTACTATATAAAGGGGTCTAACCCCTCAGGTATGGACAATTACACACACAATTACACACTGTGTCTTACTGCTTCTTCAGAGTTCTATATCATTAGCCATCTATGACTTAAGCATCGGAGCGTTCCCCCGCCGGAACCCCACTCGGCGGTTACTCTGTATTCTCTTTTGCAGGCTTATCTCTGGTGTGGTTCTCGATCCAGTTTTTAACTGCAACAGATTGGCGCTATCCGTGGGACCACTACAGGGAACATGGCCAATCATTCTTCTCCCAGCGACTCTTCATATAGTCGTTCTTAACACCATCACTCCCGAACGAGCAGCTCTCGTCGACTTAGTCGTGACCAACGTTCGACACCTTCACGTCATCGTACGGACTCTGCGGAAGATGCATACGTTAACGTAATATCTGCAACTCCTGAATCTGAAATCAAACCTCAGAGAAACCGATCTCCGACATCTACTCTGAAAAACGGGGATCTTCATCATCGCCTGAATCGTCAGTTATTCAAAACACCCCATGCCGCACTTATAAAAGAAATACACAAACTGAAAGACGTCGTGAACACTCTTTAATAGAAGCTCGACATGGCGGTGGCTCCGCCATCCACTCACCATTCTCGTCTTGATCCCAGCGACCTTCGTCTCTATCTCACCTCCAGATCAAGCTACGGCCGCAAATACAGGTCAACGGCTGATCCAACTTTCGATCCCAAAGAAAAGGGTGGAGAGCACATGACCAGAAGTAGATCATGCTGCCGTCGCGATCCTTCAGTCAAAGACAGTACTAACTCCTCTCCAGCACAGGCTACCAAAGCCGAGACACCTCGAAGATCTATCCACAGAAAGAGGACACCTGAGTTTCATACTCGAGAATGGGACCCCTAGAATATTATCCTTAGAGATAATTGTCCAGAACGATCTCCCCCGAGGGAAGAATCTGGATATCCTTTATCCGAGGCCATCGAGAAGGCAAAGCTCCCTCCCAATTTTTGAATGCCTCAATGTGACCTCTACGACGGAACCGAAGACCCAGGAGAACATGTTTACCAGTTCGAAACAAACATGCTACTACTCCAAATCCCGGATGGTGTCATGTGCAAGGCCTTTCCTACCACTTTGAGGAAGGCTACACATGCATGGTTCAAATCTCTACAGCCAAGATCCATCCACTCATTTAGCCAATTGTTGGATCTCTTTCAGAAGCACTTTGTAAGCAGTCGCTCCTGAAGAAAAAACTCGGCGAGTCTGCTTAACGTTGTGCAAGAGAAAAATGAATCTTTGGCATGTTATCTCGGACAATTCAATGCAGCCACTTTGGAATCGATAACTTGGATGAGTCCGTAAAGTATACTGCATTCCTCCGAGGCCTTCAACCCACGTCCAAGTTCGCATTCTCTGTGAACAAAAGTCCTCCAGGTAATATGAAAGCCCTTCTCGAGAAGGCTAACAAATACACTCAACCAGAAGAATACCTGGAGACATACAAAGGACGGCGGGAAGAAGGGAAGGAAGAGCAACAGAAATGATCTCGGGAATTAACTCCCCAAGAAGGAAAGCCAACAAAACATTCCAAATGTGACAAACGACGTCCAAAAGACCCTTTCGTTTCTGAAAATCTTACACCCCTCAATGCCAAACCATCACAGATACTTCACGAGATCAAAGACAATAAGGCTCTCCATTGGCCAAACAAGATGAGATCCCGGCCAAATAAACGAAACAAGGACTTATGGTGCCACTATCACAACGATCATGGCCACACAACTAACAATTGTGGGTCACTAAAGCGAGCAATCGAAGCCCTTATCAAACGTGGTCAGTTGAGAAGGTTTGTAGCGCACAAAGATGGACGACAACGGACACCTCCGACCGAGGAAGAAAGAGAAGATCGAGAGAAGAATGCGGGTACAATCAATACCATATATGAGGGATTAGCTGCAGGAGGGTTTAGCTGCAGGAGGGTCGTCGGGACGGTCTCGAAAAGCATACGCCAGATAAGTGTGCATAACGAGCCAAAACCTAAGTAAGAAACAGAAGACTGTGCCTATACCTACGATCTCTTTTTTTGATGAAGATTTAAAGGATGTGAAGACTCCTCATGATGACCCATTAGTCATCACAATCAAGGCTGGGAACTTTGAGGTGAAACGTGTCTTGGTCGATAACGGGAGTTCTACAAAAATTTTATTTTATAATGCATTCAAGAAGATGAAAATTCTGACGGACCGTCTTCAAAAGATGGATACACTGTTGTATGGATTTTCCAACCACCCAGTTGCTGTCGAAGGTATCATCGCACTCCCAGTCGCGATCGGAACACCTCCAACACAAGCCAACCTCATGCTTGATTTTGTGGTGGTAAAGGTCCCCTCTGCATACAACGCCATATTAGGACGACCAGCACTCAATCGGTTACAGGCTGTGGTGTTGACTTACCACCTCAAGATGAAATTCCCTACAGAACATGGGATTGGAGAGGTGAAAGGAGACCAGACGACAGCCTGTCAGTGCTATATGACTTCATGTCGATCGAAGAACAAGGAAACACTCATTATCGAAGACCTCCGAGAAGATACAAAGATGCAAAGGGGAAAACCAGTTGAAAATCTTATAATCATTGAAGTATATCCTGGAGAAGAAGACAAGACAGCTCGGATAGGTTCGAATCTTAAGGAAAACACCAAGCTCGAGCTGGTGAACCTATTGAGAACATATGCGGATGTCTTTGCAAGCTAGAAGTCTCCGATTCAAAGGCAGCGACGGAAATGTTATCTCCAAACTGGGAAGGACCCTATCGTGTTATAAAGGTACTCAAACTGGGCGCCTATACACTGGGAACACTTTTCAGAGAACCAATCTCTCGTACTTGGAATGCTAAGAATTTACGAAAATATTACCAGTAGCATCTTGCCTCGAGGCAAGACACTTCTTTTTCAGGGGGATAAGGGCCCAGACCTTATCAAAACCCCAATCTTTTAGAAATTGTCTGTAGAAAGATAATTTCAAATAAATGGGTTGTTAAGCAATCCAGTGTAAACTTTATATTTGCTCGAGTAATAAAGTTATTTCTTTCAAATGTGGTACACATTCAACAAAGTATTCTATTCGAGCAGAATATCCACTGAACACTCTGCCCGAGCAGAGTGCCAAACTTAGACAAAATATTCTGTCCGAACAGAATGACAGCCAAACGCTCTGCCCCAGCAGAGTGCCAAATTCTTACTTTTTTCACAAAAATGCAAGAATAAGCCAAACGGATTAGCTACAGATCTAAGTCTGTGAAGAAATGTTGTGTGAATGGTAAAGCATAAACCATGACAAACACATAGTAAAACGAAAGACCATGAAGTAAAAAACATAGAGTTTACAAAGGCCCTCGATGGGGCATCAAAGTAACCCAGTTTGAAAACAACACAACCTAGATACAAAGTCTAACATCTAAGGCTCAGGGGGCATCGCCAGAAGGACCTTCCCCTAGAGGGTGAGAAGCTGCAGCATAACCTGCCTCTGATGGTAGAACAGTCTTTCCAGAAGGAGATATCACCGTAGGTAGAACCAAGTCATCCAAGGGGATATCAGGAAAGTGCTCGGCGAACATCTCCTTGGCCTTCGCGAAACCAAGCTCGTAAATCTCAAGGCCGTCATCCGCACGCTTCTTTAGTCATTCATCCCCAGCATAAGGAAGTTGCAGATGCCTTGATTATGAGCCTTCTTCACCTCTTCTGCCACCCTCCTTTTTGCCTGTTCCAGTCTCCTCTCCAGAGTCTCAATCTGTGCAAGGTAGTCAGTCTCTTGCTTACTTAACTCTTCAGCGCGACGGGTGGCTTCCTCTGCCTCCTTGATGGCCTCCCTTTTCTGCTGAGCCTTATCAGCTGAAACTTGCCTTGCCATCTCAAAACAAGACAACATTTCAGACCAGCTCCCATACATATGGAATAAAGATTGGAACAATCAACTAAAGGAAGTCCGAAAGTGAATACAACGGGAAGATTAGAAGAAAGAACATTACCGTGTACACAGCTTGAGCAAAGGAACAGGCAAAGGTCTCGTGAGTTTGATTCTGGAAAACCTCATTGTCCCGAGGAAAAACTCCGTGAACAAGGTGCTGCTCCGAGATCTGACTGTCTGGCATCCCGACATCATCACAGCGAATAGTCCATCTAGGACGGAAGATGGGATCCTCGTCGACAGACACTTTTTCAACAATCTGCGGAGAGTGGTCAGGAGGAATAACCCTTGTCTTCTTCGGAGTAGGGGGAAACTCTGCACTTGGCTTCTTTTTTTTCCTCTTTCCTTTGGCTTTCTTCAAAACACCAAGAAAGCCTCCTTGCGTTGCTTTTCCACTTCCGCTAGCCATCTTTACAGAGGAGTTAGGAATTAATACAAGAATATACATTGAAAGAAAGACTGAAACAAAGAACCTACATCAAAGCACACCTAGAGGAATGCTCTCAGCAGGAAACGTGCTAGAGATAGTAGGTGCAGGAGGAAGAGTCAAAGCTCCCACTGAAACATGCTTGCGGGGAATAATCCTCGCCCATTCTAACTGCTGCTCTGATAAAGGTTCATCAATGGAAAGCCCACCTCAAAGTTTGATGTGGCTAAGAATGTGTTTGGTAAAGTTGTTAGGAGTAGGCTTGCTAGGGTTCTCGAAATCCTTACAGTAAGGGTTCCATTCTCTATCAAATGGAAGCTTCCCTTTATCAGAACGGCCAACAAAGAAGTATCTGGAGTGCCAACCGTTGTTTGACTTCGGTCCCCCTTTCAGAAGTCGTTGCCTACTATGAATGTAATACGATCCCGAATAGTTGGCGACTCCTTTGACGAAACAGATTTTGAAGAATACTCTCATAAAATCTTTTGCATCTGGTTTGTAGCCTGAAGTCTGAACCAAATATATAAGCTCGACAAGCTTCCTCCAACCATTTGGAACAAGCTGCCCTGGGGCCATGTGATAATGCTCGAAGAAACGAAGAGCAAAAGGGTGAAGAGGAAGCCTATACCCAGATTTCACCTGTTCTTCATAGATCCCAGTTTCAAACTTGGTTCCGTAATTAGTTGGTTCTTGCAAACCAGGAAGACGGGCATACCAACCTTCGGGAAGAGGATGTTCTCGAAGCAATTCCAGCAAATCTTCAGTGGACATTTTACTTGACTTCTCATCCGCAGTATACCAAGGCTTAGGATTAGCCTCATCTTCGGCTTGATCCTTTACATCTCCTAAAGCATTCTTGACGGGCAAAGATGGAGAAGGTTGAGAAGTTGAAGGCTGAGGAGGTTCAGAGGATGAAGGAGGTAGTGGTTCTGAAGATGAAGGTTGCGAAAGTTGTGGATTTGAAGTTCCAACTTCACTTCTTGAAGTTGAAACCCGATCTGATCTCAAAGATGAACTACTACTAATGACTATATTCTCTTCGGAAAAAGAAACAGACACTGAAGACTCGGACATGTTTTCTAAACCTAGGAAACTAAGAAAACTTGAAGTGCTGAACAAAAAGAGGAGAGGAAAAGAGACTTACTTGAAGAGAAGTATGCTTCCAAATGATTCGAGTAGGGTAAAAGTGAAGTGGAGATTTCCTTTTATAGAGAAAACTCCGAATAACCGTTTCTTGGGATACCCAACGGTTCATCTACCCCTTACGTGTCACAAGCTAAGAGAAGAGAAGTTTGAAACTTAAAAATTTCCTGCTCAAAGGCATTAATGGCAAAAGGGACACGTAGAAATGAACACGATTCTGCCCGAGCAGAGTCGTGCCCGAACACTCTGCTCGAGCAGAGGGCCAGACTACCGAACAGAATTCTGCCCGAGCAAAATCGTGCCCGAACACTCTGCTGGCCAAACACGATTCTGCCTGAGCAGAACCGTGCCGGAGCAGAGTGCCAAACGGCCGAACACCATTCTGACCGAGCAGAACCGTGCCCGAACACTCTGCCCCAGCAGAGTGCCAGACGGCCGAACACGATTCTGCCTGAGCAGAACCGTGCCCTAACACTCTGCTCGAGCAGAGTGCCAGACGACCGAACACGATTCTGCTCGAGCAGAGTGCCAGACGGCCGAACACGATTTTGCCTGAGCAGAACCGTGCCCGAACACGATTCTGCCAGAGCAGAACCATACCCGAACACTCTGCCCGAGTAGAGTGCCAGACAGCCGAACAACAATTCTGCTAGAGCAGAAGCGTGCCCGAACACTCTGCCCGAGCAGAGTGCCAGACGGCCGAACACGATTCTGTCCAAGCAGAATCGTGCCGGAACACTCTGTCCGAGCAGAGTGCCAAACGGTAGAACACAATTCTGTCCGAGCAGAATCGTGCCTGAACACTCTGCCCGAGCAGAGTACCTCATGGCCAAACTCAATTCTGCTCGAGCAGAATTATGTCCGAGCAGAATCGTGAATGAACACTTTGCCCGAGCAAAGTGACTTGTGCCTCAACACAATTGTGCCCGAGCAGAATTGTGTCCTAGCAGAATTCTGCCCGAGCAGAATCGTGGATGAACACTTTGCCCGAGAAAAGTGACTTGTGCCTGAACACAATTCTGCCCGAGCAGAATGGTGTTCGAGCAGAACTCTGCCCGAGCAGAATCATTTCCAAGCAAAAATGTCTTTTGATATTTGAAATGTCATAAAAATAGATTTGATTCTGTTTTGGCATATTGCGCTATCACTAGTGGGAAAAAGTGTGCTTCCACTCGCTTCATTAACGCTGGTGAAAGCAGGGGGCATATGATATAGCTAAAAATATGCCTCCTATCTACAGACGACACGTGGCAGTTATGACACGCAGTCCAAGTTGGCTTATTGCTGATTAGGCAGTTGCTAGCTTATTGCTGATTAAGCAGTTGCCATATCAGTCACCAAGCAAAATCCTAAACAGGCCCTAACTCTATCAGCCAAGATTGACAAGTGATCCTCTAGGATCTCAATTCGATTCTGATTAGAGTTGGGGAAGACCTAGTTCTACTAGGGCTCTCCTTCCTACTACTATATAAAGGGGTCTAATCCCTCGGTATTGACAATTATACACACAATTACACATTGTGTCTTACTGCTTCTTCAGATTTCTACATCATTAACCATCTCTAACTTAAGCATCGGAGCGTTCCCCCGCCGGAACCCCACCCGGCGGTCCCTCCGTGTTCTCTTTTGCAGGCTTATCTCTGGTGTGGTTCCCGATCCAGTTTTCAGCTGCAACAAGGGTGACACCTCCAAATGTATGTGCCATTCCCTGCCCGTTACCTCTATAAGTTCAGTGTATTGTAGAAGTCCTTTCTTAAGGAGAAATTTGCGGGTTTTGAAAGTTTGATTAGGTAGCAGCTGCTTGGGTTGCTTCATCTCAGCTTGGGAAGTGAAAGAAAATATCAGATGAGATGGTTGGAATAGTTTTGTTGCTTTAGAGGCTTGTACTAAGGCTGCACTGTGCTGGTAAGAAGGATGGTCTTCCTTGAAGGCGATTGGAACATAGTTGTAAATACGGTATGATGCATTATCTTACAATCCTGTACGAGATACTACGACAATACAAACTAGTATGCATGTCAAAATTGTCATCTTATTACTCATTTCTTACAATACAGATTGTGACGTGTAATACATACCATAGGATAAACAAAGGGATAGCTGACCTGAGTTTATATAATCTATGACATCCTATCAATTACTTTTCCGTATTACAACTAAAACATCAAGCCTTTTCAACAAGACAATCTTATCATTCGGATAAGGTTTAGGTGGTAACAAGAACCTTGTCTTCCAGACATTTGTTTCTCACTTGCGTAGTAGATCGAATGTAACATTTTAAAAAGATTGAGCCGTATCTTAAGGCACGCAGTATTCAATACCCGGTTTGACATACGATACTTGTCTCGATTCCCAACACAAAGATTCGGAAATCTGAAGTTCTGGAAAAAATAGCATCCCTGATCAGGGGGGAAGGTCTATGTCAACTGGTCTTACATCTGCAAGAACAATTAGTGTTGCACATGCTTCTTCACTGCTTCATGGCAACAGGCCTAAATGTAAAATTTCTTGGTCTCCAATGTTGCTTAGCTGGGTGCATTAAAAAGAAGGAAGAGTTCCTTTAGACACTGTGAGAACCTCGTTAACTACACTCTTAATGCAACTACGCAGCCTATTCCACATGATATTAGATATGCCATCTTAGGCACCGCGGTCCTCAATAAGGAACAAATCCTCATAATTCGTACCTTACCTATTCAAATTCCAAGATGTAGTACGCAGGTTTTTACACACTGCTATCCTCTTCTTCTTCTAACATCCCTTCAACACCACCAGCAAATAATTTGTAGTTAGAGGGTGGATGACTTTACAAACTTTGCCTCTGACTACACCGTAGAACACTGTTTAAGGCAATTACATTCAGGTCTCTTTTCTTAAAGATAGCATTTACCACCATTAAGTCATATTAACTGAAAAATCTAGAATAACTTCCCCCTGGCTCATTTTTCCGGTCAAATTAAATCATCCATGAAGCCTCGCAAAACCTTGCTAGTTATCCTTGCATTCCGATTTAGATACTCTCCAGCAAGCGACTTCTCTGAAAGGGGTGTATGCGACATCCCCATAATTCTTTCTTTCGAGATTCAGTGCAATCAACAGTAATCTGCTATTTTTTTTATCTTGAACATGTAGAACTTCCTTCCTTCAGCTTTTATCTTCCATAGTCCCTTTACTACCCATTTAAATTTATTGATATCTTTGCCTCTGTATCACAGCTTAGTCTCCTGAAAAAATGTAATCTTGACATTCCTACTCATCACAGCAACAGAAAACTATGTCCAAATTTTGTCATCATGCGTACTCTCTTGGGAAGTGGCTACAGATAGTGCCCATCTGAATGTTCCAGTTGATGGAAGTGATTATTTTGCTTTTAATATTAGAGGAAAAACTGGTCGTAACATCATTTAATATAACTTGTTCAAGACGTTAGTATTAAAAGGTTGATGATTAAACAAAAAGCCTCACTCCTGTTAATTTATTCATTAATTAGAACACATTATCTGGAATAACTGAGGTTTCTTTTATCATGAGTCACGACCAATTATAAATGAAGATTGATAAAGCTAGTAACTAAACCACTTGGTACATGCTATGGACTCTAGTCATGGACATTTGTGCTATATATTCAGTTGAAATGATCGAGTTCAAGACATACTTGACCACGAGAAAGTTGTTCCATCAGTGCAGCACAGAGAGAATGTACAATCCAAGTGAACACCTAAACCTTGGACAGCTGAGCAGCGGCTCTAGAGAAACGTCACTATTATCTCCGAATAAATACAACCACCCTTGCCAAATGCCATGTCTCAAGTGATGTTACCTGAAACAAAAAAGGGAATTTCTCCAAAGTCAAACATGAATCTGCTGGCTGCGTAGGTCCTCAGGGCATTACCGCCTCAGAAAAAGCCCACGCCAACCAGCTAGGGTGGTGGCCTGGGTGCCTTCTATCATGATCTCATTCAAAGTTAAGAACGAAGCTTTAGTACCATATTTCCTCCCAGTTAGAAAGGATATCGAATAAACAAACCTGCGTTGTTTAGGAAGCAGTGACCAGCCGCCGAGAATGAGATAACCTATATATCTGGATTTAAGTTTAGTTCCAAACGGATATGCTGAAAACTAGCGTTATTCTTAGGCTCAAAAGTCTATCTCAAGTACAATTGGGAACCCTTGAACCTTTTTCCAAAAATACTGCATTTACAAGAAATTCTCACATCCATGAAATTTGTACCTGTAATGTCCCTCGAGGGCGAGGTATGACCTTTTCGCAAAGGATCAATTCTACTATAGACTAGGAATTGCTAAAGGAACAAGTTTGAAGCGTAGAACTAAGAAAGTTGTTTGCAGGAAAATAATTTGGATCAACATTTTTGTAGCCTTAATTGCTACGATCATCAACTATCAAGCACTTTATGTCGTATTTCATTTCAATTTACTGTTCATATATATATATATATATATATATATATATATATATATATATATATATATATATATATATATGATCCTTACCCATCCGCTATACAACGTTGGGCATACTCGGGAGACATATTGAAACAGCATACAGAAACGCACTTATGTTACTATCTGATTACAATGCTCAGCTATTGCAAATCAGTTAAAACATTTATCTTTATGGGGGTCATATTGTTGCAAAATTTGCAGACATCTACCTTGGCAGCCTCATGCACATCAGACACAGAAAGGTGTACTAGACCATGAGAGCAAATTGGATGCCCATTTCAAATACTTCATGAGTAGACGTAGGTAGTCATCATGTTAGCTCCTCACATCCTAAAGCAGCTCAAGTTGATAAGATTGTGTGGTGCCAATATGGGTGGAAATGTATGCTGAAGTTAAAAATGTATGCTCGAGTAAGATACAGAGGCCTGTTTAACCTATGATTTGTGTTCCGCCAATTCGTAAAGTAATCCTTTTTGGGAAATATAATCTAAAATTCTTCACAAATATATTGAACAGAACAATTCAATAACATAAAGTGCTGCGGAACCCTGATGTGGGTACCGAATACAAGGGAATAGACCTACTACATATTCAAATTCTTCTTGCTGCAGAAGCTTGGAACTAACCCACTCTATATCTTACTGAAGTTTTGGTCAATTTCGAGACCAGTTTCAGGACGTGCAAGCTCTCAAGGCACTGAAGATGACAAAACCTCGTGAAGCTCCAACCAGATTTTGCGACTTTCCATCATGGCATCATTATTCAGATGTCCACAACAAATCTCTTGCTTGCAGCAATTCGATACACAACAACTGCAGCTCTAATCTCACTTCATTGACAAATTTGAAGCAGCCGTCTCCTACTCTTATTGCCTCAGTTCTTTACACTGACGTGACAGAGTAAAGTTTAAGTCCTGCTATATAACAAATGCCTTCATTACCTGCCACAAGACCCATAATAATACGTTCTTATAGCTGAAGCAGACAAAAAAAAAACCTTTCAAGCCACCAGGAGGAGGCAACCACTCTAAGCACTATCCTTGGCTCAAGGCTTCTTGTCATTTCCAAGCATATCTTCTATCTGAACTGCAAAGCACGAAATAGGACCCCTGTTGTTATGCCCATACTGAACAAACAGTTCTCAAACCAATTCAAGCAGCTCGAAGCATTAAAAATAAAAGCTAAAATCAATAGAAAAATAGCTGAAACCTTCAATCCAGGAATAGAATGGTGCCAGAAAAAAAGGGATTTCTTACCTGCAGTCCCCAGCTCCATCTGAAGCATCTATGTCCAGGATTACTAAAGCAGGAGACTAGTTCAATGAGCCATCGGGAAAGAAAGATGTCCCACAAGTAAAGTTCGTGTCCCGCTTGCCATACCATCAGCTTTCCTAACAAGATTGAACGAACAATAAAACCAAAAGCAATAGTTTTCAGCTCCGGCTTTGCAGTATGTTGCATATGGAAAGATGTGATCAGTCAGACACAAGCATCATAGTTAAAAGCATCACAAAGCAGATATATAATTTACAAGTTGAAGGATGTTGCTAGCCTTCAGTCTACTAGAATAATGATAAGAAATGCAAATGAGAAGACGTTGAAAACTTCCATGGGTCAAGAGTCAGTCTCCAGCTGAAACATTCCTAGAAGCAAATCATAGTGCACATATTAACGAAGCATCGTGCAAAGAGGCCAGGTCAGAATTCCAATGAGAAAATAGAACAGAGTGTACAAGGCAACAGGAATGTGACAACAAAAACAGTCGAGCCTTAATGGCCATTTGAATTTGGATATGGTATAACTGAATTCCGCATCGATTCACCTACAAGATAAACAAAATAAAAAGTACGTTTTTCTTCCTAGCAATCGAACTTAATTTGGTCTCTACGGATCAAACTTGAAACTGGTTCGACAAAATTTTTGAGCCAAAAGAAAAGAGTTAACAAATGACAGATCAGTTTACCACAAGAGGTGCGGGTTGATATAATACATCTCAATTTTCCCATTTGACTTGATGGCTATTGAAACTCTCTGCTATACCAACGCTTCCATGAATGACTTGATATTCTTCACATCTTCATTGGACTCGGGATAATTCTGTGGTTTAAAAAGCTTCCACAATCCTGCCGGATGTTGATTTTCAACTTCAACAGTTCCTGCAATCCTCCCGTATAATTGTTCACATTCTGGATAAGGCTTGATATACAGATTGTAAAATCTCAGCCTACTAGGTTTGATCATAGACATCAACCACACCTCATCACCAAGGCAGCCCTTTGATCTCAAATACTCGATGACACTGTATCGTGGAACTATCTGTTTCTCAAAGTTCACCCCTAAATACTCGGGAGCTTCAACCAGCCAAGACACATCAACTTTCATCTTAGTTACTAAAAACTCAACCTTCTTCTGAATGTCCTCAACATCATATAAAACCGCCCTTGGCTCTTTCCACAGTACTGTCAAGGCGTCTCTATATATAAACCCATGTTTGCGTAAACAATCAATCCTCAGCTTCACTTCATAACCAGCTCTAAGCGTTCCCTGGCGGAAAATTTTATCCTTAATCAGTGCGCGACACTTCAAACTCCTCAACATTCTCAAAGTCTGAGAAAGCTCTCCTACTTCCAACCCAAGAACTCTCGGGTCTCTGAGAATCTCTCTCCTGACCTCATTGACACCAATACCCAAACACCTAATTTTGAGCAAATAAAGGCTTCAGCTTGTTATCCACCCCCATTGCCAAAATATCCGGAAAACGCCCAAATAACCAGTTGATCTCGTACATTTTGATTCCGATTCCAACCAGGAATTCCATCTTTTCGCGAATCCTCTCCTCACTCATAATTATCACCATTGGATAAGCCTCTAAAACCCTAGTGACACTGACATCACTAAACCCTAAACCTTTCAAACGCCGTAGACACGTAGAAAGATCATCCGGGTCTACATTAAACTTCGTAGAAAGCTCAAAAACACTCCGTATCATCAAAGGGGTTGGATCAGAATGCCCCATTTCAGAAACACCCACTTGCCACATCTTGAGAAACTCTGGTTTTAGCACCTCGGGGCAATCAAGAACAGTTGAAACAAGAAATTTCTCGCAAGAATTCAAGGACCGAAGGATTTTAAGTGATTTTTCAATTCCAGATGGATCGGAGTCCAGTAAAAATCGATTCTCGGTAAGGAAATTGGGAATTTGAGAAGGTGGGAATCCGTACCTTTGAAACAGATTTAATTGCTGTGAGAATTCTGGGGCGGCGGAAATTGGGTTTTTTGAGTTCGACAAGAAATGCTTATGTTTTAGATTTGAGAGTGGAGTGATGGGTTTAGAGGTTAGTGCGATGAAGCGGTGTAAAGTGGGTCTGGTTAGAACCCTAACTGCCATTGGTGTGTAGTTTTCAGTAGCTGTTGCTAACTGATGTCATAGGACCCCGGCACAGCAGGGAGTTGGAAGTCATATGCTACAGGAACCAGGGTCCTCTGCACCTGTAATAAAAAAAAAAGTGCTAGTAAATCCCCTTTAGCGGCAGCAATAAATTTCATTAAAACCATAAACTATTTTTAACCATAATTTTGATCATTAAATTTTTTAGAGCATAAATGTTAAAAGATCCTTATCCGTGTTGCAGTTTCTTATTGTTGTTGACAAAGTGACCATTGTAAATATGAAAGGTACTTAGGCACTTTTTAATATAAATTAAGATATGTTGAAATCACTTACGTTTATAATTTTTAGTTTTTAAAAAATTAAAATCAAAATCAGCTTAATTTTATTTTTTTACAAAAATAAATGAATATTTAATTACACAATTCTTATTTTAAGTTTTTTTTTTGTGTTTGATTACTTAGTTTTTATTTTTAGTTTTTTCTTTGTGGCAGTGGCAGTGGGGGTGGGGGGTGGAGAGCTGCGACGGCAGTTCTCAAAACAAAAATCAAAACTCAAAGCTCCAAAATGAGAGTTATAAAAAACAACTCTGTTTTTAAAACTGGTTTTCAAAACTGAAGGAAAAAGAAACAAAAATTGTGTGCTAAACACTTTTTTTTCTCTAGTTTTGTGGAAACTTAAGTGATTTGAAATGCCACCTAAATTAGTAAATTATATGGATAATTACAGCAATGTCCTTGAAGTTAGGGTGAAATTACAGTCAAGGATATTAAGTTTCAAAATGTAATATACCGTGATAAAAAATTAGGAGTCTGTCCAAAAATTATATTTTTTATGATGTCATCATTACGTATTTTCAAAATGACAATATTGTCCTTATATTGTATATACTGAATAATTTTAAAAATTTTAAATTAGGATTTCAAACCCAAATTTGAAAATCAGGGTTTGTAAACCCTAATTTGCAAACATTATCACCCCCCCAACCACCATTGCTGCCCCCCTCTGCCTCACCAAACACTGTTGGCGTCGAGGGCCTTGGTGTCGAATGTCTGGTCCCCATCCATTTGGCATCTTGTTCGTTGGCAATGGGGAAAGGGGGAAGAATAGGTGCGGCGACAAGGAAGGCGGAAGGTGGTTGCTACAATGGGGGAAGGGTGGGTGCGACGACTGGTAAAGGGGAGGTAGATAGGGTTGGCGGGTGACGGGGAAACGGCGAAGAGATGGGGGACAGTGGTGGGGGGAGTTTGAGAGACAGAATGAGGGTGAGGGGGGGGGTGTGGGGAGAGTAAACAGTAAAGTCTGATTTTTTTTCCCTTTTTTAAGATGAAGTAATGTCATTTGAAAAAAAAAATAACCTCCTAACTTTAGGGCAACAATGTCATTTTCTTAAAATCGTTAGATTTTTTAAGATTTCATTTAATTAATGAGCATAAGTGTAATTTGTTTAAATTAATGGACACGTCTGTAATTTTAACCTAATCTCAAGAAATTTACTATAATTATTCCTAAATTATAAGTTTACTGTCGGGAACTACTTAAGTTTGCTTTGCTTAGACACAATGCGAAGATTCGCACCATAGGTAAATAACTATGGAGAGGTCAACGCTGAAATACAATGATTGTATGGGTCTAGGGGGATATTTTTCTGTCTGTGCTAGATATAAGTTCCCGTTCCGGTTCATATTAAATTATTAAATAAATCTAAACAATCTTACCCGTAATTAAAAGCTCAAATTCAAGTGTTTTTGTTTTTTTTTTTGGAACAAGACAACAAACATTGAAGCACGCAGCTAGACACTTTCTTCGAGACGGTATGAGTTAGCTTAATAGGATGAAGAACTCACGTCCTCGGTAGTGAAAATCAAGGAAAGCTGAGACATTGTACGCATATATGATTTGCCACCATCGAGCATGTTGTTGGGCGTCGGAATTCTTCGAGTAGAAAAGCCGTACATATGCGGTGCAAAGAAGGAATTTTTGGTTTTCCTTGTGAAATTATCGCGAATCAACAATTTTCTGAAGCTTTGAACCATCACTCACACCATGCAGAGGCTATTAGCCCTGAAGGTGCTTTCAAAGAATCCCACAAATCTCCCCAACACCAATTCATCCTTCCAATCGATTCACTCCACCAGCTTACTTTCTCGCCCCAAAACAAACCCAACTCATCTCCACACCCCTCCCATTCACCAATCACCCCATTTCTTCTCCCCCTACACTACCTGTTCAAATTCTTGGCAATCACCCAACACCATTTTCAAGAAAATTTATGGGTTTCTCTCGAATCCAAGTCTTGCAAAGGGGTTGTTGAAAGATTCGCTTTTGAAGGGTCCAAGCAAATGTCTTGTTGATTCCAGAGTTCGGTTGCTCAGAGCCCAATTTCCGAGAAATTTCCACTACAAACCACCGTTCAACTTCCGCAGCAGGTAATGTGTTCCTTGCTTTGTTTTGTTCTACTTAGCACTTAGCAGCCAAGAAAATGTTGGAACCTAGAATTTAAAACTTGAGCTTTGATATCTATAAGTGTGAGTCAAGCTCAGTTTTACTTTCCTATTATGTCTTGGCAACCCTGCGAATACACATTGGAAATTGATCGTTTGGGTTCTTGATTTTGAGAAGTTCATCAATTTTCTTTTGTTGCTGGATTTAATTAGACAATTGGTTAATCATGTTAGGCCTGAAATGATATTGTCACTCTAATTACGAACTCAGTCCGTTTTGTAGCTAAAATTTGAAAAGGCAACACTTCAAATGAGGGTTGATGTGACTGACTATAATAAAGGACAAGAGTTGCTTTACACGTGTCATCGGTTTATGTGGTTCACAACATACTCTCTCTCTTCAGCTGGTACCAAAAGCCTCTGCACCATTTAACCAAAAATACCCCACCCAAAAGAAGAAATAATAATTCAAATGTTGTTAGCTAGGCACTGGAAATGGTATAAAGTTCTTTGTCATAGAATTGTAGACCAGAAAACTTGTCAGGAGAAGAATTTATTTGCAATGGCATCTGCTTCTGGCATTGTTTTTGTCCTATTGTTTTAATTGTCTTAAGGATTTTTTTCATGCTGAATCTGCTTAATAGGAGTCTTTTACATGCAATTGTAGAACAAAAAAGCAAGAAAAATTGTGATAATTTAGAAAAATGGTCTTTTTGCTATAAATCTTGTTACATTGATTGACAACATTGAACTTGTGTTTTGAGTGTTAGTTTTTAAGTATGAACAAATCATTTCTAAGTAGCAACCATATGTTGAGGATATCTTTAGGACACCATGAGGGATTTTTTTTTTTTTTCAGAATATTCCTAATAAGATGTATTTTCTTACATGTGTGATGCCTTTGAAACTTTGAGAGGATTTATGAACAGAATTTAAAGAGGATATGTTTGGAGTAATCTAAGGAGCCATGTGGCTGTGTGGCAATAATGGTGCAAGAACTCTCGGTGTTGAGAAAACTAATGTTACACCACACCATTATCCAAATGCTAAATTGGTTACAATTTACTTGAGGTTGGCATGGCATCACGATATTGTTACTAGCCGTGGAGAATTTACTCTCTTTCAGTGCCAAGAGGTGATACTTGTTCAGCCAAGAGAACGTGTGAGGACCGGAGACGCAAGTCACATATGTACGCACAAAGTAGACAAAGAGGGGTTTCTTTCTTTTCATTTTTACTTTTTTGGGTTGGAGAAGAAGATTAAAGGAGTATGTTAAAATATTTGGGCGTGCATGGGACTTTTATACTCAGACACAAAATGAAGGACGTCAACCCTTGGCTATTTTATATTCTTCAAAACTATGAACCTGCACAGTTTGGGAAAAGAGGAAATAAATGTATAACGCTCTTAGCCCTTAAGGTGTGGTCTACATACTTGTATTTATAAAACTGCATATAAGGTTGATGGATGACCTTTTAGTACCAGAGAGATGGATGGCACATTACTTGGTGATAGCTTGAAAGGTAAGAGTAGAAGAGAGAAGCCTTGGCTCAGACTTGGTTCTGAGCCACCTAATCATAGGGAATAAGATAGCATCCTTGATGAGTTTTAGATCTCTTCGAACCACCCTGCTTCATTACAAAGCCGCTGTACTTTTTAAGGAGTGTGGGTGGGGGTAAGGTGTTAAGTTGTAGGCAGCATGCTTAAATAACATATAGGTCGAAAATGAATGGAAACTGGTTACCTTAAAGAAAACATATAAATACTTTTATGAATCTAATACTCAGGTGTCTATATATGGCTGCTGTACTAGGCCATGTGCACAAGGAAAGCCCACAATCAGAACTCACCATATGCATGTTGCTTATGAGAAAAAAAACCAGATGCATGTGTGTTGATGTAGAATCTTTCAAAAAACTAAACATTGCCCTCAAAGTTTGTCTTCCCTTTTGCTATATGCATGTTAAATATTAGTTCTGCCAAGATATATGCTATCTAACTAAGTTCAAAGGTATCAGTAAAAAGGTAAACCATTGCATTCTTGTGGTGCATTTGACTATTTGAGTTCAACAGATCCCCTTTTTATCTGTTTTACGAACCACTGAAGGAAAGGTTGTGAGAGAAAGCATATTAGCTAGTCATTAGGCTCCATTCAATGGATTAAAACCGACAAAAGGCGTCTGCTGTTCCATCCCCTGAATGGATAGAGAGGGATAAAGTGCACCACTTATGGTTTCTTCATGTCGTTGTTAAAGCTATTTGTAAGAAGGAGAATCTAGCATTCATCGACTCCTTAAGATCCTTGATGCTAGAGAAAGACCCCTCTATTTCTTTTGCGCAATATGTTTAGTTTATTTGATACGATCCTGAACTATTCAGTCTATTCAGTCTTATGATGTGTAACCTGTCCGGTATCTTGGTCCAGTTTTTTTCTGTTAATTCAGTTGCATGCTTTGTTACTACTACCTTCGGATACAACTAGTATATACTGTTTTCACATGAAAATTTTCCGTCTCACATTTGTAGGCAAGCATGGTTCCGAAGGCTAACAACAGATGGTGTACTTTTGGGGTTGATAATGGCAAATGTAGCTGTCTTTATATTATGGCAAATTGCAGATAGTAGATTTATGATGAAAAACTTCATGGTGAGTTGTTCGTATGGTGGCTTTGGTAATTCAGCACAAGCTAAATTTTATTTAAAACAACATTTCAACTTATTCACCATTTTCTCTTTATATTCATTTCTTTTTTCTTTTGGTAATCTGAGCAGATATCATTAGATAATGTCAGAAGTGGACGGTTGCACACGATCATTACTTCTGCGTTCAGCCATAATGAAACTGGACATATTCTGTCTAACATGATTGGACTTTATTTTTTCGGCAAGCATGTATGTCCATCTTCCTCTTTATTTCTTTTCAGTTTTCACTTAACTTTCACGCATACGGTGCATTTTACATTGATTCCGTCAGAGAATGGGGAGATGGATTCTGCATTAGCAAGAAGTTGAGAATCCATGTCTTCTTTCTTTTCCTTACTTTGGTATAGTTGTATGCGGACAGAGATGTGGCAGTAGTGCATATTACCATACTGTGCTTATGCTGGTCGAGAATCTGTTGATTGGATATACTTATGTTGAAATCTTAAAAATTCATATGATGCTTGGTTTGTCGCACTGAGAGTTGAAAGAGGTGAAACTTTTTTGTTGTGTCTTGTACTTGTCAATAAGTATAGAAGTTAATTCATGAAAATCCTGCTTTGGATTGAATCACAATGCAGCATATAGTTTGGAGTACATCTTTCATTGCTTTGATATAGTTGTATACTGGCAGACATCTGGCAGTAGTGCATATTATACTACGGTTATGCTGATCGAGAATTTATGGAGTAGATATACTTAAGTTGACATCTAAAACTCATATGGTGTTTGGTTTGTCGCACTGAGAATTGTTGGAGTTGAAACTGCAATTGTAGCTATCTCGTACTTTCTCTATAGATCTAGAAGAGTATTCACGATACCCCTGCTTTGGGTCGAATTGGAGTGCAGCATTTAGTCTGAAGGAAATTATTGCCATCTTTTCTGTCAAAAAACACAGCTGTTATGCACCACTTAGCTGGTTACTCGCCCGTTTATATTGCGTTATATGTATTTAATAGGTATTTGTCATAAACCAGTTTTCGTCTTATTTTTGGCAAAAACTAATGTTATTTCACATTCAGCCTTGTGTTATCAATGGAGTCCTATTTAAGTAGTTTATAACATTGGCAGCTTGGACAAGCTTTTGGACCTGCATTTCTACTGAAGCTGTATCTATCTGGGGCAGTTGCTGGCTCGGCTTTCTATTTGGTGCACAAAGCCTATGAAGCCTCATCATCTAAGGTACAGGAGTGATCAAGTTTGTATTCAAAGTTCAAACGCTATAAAGAGTCCATAAACTAAAAGAAAGGATTAAAACAATGTCTGTTTCTCTGATTGGGTACTCATTGTTGTACATAGTACTGATCAGGCGATTTTGACACTAAACTCCATCATAGATAATTACCAGAGCTTGAACTCTGCTGGATAAGTATGTGCAATATTTACAGGCTAAAAATTAATGCGTGATTTGTTTGGTAGACGATAAGCTGATGGTCATTAAAACTGGTTTGATTGCACCGCATACCCTTGGCATTAGCACCGCATACCCTTGGCATTAGCAGGATCACTCAATTTTTAGTGGCCTTCTTAGATGTCAAAATACACCGCATTCACTTTGTTGACGTACGAGTCATTTCTGTTGCTTTTTTATTCTGTATTTCCAGGACAAAGGATTGTGGAGCATCGACCCCTCAAGAACTCCAGGCTTGGTATGTTTACTTGATGACCTCTCCTTTCTGTTGTTCTCCACTCCCCTTTCTTTTTCTTCCTCTTCACTCCCTCCCCTTGAGTGCCATCAAAGTTTAATCAGTTTGATAGATACCTATCACATGTATTGGCCTCTCGTCCATCCCTGGAAGAGGGCAATTTGGGAGTCTCGCTAAAATCATGAAGATTGCAAAGATAAATTGCATCATGTATTATACGTCCTTATTGTGATTCCCCATGTTGCATTCTCTTTGGTCTGTTTGGCATGATAGTTGCAATGATACGACTCAGTATTTAGTTAACTGTTTCCTTACTTATAGAATTTTTAAGCTTTGTTACTTTAGTAATTTCATTCCTGGTGATTTAGATTCATACCTTCAAAATGCCTCATTAAAGGATAACGGTTACTTCTTTGATTGTGTCCTTTCTTCCATATCTTTCACCTTACTATAGGAGTTACCAGTCATGTACAATGTGTCTTTCTAGTTCAGTAAATTTTCACCTCTGTATGGTATTCAAACCGTATATTCACAAAGATTTACTTGGCTGGACGAAGAACATGCTCCATCAAGTCTCACGTTCCTTGTGTTTTTTCTCTTTGGAAGGGTGGCCTTTTGTATGGAGCCAAGCCCTTTTCTTTTTCCCCTTGGTAGCAGAAAATTGGAGGAAATTGCAATAGAAGTTCAACATGTCAAAGTTTCAGTTTTTCCTCCATGTTTCGGGCAATCATTCAAGGCAGTTGTCGAACTTATATTATTTCAACTGACTTATGACTGTCATTCGGTTATCCAGGGAGCAAGCGGAGCAGTAAATGCTATAATGCTGCTTGATATATTCCTCTTTCCCAAAAATACAATCTACCTCGAGTTTATCATACCAGTTCCTGCTTTCTTAGTGGTGCGTTTACATCCACGTCATTGATCTCGAGATGGTGGTGATTAAAACTACTGTGTAATCCTAACTGAACACTTTTCCATTAATGTCACTGCAGGGACTTCTTATAATTGGGCATGATATGTGGCGAGTATCACAGGTATGCAACATTCCAGTGATATTACTATGGGATGATGAAATTTTACTTTGAAGAATTGAAAGTAGAGGCTTACTTATTCTTGTGAAAGTTTGATATTGTAGTCTGCTGGTACCAGTACCTTTTGGAACCCTTCATATCCGGCATGAAAGCGCTTGTGATTTTTTGGGCACATTGCCTGAATTATTAAAATGAAGTTTCTTTGGTTTCATATGTTTAGTTGGGTGAACACTCCTGCATAAATGCCTTCTAACTTCTAAGTGATAAGAGGGTGTCCAAAGTGATTGCTTTCTAAACTTGTTTTTAGCGAGTCCTTTATCTGTTGGTCGTTGACTCCTCGAGTGCTGTGGTCGGCAAGACTAACAAGCAGTTTTTATTGCTTCAGGGAGATACTAAAGTCTCTGGAGCTGCTCACTTGGGTGGTGCCGTGGTTGCTGCTGTAGCATGGGCAGGAATTAGGAGGGGGCGTTTCTGAATCATGACATTTTTTACTCTAGCACGGTTGTTTATCAAGGCTGTTATTCTTCCATCTTCTCTACATTGGGGGAAATCGGTGCTTTTGGCAACAATTAACAATTAATTGCAGGATGCTGGTCTAATGCTTCTCACTGACATTTTACTCTCTCTCTCTCTCTCTCTCTCGCTATTGTAAATGTTCAGAAACGTTGATGGTTGGGATCGTCATGGGGCGGGCCGTCACCCCAACCCCGCAAAATTGACCCACCCTTGGGTCTGGAGATGAACCCATCCCCGCTCTTATGGCTCAAACCCCGCCCTGCCCATTAACATATAGAAGCTTCCAAATCATTCACATAACTGAAGGAAGCTATGCAATCAGCAATCTGACAGGGACTAGATTGGAAGAATGGATTGAGAAATGAGAACCAACTTTAAGCTTTTCAAAATTCACAGCCGTAGACTAACTCAAAGAAGTGTCCAGTAAAATTCAAGGGTTAAATGCACCTAAATACTTTCAAGCTACACGAAAATCTCAGTCTGAAGCTATACGAATATCAGGGGTTAAATACACCCAAAACAAGCGGTCGGTGCTTGTACAAATTGTGAATGCTATTAAGGGTCTTCACATTTCTTGCCCGACTAAGCCTATTTGGGATTGTGATGATATGGGGAATTCTCTCCATTTCTTCAGCATGCCACCTCTTGTGTAGAGAAAATTTAGCCCACAACTCTTCTACTTCAGGGAGTCTCTCTTTTACCTCATCCACTTGAAAGAACTTTTGCGGTCTTACACTTCCTTCAAAATTATCGTATTATTATTACTCCTTTTTTCTTTGGGCAAGTCATTTTACTTAGACTTGCCATATTGGTCTCACCTCAACCAATAGGTTTTCAAGTTTCCCCGATGTGCCCGCTTTGCAATTTAGCGAAGGAAACTCTTTCCCATCTCTTCACTCGCTGCCCTGGACAGTCTCTAGTTCACATGCATGCCTCACATATTTGTGATTTTCATGGATTTAGAGAGTGACCGATTGCTGGGCTCCTGCATCCAGCAACTTTAAATCAACTTATCAGTAATAATGTAACTGTTTGCACTGCTGGGCAAACTCACAATCGATTTGTGCACCTGCGACACAATCGATTAAAAGTGCGAGATCTTTTTTGCCCCTAGGGTCTGGGGATTTCTCTGAAAATGGAAAAAAGAAAATGAAATGTAAAGAGTAGAACGATTGCGCGCCCATAAATGTCAAAGAGAGTTTTCGATTGATTATGAATGTTTACACATCAATGTTTTCAAGTCTAGAAACTAAACTTCCTATCGATGGCAACAAAAGCCTCTGAACAAAAGAAACAAAAAGACTTCAATTCTTGATTTGTCTGGTTAATGATTATTGATTATGTCCTGCTCCTCTTGACCCACTATTTATATTACAAAGTTTGTAGAAAATATATACCTAGAAGATAAACTATCCACTTAATAACAAACTACCTATTTACAAAATAACTCATATCACTTATTTAATAACTACCCACTAATAGGTAACCAACTAAATTTATCCCTTATCTATTGGAGCACATTTTTGGAAGTTAGAAAGTAACTTCCTGATTTGAATTCATTATCATCTCTTTTTCAAAAATAAAAATTAATGCCATTTAGTGGCATTTATTTAAAGACATGTTGTTGTGAAAAATTTATTTATTGGTGCAAACATTGCCCCCCCCCCCCCCCCCCCCCCCCCCGAACTCAAGTAATTAAATACTTGAAAATTTTTGAAGAGTCATATCTTTTGAAGGGAAGGCATTTTTTCACGATCGATAAACTTTCACAATCAATAAATTTATATTTTTCACTATCGGTTATGATGAGTCAATTTTTTCACTATTGATAGACTTTTATGATCGATAACCTTTCACGTTTGATAGACTTTTATTTTTCACTATCGATTGTGAAGAGTCATATCTTTTAAAGGGAAAACATTTTTTTACTATCAATAGACTTTTACGATTGATAACCTTTCACGATTGATAGGCTTGTATCTTTCACTATCGATTATGAACAGTTATATCTTTCAAAGAGAAAGCATTTAGTATTGATAGAATTTCACGATCGAGAGCCTTTCACGATCGATAAGCCATCTATTGGCTTAAACTGCACCATCCTTATTTTGCATACACCAATATCAAGACAACATTCGCAATCGATACACCAGTCACTATCGAATAGCTTGCATTCTTCAAAGTGAAAGCATTTTTGCTATCGATTGGCTTTAGCTCTCCATATTCTGGTGTCGATGAACACATTTAGCCAAGCCACTAAACAAACTTTGATATTTTTTGGTCAAGCCACTAACCAAATCAATATATAGAATGGCTAATGACAAGTCAATCGATTGATTAGTCTAATGAAATTTCTCATGCAAACAACATATAAATCGTGCTGTTTTTAAAAGCCATATAACCAAAATAAAACACTGGTGGGAACCACAAATCCAAAATGGGAGTTGTATACCTAAATTTGATGAATTCACAAAATTTTCAAACCTATTTGTACCTTAGTATCTATAAAAATTGGAGTGATCTTCCACAACAAATGGCTTTTTAAAACATTTATCAGCCATGTCATCATCTTGCTTTGACCATTTTTCACATGATGATAAAATAGACTGTTGGTTTAAAACTTTCAGTGATTTATTAGCATCTTCTTTAAAAAGAAACGATTGCTCTTTGGCCATTTTTAGGGCATCATTATGCCCAATATCACCATTAATTTTTTCATTTGGTGTAGAAACTATTTAATGATCTTGTGAACCATTGATATGCCTCCCAGTAACACCATTTTCATTTTTCTTTTGGTGTAAAGACCATTTCATGGTCAGAAATATTATTATCCTTAGCACTTTTCTCAACAAAGGATACATTATCCAACTTTTTTTTTTTTTACCAATTTTGGCATTTCATTGAATTGATACAAAGCACTTGCATAAATTTTGGTGCAAGTTTCAGCCAATTGAAGTAATGACTTCAAAACTTTCTCGCTAAGCACGCCTAATTTACGCATATCTTCTAACAAGAGTTGAAAGGAGGCCTCCAAACACCCTGAATGAAATTCATTCCTAACATGACTTCTTGAAATTGGCATTTTCCCTTTTCAGAAACAAGGGTCTCACCAGGCGTGCCAATGTTTGCGCTGCTAGGCAAACTCACAATCTATTTGTGCACCCGCGGCACAATCGATTAAAAGTGCGGGATCTTTTTTGACCCTAGGGTCTGGGGACTTTTCTGAAAATGGAAAATAAAAATAAAATGTAGATAGTAGAACAATTACGCGCCCATAAATGACAAAGAGAGTTTTCGATTGATTGTGAATGTTTACACATTAATATTCCAAGTCTAGAAATTGAACTTTCTATTGATGGCAGCAAAAGTCTCTAAACAAAAGAAAGAAAAAGACTTCAAATCTTGATTTGTCTGGTTGATGATTATTGATTATGTCCTACTCCCTTTGACCCACTATTTATACTACAAAATTTTTAGAAAAATAACTACCTAAAAGATAAACTATCCACTTGATGACAAACTATTTATTTACAAAATAAACTCTACCACTTATATAATAACTACCCACTGATAGGTAACCAACTAAACTTATTCCTTATCTATTAGGGCACATTTGTGGAAGTTAGAAAGTAACTTCTTGATTTGAATTCATTATCATCTCTTTTTTCACAAATAAAAATTAATGCCATTTATTTAAAGACATGTTATTGTGAAAAATTTATTTGTTGGTGCAAACGGTAACATAATTTTTCTCTCACTTTGGAGGTTTTGGATCAGTCTTGTACATTATTCTAACGATCCGACCTTCATACATTTTGTCAGAAGTTCTTTTTTCATAACGAGTTTTCTTACATCAAAATTGGTAAAACAATAGTAATTCTTTGAACTCTTTCTCCTTTGTGAGTCTTCCAAATTGTTCATGCTCCCGGGATATTGCCACCTTTCTCTTTTTTTTTTTTTTTTTTGACAAAGAAAAAAGACAAACGAGTATTCATTTTGCCGTATACAGAGCTGATGGTATATGGGCAAATTGTGTCAAGGCTACGTCCTCGACATTGTCGAAGCATATTGCTAGTTTCAAAGCTCTACTAATCGGTGTTTTTACGGGTGAACCATGTTGGGTATAGACACGCATCTTTCTTACTTAGCTTTGGCTAGCTGATCTCATAGATAGGCAGACATAAAAGGCAAAAACTTATGTTTAGAGGTTTGCTTTTGGTTCCAAGCCACTTTTGGAGTTCTTATCGTATGACCTCTACCGTTAAGTAGTTCTTCGATATGGTACGGTTGTAAACTTATCTTCTTGGATTTTGAAAAATAGCCCAATTGTTCTTATAACCAAGAAACCAAACAACTTCTGATGATATAAATTTTCCGGGTTAAATAAAAAACAAAACATTTAATTTCATTTATTTGTATAGGGTTGCCATTATATTTCTCGACAATCAATCATCGACTGTTCAAATATTTCACGATTACAAATAAACACATAACACTCACGAGAACTACGTTTATAGCTAGTTTGACATTTTTTTTCTTTTTTCTTTTGGTAAAAAAGAGAATTGTACTGATAGTAAAAGTTACACAATTTTACCAGTTGACAAGGGCTGAACACTAAACAGGAGGCCTCAATATCCCTGTAACTCTAATTTGATAAATGATCATAAAGGTCAAGCTAACAACAAGTTACCATATTAGGTCTCGAACACGTTATAATTAAATTAAAACATAACATTCCTACACTGTAACTTAACTTTAAAATAACCTGTCAATTCCTAAAGGTTTACAATAACATGAGATACCATGAATCCAAATGACACTTATTACAATTACAGGAGACACCTTTAAACCACGGATCATTCGCCACTGTAGTTCCACAACTTGCTTTTGCCACTTATGATTACCATTAAAACACCGCCGCTCACAAGGAAAAATACGAGTAAGCACACACAACACGGGACCAAAAACTACAGCAAAGGTCTCAAGCACCCTTAACTAGGGATGGCAATGGGGCGGGGCGGATGCAGATCTTATTAAATCCGAACCCACCCTGCTAGTACAGAAACCCCACTCCGCCCCGGCATCGGGTCAAAAGAATGGAAAACCATTCCCGATCCTAAGGAAGTTTAGGAAATCCGAACCCGCCCGATCCGCCCCGATCTTTCCTTACTCATGGCCACAATTACAATCTGAGCCATAGAAGAACAATGCACAATTATTATGAGCACTGCCGGTACCCCTACCTACGGCACAACCGGCATACACTCACCGTTATCACCCATCACCAATGAATGGAAAGAGAGAATTCAACAAAAAAAAAGTAAAAAAGGAAAGAATTAAAAAAAATCCCATATGAGGTCCAGCATTTCGTCCTTGCCGATCGCCACTCCGATCGGACCACCAGTCCACCACGTCCTTCACCGCCTCACCGTAGAGGCCTCAGATCCAGCGCCCCTTGTAGCTCTCACGGACACGGTGTAGACGCAGCAGTCGCACTTGGCAAACTCGACCGCAACTCTACTGTTGCACCGTCGTCGCCATCTTATTCGGACGTTGGAGGTGTTGGTGTGCTGTTTGATCGAGGTGGTGGGTGAAAATGGTTTGTTGCTGTGAGGGGGCCGACCACTGACGGTAGGTAGGAAGCAGCGAAAACGGCGCAGAGTCAGTAGAAGAAAGAAATGATTCTAGGGTTTTGTCATTTTTGGATTGCTTTATATATATATGTAAATGGACGACTGAGATTAGCTAATAAATTTAGGGGTTGTATACCGAGGCGGGGTACGGGTCGGATATCGGGGCGGGTTGGCCAGAAAACCATACCTGATCCTAACCCGCGACGGGTTAAAAATTTAAATACCATACCCGCCCCATGGCCCGGTCAAAGTCAATATAATCCGCTCCTATCAGAGCGGGGCAAGTCAGAGATCCATTGGTTGCGGATTTAATTATCATCCCTACCCTTAACCCTTATCCCCTTCCTCCCACCCTACCCCACCCCACTATTTACCTATACCAAAGAACCTCAGATTCCTTCACCCCTCCCAGGTCTTAACCCCCTCCCCTCTACCCACTAGTTTCCCAAACCCCTAGAGTCCTATTTCTCCCACCCCCTCCCAAAGGCACCGTAACTAACACTCTACAACAAATTTTACAGCAGGAAGATAAAGGAGAAACAACAGAAGTTAAAACTTCTACTGAATACCCCTCTCCTAGAGCTTGCACTTTGATCCGACCTTGCCCCACAATCCCTAAATCACACATTAAAATCAAGTGTTAATAAGGGGTGAAGAACGACAGTGGTGTGGATTATAGATAAGGGCAACAAAAAAACTTGAAACGCCACAGAAATGGACCTCCATCATTAAATTGACATGTCTTCGACTAGCATTCCAGCCATCTATAATGGGGGATATGGCCCCCCAATCACGATAAGGCACCTAGCCCCATATCAAAGCTTCTACAAGAATGATTTGAATGAACATCCTCGGGCAGATTGGTGTAGATCAGAGAGATCCGATAGATCACATGGATTTATTAAATCTGACTAGATCAACGAGATCGGAGCACGGATCCAGATCACATAAGAATGGGGCTATAACATCGAAAACCAAGAGCAAAAGTACTATAATCAGTTTTGCACAAAAGATACAACAAAAGTTCTACTATGCAAAACTGATTATACCAAGAGCAATCATCTACTTGCTTAGGCAACAACACTTCTTAGAGCCCAAAACACATTGAGCTGATTAATCTAGCATATTCAAAGGACTTATGAATCTAAAAAAACACCGTCAACTTGAACTTCTACCAAATTGAGCCTTAATGAGTGAAAAATATTGGATACTCCATAAGAATTGATCTCGACCATCTTATATGGTAACATATTCTGTCTGTTACTCGAGTTGTAGGAATCTTTTTCTAACTCCATATATAATGACAATTAAGTAGCTAAATATTTCTAATGATTTTTTTGCTAACATTTTCAGTAACAATTCTTAGTAGTATTTCTTAGCGTAACTGAATAAAAATTATTAAAATATTTAACGATTATTAACTGACACTATTATATCGGGATGTGAGGAAGATTTGTTCGACTCTCGTAGCAACCAAAAAATTTTCTATTGAGAATTAACTTTTGGGCTCCCTTCTTTACCCCAGCCATACGATTGGGAGACCAAAGGAAATCTTAAATCAAGGTCCCACGCTAAAGCCCTAGAAAGGGACCCATTTACTGTACCAGCTATGACACTCTCTCGCTCCCACTGTATTCTCTCTTTTGGCCCCCAACCGTTTCCTGCCGTTGCATGAATGAACTGGCCGATCAAAACCACCTTAAACCCAAATCCCCAAACACCAAATCTGAACATAGTCTAACCCTCTTCCCGTCGTAAGATTTCCCCTGTAAATTTTCTCATAATTTCTCGGCCCTTTTCTCCATCCGTTCATCCATGCCATGTCAAACATGAGGTGGGAAAAGATACAGACGCAAGCCAGGCATGGCGGACAGGGGTTTTGCGGTGGCCCCGGAAAGAGGTGGGGCCACACCTGCAACGCCATTGGAGGTGGCAAGCTCCTCTATGTCTTTGGTGGCTATGGCAAGGACAACTGCCAGACCAACCAGGTGCACGTCTTCAACACTGGTAAGCAAAGCAATTCCTCCCGTTCTTGATGCCCAATTTCGTCCCCCTCTTACCTTGTTTTATCTTAATTTTTTGTGGGCTTGAGTTATTTTGTGCAACATTTGGGTGGTTGATCTTTAATTGTGCTGTTGGTGAACTTTGTTTTTTAGGGTTCGTCCTCTCTCTGTTTTTTTTTTTAATGCATGAAAGTCCTAGGATTACATTATTTTTACTTGAAATTCTTTTACGGATTTAGTGCAAAATTCGTACATGGTTTGGAGAGTTTTGTATTCTTGGATTTCCTTTACTTAACACAGGAAAACTTCAGTTGTAGATTGTGCGTTTGCACGTGCGTGTGTTGTTTGCCCTCCTTCTTCTTACTATGAACTTGTTGCTTGGTTTTGAATATGTGATGCAATTGCATGAAATGCCTACGCTCTTTTATTAAAAGAAAAGGGTGGCAGCCGCGGCGCAGCGCATGACGAGTGATATATGCAGCTTTTCATGGAGAGACTGTTACATGTCTCGAACCCTGGAACACCCTATGGTCTAAAATTTTGGATTTCAATTTGGTTAAATTTGCAATGTTTATAGGAGGTTGGCAGATTTTCTATATATTTGAAGATTTTCCATCTTCTTTATGTGTTGAGTTACAGATGGAAAAGATCCGCTTCTTCATTTGCGTATTTCGAAAACTATGAAGAGTATTCATGTTCTAATGGACTCTTCAAAATGCGTGCGGACACTTGACAATTGGACATGAGTATGGGATATGTGTCCGACACATCTCATAGGTTATGCTACCAAGAATGCTATCTTAAAGTGTTTCTTTTAATTCATTATTGCTTTGAGATGAGATAACATTCAATTAAAACAATGTGCATTCGTAGAAAACACTATTTTACCTAAGGAGTAACTGGAAAATAGTAATACATAAAACTATTTTGCCGTGTCCCCGTGTCTAGGGTTTTAAAAATTAGTCGAATCCGACACTTGGACACGTATCTGACTCGGACACTTATACCGATACCATGTAACATAGTTCGTGTTTATGCTTTCTGTTTTATCTTATTTTCCCATGTATCTATCATTTGCTGTTGTATCCGTTTTCAATTGTGTACTTCAGCCAGTTAGTTTTAATATATTTACATATCGGTATATTGCACATATTTATGTCGTTATTGGTGCATGCTTCAGTGTTCTTAGATGCCTTCCTACAATTCAACAACTAAACAATGTTAATGTGGTAGAAAGTTCCTGTATTTGGTGACAAAACATTTTGGAGGGTTGTGAATTTAGCCCCACCTTACATATACATGCTTATGAACTTCATTTTGGTTGACTTTGAGTTCAAATGTTTAATTATCTGTATTTTTGTGATCAGCTACACGGACGTGGAGCGAGCCTGTCATGAGAGGTGCTCTGCCTACGCCAAGGGATAGCCACAGTTGTACCACGGTTGGAGACAAACTGTTTGTATTTGGGGGTACTGACGGAAAAGATCCTCTTGGGGATTTGCATGTTTTGGACACTTGTGAGTTAGATGTTCAATGTTTCCCTCCTTTTCCATTTTGAATCTTCTATGTGGTTAATGCCAATTATTTAGCCACAAATACTTTTGATAATTAAATTGATGAGCATTGTCTGGGGAAAACCAGGAAAAAATTTCAGCAACTTGAAACTATGTTGTGTTGATTTCCATCTTGTGCTGTTGCCGAGCACTGGGGACCGAACTAGACATCTTGACAGTTGGGTTTGTTGTTGACTTGTCCTGGGTCTTGTAGGGACTAAGTTTCAAGTGCAACCCGGTGTCATCACCATTAAACATGAGAGGGAGATCATTTAACGTTACAATACAAGGAAATAAAGAATTTTTGCTTGCTTCACTGATTGGGTTGTTTGATAGCTTCTTTTTTCTTATTGCTCCTGGTTAGCTCTACCTTCTAATGTGCTTACATAATCATAGATTCAAATACTTGGATCTCTCCATCTGTTAGAGGCCGGGGACCAGAGGCACGGGAAGGCCACAGTGCAGCCCTTATTGGCAAACGACTTTTCATATTTGGTGGGTGCGGCAAATCTTCAAATAGTTCTGATGAGGAATATTTTGACGATGTTTACATATTGAATACAGGTACATGACTACTCTTCGAACTGCCCAAGTTACTTTACTGTCGGTTCGACCATGGTTGATATTCTTTATCATTCTGATTAGATAGAAGTAATTCACCAACAAGACAAATCGCTTCAGAGAAAAAAAGTAACTATGAGATTAGGACATCCGTGTAAGATATTCATTTTGCATGATCAATTAAACTTGTTACTGCAAAGGTATGTGTTTCTGATGGATCTGCACTGCTTGACAATTGAATCAAGCTTACTAAGTTTACATTTAAATGAAAAAGGAACTTTTTTCCACAGAGACGTGGGTATGGAAACGTGCGGGAACATCAGGCACTCCACCAGCTAAGCGCGACAGCCATACTTGCTCATCTTGGAGGAACAAAATTATTGTGATTGGTGGTGAAGACAAACATGATTACTATCTATCTGATGTCCATATTCTTGATACAGGTACATAGTTCAGCTGCTTGTGTATGTTCAACGCCTTCTAAAGTAGTACTCAATTGATTGTACAAATTGATTTTCATAGTTTAATGCTATATGAGATGCATCTGATGAGTGTTGCTTCTGATGATATTTTTTTTGATGATATCAGATACTCTTTTCTGGGCGAAGCTGAACGTTTCAGGCCAGCTGTTGCCACCTAGAGCTGGGCATACAACTGTAGCCTTCGGCAAGAACCTATTTGTCTTTGGGGGTTTCACCGATGAGCAGAATCTATATGATGACATTTATATGCTTGATGTGGGTATGTCCATAAGTTTTATTTTTTGGCAGAAGAAAGTGTTTTCTGGAAAGAATTTAAGGTGTAAAAGTGGGTCAGAAGCTCTTTTACTGCATTAAAGAACATCATACATGCTTATTGCTACAAATTTGTCGTTCTAGTTTTGGGGCCAACATGCCCTTAAATGAAGTGATTCGTCAGATACTTCTTTTGGTTAAATTAGAATGTATATTTATTGCATGAGAATCACTGGAAAAGGCTGCTCATGGCTTATGTTGCATAGCCCGAATTTGCTTGCCACTAGCATTAGTATGAGTTCGTTGACCGCATAAGGGCAATGCATCCTAATTAGTATTTCCCCATTTTCTATGTGGTCACTTCATTATGTAAGTTGGATGGGTTATATGCTTCTCATTACTTTTGTGGTGTGCTTTACTTTCTTATACAACATGCACGCAGATACAGGTTTCTGGATCAAAGTGATGGCTACAGGCGAGGGGCCGTCTGCAAGGTTTTCCATGGCTGGTGAAAGTTTGGATCCACAGCAAAGAGGTGTTCTTGTATTTCTAGGTGGTTGTAATAAGAGTCTCGAAGCATTGGATGATATGTATTACTTATACACAGGTTTTCACTTCTGGATTTTAGTATATCTGAAAAGAATTGTGTTACTTCTTCTTAGGAAATCTCTACACTTTTCTAACGCGGTAAATAAATTGCTTACCGATCAAATACTAGGACTTGCAAGGGAAACTGAGCGAGATGAACGAAGGCTGGAGAAACTATCTTTGAGAAAGCAGTTGAAGTTAAAGTGCCAAGAACAGCATCCCCTTTCTCCCGTGCATGACGAGGCTATGGTCAGAGTTGATGCAAATGTTGGCTTTTACCAACCCATGCATATGCCGCTTCATATGCAACCAAGTAAGAACATAATCTACTCCTTTCAAGATGTGCCATCCCTGTATTTTTATGCTACAGGCAGATTGGTTACCTCAACATATCTTGTATGTAGTTGCGTACAATAACGTGTCGTGCCATAGTATATGGTTCAATATTGTTGAAAGTGATGTACTAACATATAAACATCCGAAGAAAAGGAAAAAGAATTCTTATTGAAACACAAACATCTGTACAACGTAGACCTAATTGAATTGCAGAACTACACAATTGTCTAATAAGAATGAGCAATGGTTTCCAGTGGAAATGCTGAAAAAATTAAAGGTAAAATATTCCATAAAAAGAGATAAAGTGCATGCAGTTCTTGGTTACTATAACTCTTCTTTATATGCATCAAAGTTTCTGGGAAGGATTCAAAGAAAGTCATTCCCTCCCTCCTCAGGCAGCCGCAGTCTGCAGTCTGTGTTGATTGGAATGTAGAGCCTCTTGTTCACAGTAGTCTGTAACCCTGTAATTTCGTATCCTGGGAAGAGTTTGCTCAGACTCTGGGAATACGTTCTAGGGAAAAATGAAAGAAACAAGGCCACTTTCTCTCAAATTAGCCCTGTTTTAAAATCTATTTGTTAAAAAAGTGGATATTATTACGAGAGGAAACATTTTTTTTAATTATAAAAACCTTTTGTCTGACAAGAACTATGTTAGAAATCTGCCAGAGGGGGTAAGCCCGCGGCATATAATGCTACCCTTGGTTAAGTTGGTTAGCTGCTTACTTTTGGCATTGCAGCTTGAGAAAAATGTTAGCATACTAGTTGGTTTGGCTTTGTAAGGACATAATCTGCTCAATGACCACTAATCAATTGCAGGCAGACATAATGTCTATTCAAATGAGTATCATAACCCTCTAGGGAAGAGGACATTTGAGGCGAACGTCTCCAAAAGCCTCCCAGATGGCTATACTATCGAAACTGTTCTAGATGGGAGGCCTCTTCGTGGAGTTCTATTTACCAACAAGCCAAGCTTTAAAAAAGCTGATGACGATCATATTAGGTGAGCGTAGATCAATATTTAGCACCCCTGCTTTGACTTTTTGGTACTCAGAATAACTCATAACATGTTTCTACACTCAAATCAGGAGAAAGGCTGCTGAGGAAATCGGTGGTGCCAAGCCAGATGATGATCATGATTCTAAATCTGAAGCTGCAAGATCAGTCGAGCGGGTTGTATCGGATGACAGGCAAGCAAATGGAGCTGATGGGGAAGAATCCACATTATGTGAGCCCCAGATTCAAGCAGCTCCTCCTTCAGACACCAAGGATCCTGTGGCCTCTGATGCTACTCAGTCGCATGAGGTTATAACCTATTCTCTCACTGACGTGTTCCTTTTTGAGAAAAACAGAGTAGTTTGTTGACATGCGATACTGCCATAGGAGGAAATTAGGCAGGCTTGATGCTTCCACATTCTTATGACATGTGCATTTTGTTGAATGGTTGCTTCGATCAGTTTTTCAAGTCGTAGTTGTTGAATACTAGATTATGATGTTGATCGTTTAGTCGAGGGTGCTAAGCAATCTCTTTCTTTTACCTTCCCCCCTTCAACTTTCAAAAAGTGATTTAATGTAGTTTCAGAAGCTCTTACTTCCACAAGTCCTAAGACCTTTGCTGCTTATCCATGAACAATTCTTTTCAAACGGATTACATAGCACTTTTCCTTGATCCTTCCTGGTAAAATTCATTAAGTTGTAGTCTGATGTTTGCTCAGAACATCACTGAGAAGTCTCTAAAGTGACTGATGTCTTGTGTGCAAGTACTAGATCCTTTTTGATGAGACATTTTTTTTGTGTCATGTTTACCTTTTTGTTTCTTCGGCAGGTTCCCCCAGATACAGTATTGTCCGTGGCTCCTATTCTGAATTTGGAGGAAAAAGAGACAAGTGATGCACCATACTCCAGTACTGGAGCCGCTGAAGATACATCTGTTTCAGCCAATAACTGTAACCAAGGTACAAAGGAAAACCTTATTTTCATCCATACATAAGATTCCACATTGATGAGAGTGGTGTTTGTGTAATTCAACAAAGAGACCAAGTTTTGACAGGTTTTAGCGAATGGTCTCAATAATTTGCATCCATTTCCATCGGATCAAAATTTGCATAAGAACTTCTAGTTTGATAGTTTGGAAGCTTCCATGATTGTTTATAAGTTTCCGGCATGAGTGGTTTGTAAGCAAGCAAAATCCTTTAAGAGTGCCCAAGGGGAACAAAACCCTTGTCCACACACAACCAATTAGGGATAATAAACGAAGGACCAAACAGAGAAAATGAAGCTGGCATCTGGAAACAGATAGCTATCATTTATGAAGTGAACAAAAAATTTAATGTCTTGCAGCCTTTTGGATTTCCCTTCCGTAACTGGAGAACCTTCATGAAGAAATAGATGCATGCATATGCATTGGGTTGTTTCCTGCGCCATATATGTGTATGTAGATATATTGTGTAGATGACCTAAGCTTCTGTTTCATCACTGTTAATGCAGAAGGCAGAAGCTTGACCTCTGAAGAAAACAGTCTGTTTGAAAATCCTCCAGGACAGTCCGTTTGATGTAGAAAGATGATAAAGGTCCCATTTCAGCAGCCTTTCTGGACATGTCTCAACTTACGACACTAGAAATTTTGTGCATCTACCATCCTTAGGTGATATAGTTGCTGTTACGAGGTAATCTTACAGAATGTTTTCTTCTATTACTCATATTCCGTTACTTCCTCAGCAGTTTCAGATTTTATATCATGATCGACCATACCTATATGTACCATATTTCTTCTAAAACATTGCTGTAACTGCACAATGTGCGCAACTAGCTGTAACTGTAATTTCTACCTTTATTAGTTTTGCAGCTGAGGATCGTTCTAAAGTTGCGCTGGATGTATCATTGTGAGGTATCAGCTTTTTGTACCATATGCCTATAGACAGGTGACATCCTCTTGCAGTGCTTTGATTACACGACGATCATCTTGGCCTCTTTTGAGTTTTTGATGAAAGAAAAGAAAAAGGCAGATGATCGTTTTGTTATTAGAAAGCAATGTACAAAGTATTGCCATAGACTTGAATGAGAAGTAAGGTAAAAGCAAAACTGCTGCTTTTGACGTTTCAAATGCTTGGATTCTGGTTCATTTTTATCCTGCTTCGCTATATATGTTATTATACCAAAAACTTGAGTCCATTGCCATGTGATGCTAGTGGAGGGGTTGAGTTTTCCCCTGCTAATGTATTATGTCAATATGAGGTATATGATAATGCTACTGATTTTAGGATGTGGTCCCTTTCCATTTAAAGGGTAAACCAACAGCATGCGACATCGTTTTTAGTACAAAAGTTTTTAGTAATTTAGTTTTTTCAGTTAGTTTCTCTAGAGAGTCTTATACTCTCCTGCAGTTTGATGTCTTCCCATTCGAACTTCACTTGAAGGTTAGCCTATTGTCAAATCATTAGGCTTTTTGCCAAACCAATGTTTGCTTTGGGGAGGTTGTACCCTTGCTTCTCAAACTGTACACTGCTGCGACAATAGTCATATATGCTTTGGCCATCAGGACTAACCTATTTGAAGTGTACATGATTCCTATTTAAAGTGTGGCTGGACTTCCTGTTTGCAGTGTACATGATTCCTATTTTGTAGTATCATCTGTAGGAGACAGACAAACATCAAGATTGGTTTTGATTGCAAAGATTGGATCTTTTCTTCAGAAAGTAGTACCTGGGAATCTAACCTCCGGAGAAAATAACCATCCATTCCATAAACAAGAATCTAAACAGGCTCATATTATCATTGAAAATCTTCGGCTATGATGTAATTTGTAGAAGTTTACAATCCTCTATATAGCGATAAGTGACAGTCACTAAATATACTCGGTGGCTTTTAATCAGCGCTGCTAAGAATTGCTGTTATAGCAGGCTGCAAAAATGCCACCACTAAGATTTAGCGAGAATTAACGGTGATTGTACGAAGTGCTGTAAGTTATTCCTATTGTACATATAGTTTGTGCGCGCGCAAATAGAGAACAAGAAAAATAGCAACAAATGTGATTTTATTGACTTCAAGAAAGAAAAAAAAAAAGAGTAGAATAAAGAGGATGTCCCGTGATTGGATCAAAGATGAATCCAATCGAGTTCGTCACGAATAATTGATGAATTTTCACGGCAAACAAGCTTGACTAATACCTAAACTTGATGTAATTTCTGACTCGAGAAATATGTGTTCAACTTGGTAGAGTTCTGGCAGCTTGAGAGAACAGGCGTTTACCTGAGAGAATAGAACTTATATTCACCCTTTGGGTCATCCCATGTACGTAGTAGTAGTAGTAGGTGGGATTGTTGCTATATAACTAATTATATTTTAATTTGGTGAAAAGATAAATATCATATTTGCGGCATGGCAGATGCTTCAAGGGGATGCCAGAAGCTTCAAAGTGATGTATTCTGATTGGCCAGAATACCTCATTCTGACCTACTAAAATGTAATTACAACAACATGTCGTAATTTGTGATGGTAGAAAATTCACCCTTCTAAATTTGGAGTTGCGGCCAAAATTATTTTATAATAAGTTGTTATTATATTGAAAAGACACGCGTACGAATGTAGTACGTAACATGAAAAACTATCGCAAAGCCCCCTAATGGTTTTTTATTTTTGAAAAAAAAAACATTTTTTGTTGGGTGGTTATGGCAATGTCTACTAGAGTGCAATGCGAGTTTGTAAAAAGATGTCAAATCCAATAAAATTTTGCTTTATCCACACATGCTTAAAAAATTTTGTCGCTAATTATGCCGCACAATTTTAGACTTGGCGATGATGAACAAATTTTTTTTAATCACATTATGTTCTTCCGGTCCTTAGTTAATATACAAGGGTGTGCTATTGCTTGCAAAACGAAGATGCTCATCAAAGATGTTTTACTATACTTGGGGCTTTTTTGGTGGAAATGATGAAAAGTATACTTTACAGGGAAGGAAATAGTAGGTGACATAATAATAATAATTTAACCTTTCTATCCTAAAATAATTTTTATTTGAATACTCTCTGTTAATCAATTTTTTAGAAAGAACAAATTTTGACTGCTATCCTGGTTGTGGAAATCTTTCTCCAATCCCATATATAGTGACAATTAATAGTCGCTAAATGTCTCTAGTGGCCTTTCTGTTAACACTTTCAGCGTCAACTCTTAAAAGTATTTTTTTAGCGTCACTAAATAAAAGTCACTAGAGAGATTTAGCAACCATTAATTATCACTACATGGGAGATAGGAGAAAGATTCTTTCAATTCGGTTAGCAGTCAAATTTTTTTCCTTTTAGAAATACGGTTTCTGATAATTGAGCACCATTATGCACATAAGAGGATTAAAAAAGTTCAGAAGTTGAGGCACTCTCTTTTGCCTTTTCGTACCGCTCTGCTCATATTTTGGCAGAAAAAATAAGTCGGCTCAAAAAGGAAGTTAGTCCCTCTTACTTTTTTCTTCATTACCAAATGGATGAAAACCCTTCCATCTTCCACTTTCGTTCACCTCTTGTCGTCCTTACCCTTTTATCCTACCAAATGAGCTCTGAATAAAAGATCATTGGAAAACTTATTTGCGTGCCACTCCTTATCCTTTAGTCAGAGCCTGAAAGAAATTCTCCTGCCAATGTAGTGTTAGCCTAAAAAGCGTTAGAGAATGAGCGTAATCGGGAGTTAACGGATGACTTAGTGATAGCCCCTTTGTTCGGTTGTTACAGAACATCAATATGTCATAGAGAAACTTCTTTCGAATGTTCAACGCATTAAATTTAACTTACTGTGTGAATGAAGAAACATATCCAGCATTTTGCCCTCCCAAGTTTTATGGCTCTTTTAAAATCGTATCATTTGAAGCCAAGGCATGAAAGAACATGCATTTATTACACGATTATCAGCTGGAACAAAGGGAATTTGTACTGTAGTTTAACTTACCAAGTACTAAAAGGATAGGCTTGAATTTGAGGACCATAAAATTTTTCAAGGCGCTTGTCATAGAAAATCCTACTTCTAGTGGCCCAAAGTGTGAGTTTGATGAAACACACTCTGCTTCAAACAAAGGCCAAAATCAAAACTTAAGCAAAAAAAAGCGTGCGGAAGTGCGGTAAACTCGGGCACTTCAAGAAAGATTGCCGAGTGTACAAAAGATAAAAAGGGACCAAGCTAACATGGTTGTTACCAACGATTTTGTTTTGGTGATTTTTGAAGCCAACATGGTTGGAGATGATGAGGAGCGGTGGACTCCGGTGCAACCTACCACATTGCCATGAATAGGAACTTATTTAAAGATTTTGAACCAGTAGCAGATGAACAAGATCTCTATGTGAAAAATTCTTCAACTACTAAGGTCATGGGCCAAGGGACAGTGGCTCTGCATCTCTAGGAAACATATTACAAAGGTCGAGAAGAAAACATATCATTAGAGTTAGTAGATTCGGATTTACGGAAAATGAAAGGTCATCTAACTAGGTGGGGTAAGAGATATTTCATTACTTATATAGATGATAGTTTATGTTATGCTTATACGTAAACTAAGGACGAGACTTGGATAAATTACAAGTTTACAAAGCAGAAGTAGAAAATCAACTAGATCGAAAGATTAAAATCTTACAGTCGGATAAGGAAAGAGCACTAGTTAGCTAACATATCCTAAAAGAGCCAAATTTGGAGAAAAGGCAATTGAATGTGTCTTCGTTAGCTATGCCCGACATAGCAACGCATATAGATTCTTAACTATGGAATCTACGAAATTCGTTAGTTGAAACATTATTTTGAAATCTAGAGATGCAAAAAAAATTTCTAGAATTTCATAGAAATGTGAAGATAAAAACAATGCGGATCAAGTTGAAGTTTAACCCACTCCATAAATGGAAGATTGTGGTGAAGTTAGAAAAAGTGAAAGAGCAAGAATATAAAAGTCCTCTGGTCCATATCGTCAGTTTCTAATTGAGGCTATATAAATCGAGTTATCCAGTGTCATCTTGTGTCTATAACAAAAAGCATGATCCTTTAACTTATCTAGAAGCCATAAGTTATCAAGATTATGCCTTGTGGCAAGAAGTTATAGATGATGCAGTGGATTATATTATGTCAAACTAAATTTGGATTTTGACTGATTTACCACTAGAATTAAAACCAATAGACTGCATGTGGATTTTTAAGTGAAGCCCAAGCCTAATGGATCCATTTATAAATAAAAGCAAGACTTATAGCCAAGACTTTCAAACAAAATGAATGAATTGACTATTTGACACATGTGCTCTGGTTCTAGTATTAGCACTATAAGGTTATGAAACCAATAAAACAATCCGAGGGTGGGTGAATAGGATTTTTAAAAATTAATGGAAAATTTAAACACAATCATAAATCTCAATCAAATCAAGCAATATTTCAATGAAGATGCTAACTACATAATTTCAAGCAACTATAGAGCGATAAGTAAAGAGATTGAGTTAGAGATACTTGACAAGGAGATTTAAATAGTTTGGCTTGAACTACCTTCAAGCCTACATCCACCTCTTCAAGGAAGTCACTTGCAAGAGCACCAGAATTTACTAGTAACAATCTTCTTTTAGGTCAAGATCGAAACCCTTACAATACTTGGTGATATTCCACATCAAGCACAAGCCCTGAATCTACAAAGCTCACACAAAACTTGACAAACCAAAGTCTTGATCACAATCCTTTACAAAGAGCAACTATGTATAAAGAAATCCTCTTGTAAGGAAATAAGTACGAATGAAGCTCTAGTACAATAGAAAGATGAGAGAATTGATGACTTAAGGAATTCCCACTCAATCAAAGATTTACTCACAAAGATGCTCTCTTACTGTTATAGAAAATTTTGGCATGATTTTAGGCAAAACTAGCCGTTATTTCTGACCCCATGGTCATTAAAGTCGATTTGCAATCACAATGTAGTCTACTGCATCTCCTTTCTACTCATTTCTCTACTGCCTCACGAAACTCCATTTCTTATTTTGGACATA
This sequence comes from Escallonia herrerae, assembly GCA_033070095.1. Classification (NCBI taxonomy): domain Eukaryota; kingdom Viridiplantae; phylum Streptophyta; class Magnoliopsida; order Escalloniales; family Escalloniaceae; genus Escallonia; species Escallonia herrerae. The sequence continues at coordinate 245,126 of JAVXUP010000358.1, forward strand.
ACTTTCTCTCGAAAAATTGGATTGAGGTGCTATTTTTTGTGTTGGAAAGCTAATGAAAAGATTAGCTCCAAAATATTCTTGAAAAAATTTGAGTTAGCTTTAAAGTTCACTCATTTTCAATAAAACACACTTGTGTGAAAGGTTATGAACTTACATGCAATGCATAAGGTATCTTATGGTCATTTTAGGCCATAGTCATCAATCCAAGCATCAAACCAAGTCTAGTTACATAATATTAAAGTTCAATCATAATTGAGAGTAACTTAGCCTACGCATCCTTTGTTACTCTTTAACACTGGACTCGATGAATCTTCCATAACATGTCCCTTATAGCTTAAAGCTTCTTTAGATTTAATCCATATATCCAACTTCTCAAATGTATATTGATGATTATGTATGTACATATCTACTAAGAATCCACTCAAAGCATACATCAGAACATAATCAATGTGTAGTTAACATCAAAACATGTAAGCCTAGATTATCCAACCATAGGGCTAACAAGTTATACAACCCATCGATGTCAAGACTGCTTTTCTGCATGTTGTTTTAGAGGAGAAGGTGTACTTCGAATAACCGAGGTTTTGATCTAAAAGTTCACGTGTAGCGAACTGCCTCGAATAAAATCCCCTAAAGAGATTTTAGGTGTAGTCATCTTATTTAATTAAACTTAGGCAAATAAGAAAAAACCTAAAAGTGACTCTAAAAATGTCGAAAGACTAACTAATATATCAAAATGGGAAAATGGGCTCGGGGACTAAGTTGTACAACGGAAAGGTGTTAGGCACCCGCCATACCTTTCGGTCTCTACATCATTTCTATTGGCTTTTGGCCTCTAAACACATACATGTGCAATAGCATAAACCTTAAGTTTAATTATGTACTTTTGGTTTGAACTTAAGGGTCGAATAGCCTACATATTTGGTAGGACAAAGCATAATCAAAACCACCATAGTTCGACTGCGCTTTACGGGAGGCAACCTAGATCTCAATCTTTGACTCTTATGATGACTCGACTTCTTCTAGTCGAACGAACTTAGAATGCTAAATTGACTACTCTTCTAGTGGTGTAGAATTCTAAGCAAATTAAGGGCCCGTACGTTTACACGTTTTGTTTTGTGTATTTGTATTGTGTTTTCATTTTCAATAATTTCGTATCCAATCACAAATTATAGTTGTGTACTTTTATAATTTTCACAATTCTTTTTACCTACTTTTTTCAGGTTGTTTTCGTATGGTTACTTTTTTATTTTCCTTTTTCATTACTGTTACTGCAAATTTTTTTCCGCTTTTACCCTTGCTCCAAGATGCACATTTCACACAACACCCGACCATCTTCTCCACCTGAACCAACACCTGCCATCTCTCCTTAATTCGGCTGTTCTTCTTCATCCCCATTTCTCCCTAAGATTAAAGTGCTTGTCGTGGATTTCGGCGAGATCTCGGCCATCTGTCATGCTTCGGCAATATCAATTTTGGATTCCGGCGAGATTGCTTCGGCAATCTCGATCAGAGCGAATCGTCCAAATTTCCCTTCCTGCGGCGGCTGTCCAACACCGATGTGCCCTTCCTGCGGCGGCTACCTCGGCAATGTGCATAGAGCTGAAGCTCCTCTTCCTAGGAAACAACGGCATCAGACCTTTGCCTTCCGACGAGATTGGCCAGCGATTTCGCCAACCCCATCAGAGCAGAACCTCGTAGCTTCCGGCGCAGATCTCCTTCGGCCTTCTGTCACTGCTTCGGCAATATCGCCATGGATTCCGGCGAGATCTCCTTCGTCTGGATTCCGGTGAGATCTACTTTCAGATGGGAGTTGATCGTGTTGTCTGTGAGTGAAGAAAAAGTATAGGAAGAGAGAGAGAGAGAGAGAGGGAGAGAGGGAGCTAGGACGCAGCATAGTGGGAGGGGCATGGCAAAAATTGTGGAGACAAGATCTGACAAGAGAATACAAACCCTGAAAGTGTTTTCACCTTTTTTGCCACTATTTCGATATCTTTCTCAAAACGGATACGAAAAAAGATAAAAGTACGTAAAAAAAAACATCTTTTTCATCATCATTACAAAAACAAAAACAAAATTTTGTAAACGTACGGGCCCTAAAAGACTTTGAATTTGATTTTATATATATTTTTAATCAAGATTCAATCGTGGGTGGGGAGAGGGAAACAATCTAGATCTTCTAATCTGGAAATGAAAATACTAAAAACAAGCATGGAGAATCATCTATGGTCCTTATTATAAGACCCCAAATAACTAGTATTAAATTATTGTTATGTTTAGGGCATTTTTGTAAATTTAATTATTTTTGAGGTATTTTAGAATAAGTAATGAATATTTAGGGGTCTTTTAGTTATTTACCAATCTTAGAGACTTTTAAAGGCTAGCCAAGTCTGTTTATCGATATATTCAGTTTTGGTTACAGAGAAATAGAAGAAGGAGAAAACTAGGGTTTGGAGGATTGCAGTCTTCTGTGCACAATTGGTAAGATTCTTGAACCCACTTTTGATTATAAGGATGAATTAGATCATATTAGAATTGTGTTTGTTAAGGTTTTAACGTAAGTGTGCTAAATATAATATTTAGGTTTTGAGATTTTCGGAAGCGTACGCAATTTGGTGAAGATAATTGCTTAGATTCGAGGTAAGGGTTCATACATAACGTCTATCTGTATTGATTGATAATAACGTCAAGTTTGTAATACTCCGTAGTTGTTTGATTTGGAATTTCGTTTGTGCTTTCGAACTGCGTGAAATGAGTGCGATCAGGTTTTGTTTTATTATTGCTCGCGTTTTTCTCCGACATTCAATGTCCTTGGTGGTATGAGGTGCCGTCTTTTCGTTTCTCTGATTCTGAAGCCGTCAATACGTGCGTGCATATAGCATCATATGATGACCATGCTATGCATTAAAATTAGTTTGTCCTTTTTGCACACTTTTCAATTCTTGGTTCCTGTATAAGCCGGAGAACCTATTTGATTCAAGTTTCCAGCCTCTTTAGGCGTGTGACAATGCCTATTTGGCATGCCAGATGCTACTTTTCCATTGACTTATGATTGGCATATACTTTTGACCCCCGTTTCTTTTATTTTATCCTATCGACCTCATACGAACTTCGATTGAAGCGAGCCAAATTCTGTTTAACTCGTTTCTTCGTCCTCTTCAATTTGAGTCTAATATCGAGTATTTTCTAAAATTGTTAATTGATTCTATTTGGAATGCAAAGTTTAGATGTTTTGTGACTTCTATACCTTTGCTATACTTTGATATCCTTTGAACCCTTTGAATTGAACTAATGTTTAGAACCTTCACGTGCTTAAGTTAACGCGATGCCATGACACGATATGATAATTGCTACTGGTATACAACTTTGAACTTAGAACCTTCGCGTGCTTAGGTTAACATGCTAGTACGTGATTGTATCGTATTCGATTATTAGTTCAATTATTCGAATGTGTTATTTGACTTTGACTTTAATTTGATCTTTGATGGGTTGAATATCCTAAAATGAGATTATTTGTCATGCGAAGATTATCTATCGTCTTTGCACTTTCGTTTCATTATGCTTCGTTTGGACTCAGCTATACGTTATTGGATACCTGTGTTGTGCTTTGTGAGGGGGTGTGTGTGTGTAATCTTTGCTGGGCTTTGTGCTCACCCCCCCTTCTTTCCCCATTTCAGGTAATTAAGCTGAGACATCGGTAGAAGAGTTTAACTTGACGCATGAGCTTGGAGTTGCTCGTTAATTTTAGACTTCTTTAGTAACTTGAAAAATGAGAACTTGTAATAGTTTGATTAAGTAGCTTTTGGTAACCCCAATGTTTGGGATATAAAGAGCCATATTTGAACTAATTCACTATCAGTCTCCACTCTAACTAACCCAGACTCTAAGTCCTTCCCATATATTTTGTAATAAAAGTTTATATCGCCATCCAACCCAATTTTATCACACATTTTTCCTAACTCAATCATTGACATACAATCAGTATCACAATAGTCAACGTATCTAACATGGCAAGGGTCATAAACTTTGTGAGGTCTCATGTAAAAATGACCCCCAAACATCAATTTTATAGTAAAGAAGGTGGAGCCGTTCCCTGCATAAAATAATTGCACAAATGGGGCCACCATTAACACCTATATCACATTTTTACGTACATCACATTATTACATACATCATCACATTATATCACTCTGACACTGTTAGCATGCATATACATTACTCGTATACGTAAAATCGTTCGGAGTAAAATCAAAAATTAAGGTTAAGGGACAAATAAGACTTACTGTACAATGGCTATCCATGGTCGTAATCATCAACGCTCCTTATTCTCCAAGACATTGTTCGATTCTAGTACGGGATTAGGGTTTGGATCACGAATTGGAGGTTTTTTTTTTCTTTTTCTTCTTCTTCTGGTGGCGAGATTAGGGTTACAAAATTAGGGTTGGGATTTTAGGTTAGATGAAAGGTTTTGGCTGTTAAGATCCATATTTACACAAGGCTTTTCAAATACACAAATATGGAATTCCAAAATTGTCCCTGATGGAAAAGGTTAGATAGTTAAGAATTTGGACGGATGTCCTTACTTATTATAATTTTGAATTTACAGGTTTTTTGTGTAAAAAATAAACTTTTGGACCCTCAAGTTAGACTTTGTGATACTTTCAGGATACTAACGAATATTTAATCCTATTTTTTAAAAGAAAGGCGAAGTACTTTTGTAGTTTCAATGCCTATATTTTATGTATAATTCAGGTTTCTACGTCGCCGAGCTCATATGACGACGTTTTTAGAAAAGCATAACGTCTCAAAACTTTTTTGTCATTTCTTTTCTAACTCCATCTTTTATCTTTTATTATCTTCTTTCCCCAATAGATACAAATAGTAATTTCTTATCTGTTTACAGGGCTAATGCTAATGGCGAGACTAATACTACTAGTACACTTAAATAATAATAATCTTGTGTGCCTTCATCTGTTGCAAGAATTAGTGATTGGACGCTACTTGTAACACATACTATCGGTAATGCTAATGGCGAGGCTAATGCTATCGGTAACGATTGTTTAACTTTCTTTTGTCACTTTTTAATTAATTAATGATTTTCTTTTATCTAATAATAACAAAAACATAATAATGACGCGTTTAAAGCGGTTATGGCACCTTTTTATATTCTCTAGTAGCAAAGAAAATGAAGAACTGAAAAATCTCAAAAAAGCTTTCTGTAAGCTTACGCTGAGTTCGAACCTGAGAATCCGACGACAGAAACACACAGCTCCATAATTACTGTCCGACTAGGGTTCCATAATCTACTCTCTCACCTCTCTCGCTGATACTCATATTCTACTTTATCAATTTATATCTTCTCAAATCCTAGGGTTTCTCCTCAGATCCCAATAACCCTTCATTTTGGGTAAATCTTACAGCTTGTGCTCTTTGATTTTGGTAAGCCACACAGCTTGTCCTTCATTTCATTAATTATCTTTGCTTCCCTTCTTTTGGTGGCTCAAAAATTGACCGAAACTTCGAGCAGTAATTCGCGTGTATTGATAAATTTGTTCAAGATTATCACTTGGGGAAGCTGTTCTGCATTTAAGGTCTTAGAATCCAGAAGTTTAAGTGGAATGACTTCGCAATCTGAGTGCGTGTAAATGTTGTAATTTTGGTTGTTTTTGGTCTCTCTTATTGTTTTATATTGCGTTCGTTTCACTATTTCTGTCCCCCCTTTTTTTGCTAACGGGATTAAATCTTTATGTGAAATTATTGGCTTCACTGATTATTTTTGCCCGTAGTTTTAGTTGTCAAACAATACTTATTTGGTCTATGATTAGTATTCGAGTTCAATTTTGATTTTAGATGTTCGAATCCTATCCTAGAAGTTTGCAGAGGGGACAAACATCATGAAAGATAGGGAATTCATTCTTAACGTGTATGTGAGTGTTATTTTGAGTGGTTGATTGTATTAGTGTTCTTGTTTGCTGGTTCAACTGAGTTATCTTACATCCTGTAAAATGTTGGTGGATGTTGGTTGAAGATTTTTTGGAGTCAATGCTTTTCCAATTTGTACAAATGTACTGAATAAATAGTAAAATTTGATTTATGTTAAATCTGATGGGAAGGGCAATAGGGCCCTTCTAAAATGACGTTGATTGGTTTCTTTTACTATGGGTAGTTTGGCCGGAAAGGGTTCATGCGGACATCAGCAAGTGTTTAGAAGTTTCCTTCTTTGAAGATTTTTACAGTTCAATTTATGTTTCAGGGGGAGCGTCAACAAGATCTACTTGATGATTTGGTTGTAGCTCTCATTGGAGCTATTGTAATCTGTTGGTCAAACAGATGTATGGTCAGGGGAATTTCGCTCATCAGTTTGGGTTGGATCCGCATAATTTCATGCAACCTATTCAACAGCGACCGCCAAGACCTCCCACAGTTCCACCTGGTCCACCTCGTCCTGCTCAGCTGGGCCCCCATGTTTATCCTCATCCACCTCCTTTTCAAGGTCCAACTCTTTCAGTTCCACCTAGTGGAATGTCGAGCTCAGGCCAGTCATACTTGACGCCACCCCCACCCCTGCCTCCACCCCAACAAGTTCAGGGTAGTACCCAATTGGCACACTCCTACTCAACTGGCCAGCAGAATTCCCCTTGGAGTCATAATGTGCATCACATTCCACCACCGCTTGCAGCGCCTAGAGGGCTAAATCCTCCTCGCACTCCACCTGAAGGACAAGCACTGTATAGAGGCCCTGTTCCTCCACCACAGCCTGCTAGTTTGCAGGGTCTACCACCCCCACCTCCACCTCCACCTCCACCTCCACCAACACCAAATTCTACTTTCTTTACACCGAATCCTTTTGGAACCCTTGTACAGTCTGCACAACGAGATTCTCATATGCCTTTGATGGTTCTCCCGGCTCCACCTCCCCTGCCTTCTTCTCCTCCAAAATCTCCACCCCTTCCACCCTTTTCACCTCCGCCTACCTCTTCAGCTCCTTGTTCTGGGACTCCCTCTCTGGCTTCTCTACCCACTGCTACTGTTTTGCCCCATCATTCTCAGTCTGGTCCAAGTTCCACTAAAGCTTCTAGCTTCAAAGTGATGGCTTTTGCCAATAACAACAGAGAATCAGCCCCCAACCAATTGGATGATGATGCCCAAAGACACGATGATCCTTCAAATCGCAGATTACCTTCTGGGGGGAATTTGAATTTGGATCTACCTCCACCCCCGCTCAAGCCCACAGATGAAAAAATTGCTCGAAAGATTGAAGTTCTATGCCAGTATATTTCAAAGAATGGTCCTGAATTTGAAGATATGACTCGTCAAAATGAGCTTGGTAATCCAGAGTTTCAATTTCTGTTTGGTGGCAAACCAGGAAGTGAAGCTGCTGCAGCCCATGAATATTTTCTATGGATGAAAAAGAAATATAGTTTGGCATCTAGGTTGCATGAAAGGCAGCAGCATAGTGATTCATCATGGGGGCCAGCAGGGGTGGACTCTTCACTGCAGCTTAATAGTGTGATGGATGCAGAATTACCTCCTTCTCCTGCTGATTCGGACATGGATATGGAAGGTTAGTGCTGTTCACCGTGTTTCCACTTATCTGTTTTTATTTATGCAAATGCAGACAGGTAATTTCACTTTTGAGTAGCGTGTACATGTGCGATTAAGACTGCTATTAGAGGCCTGCTTGATGTCTTCTTGTTTCAAACACGAGCAATCCAATGTACTTAGCAATCTGCAATATGTGCAAACCGAATTCTAATTAGCATTTAAGACATTTGGTGTTACGCAATTATTTGACTTATTTTTTTGTGACTCCTCTCGGAAGGATACTGTTGCCGGCCTTCATGTTCTAACTATTCTCTTAAGTCATCGAGTTGCACATTACATTCTACTGACTGATGTTGGATTCCAGTTGCATTTGTTATACAATATAGAAAGAGAGTATCCTATATTGATTATAGCAGATCTCATTTACATAGTTTTGAAGGAGGGTGGATTTGACCTTGCAGAAACTTGTGGCCATTTTGCTGCGGTACTAATGGTTGGCAAGAGAGTTTGTGTTAGGTAATATGCCGTTCCAGGTCTTTCATCTTCTCAGATGAAAATATGCCAAAAGTTGTGCCTCTCACGCTTAGCAATGTCATTGAAAATATTATTTCACATTTATACATCTCTGGCTTTGCAATACTAAATATGTTCTTGTAATGGCAGTGCACTTGTTTTCTGTGTTCTTTGTACTAGAAGACTTCAGCACAAGCTTTTCTTTATCCATGAAGAGCTTAGGAAATGTATTTGAGGATGCTAGCCGTGCGGAACCAGGAACTGGTCTTACTGGGAGCCAAAGTAACAGTATTACACACTTAAGACAATAAATATAATATCGTAAAGGCTGAAACCACACCTCTTTTTGTTATCTATACCTCGTTGCTGTTAAAAAATGATTCGATGATAGAAAATTTATCTTTTATCGACAAAATGGATTATAGAAGGTGGGCAACTTTAACTTAGTCTTCGAACTTAAAGTTTCCAAGCGGGTAATATATTGTATTGTATATAGATAGTGCAACCATCATCTTTTATACTCCATAACCAATGTAAGAGCAATGCAAAGTTTAGCTTTGTAAGGAAAAGATACACTTCAGTAGATTAGGTGAGTGCAACAAGGACATGTTGCTATAGGTAGTTAGATTAAGAGAGTGATTCTTACCAAAGTTCGTAGTTTGTCATGATACTTTAAAAAGTGAGTATTTCTGGCCCCGCTTGTTTATTGTTATGTCAATGAATTACAGGAACGTAATCTATACGTACATAAGAGTGGACATTTTGCAAGGGGGCTGGGGAATGCTTTTCACTTCTCTGTTAAGCATTGCATTTCGTCCCCCTCCCTTCAACCGGTGTGGACAAGTTCTAGATTGGTTATGCTTAATTAGTGTCAGTGGGTCCTCTATTATATTTGGGCATATAATGTAGCTTCTGTTTGTAACAAGTTATTAGGAATTGATGGGGGAATGCTGAAGTTTTGTCTTGTCTTTTCTCCTATTGTTGCTCGTAGATGACATTACCCAGCCTGAAGAAGAACAGAAGGTTTACAAACTATTAAGAACCCCAAATCAGGAGTCTGTTATAAAATCAAATTGCCTTGATACAGAAAAGCAGCTGCATTCACCACAAAATGCGTCAGAGAGAAGTCCAGCCAAGTGTGCTATATTTGAAGCAGTGGAAGAAGGAGAAGGTATTAAGTTATTTTTGGTTTTCACTTTTATTTTGAACTAAGCAAGTCTGGCACAATTTCGCCCTCAGTTTCTTCTTCTTTCTTTAATATTTTTTATAATTGCTGCGTTCCTTTCTAATGCATTTTGGTAAATGCAGTTTCTGCTTTATACCACGTTCTTCTCACAACGGGCTGTTCTGATTTTTCAACTTTTGTAAATTGATTGCTATTCTAGCAGTAGACTTTGGTTCCCCTTCCTTTCAGTGAAGCCAACTTAGTGTGGTTACAAGGCCTGCTCTTCCGTTTAAATTATGGAATTTGCTTTGGCATTTACCCTGGTTTTAGCTCACTTAACTTGGATGTACTTCATACTGATTAGCCAGACAGGTAGAGGATATTTAGCTAGTGAAACATAGATTGATTAGCCCCATATGTAATGTGCATGCACACTCATTAAAATCTCAAGGCCTCGTATTTGAGGGAGGGAGCCTCTTGCACTGGGCCATTTTTCTTCTCTTTTTATCTTTTGATTGATGATGAATGTTTCTCTTTCTTTTCTAATTTTAGTTGAAATTAATACATATTTAGCATACCAAAAGAAAATCCTTTTTAAATGTTCAAGGCTTCTTCTTCATATTTTGGTGAGTGCATAGGAATCAATTACCATGTTTCTGGAATTAGAATTATATAATCAACTTCTGACAAGTCAAAGAACTGTTAGATTCCTGCTGCCACGTGGTCATGTCACCTGTCTAGATGTTCCGTACTTACCTTGCAGCTTTTGATGTGATTTAATCGGCTGATAACTTCAAGTTAGCATGGAACTTGCGTCAGACTGATTTCATTTTTTAACTCTAGGTGATTTTCTTTTTCCTTTTGTTTTGAGTGTTAATCTTTGATATCCTTCTATTTTGTGTAAAGTTACTTCATTTTTGGCTTTGCCCCAGCACTTTTGTTGATATCCTGTTCTATTATGGTCCTGTATTTCTTTATTTGCAAATGGATAGTCTTGCAACACCCTGCATGCTGATGAGGTTATTTCCCGCAAACAATTACTGTATGTATCCACAGGTCCCCATGTCTCTCTGGAGAATGATCATTATCCAGTTGGAGCTGCTATATCCCCTTTACACCCTAACACAGACAGATCTTCCATCTATCCACATAAGAATATGGGCCAGGCCATTGCTTCAGAAGCTCTGGGAGGATTGAGTTCTGAAAAGGCTCCCAGTCAGCTTATCAAAGGCGCTAGTCCTTTCAGACTGTTACAAGACTATGCTTCTGACGACAGCTCAGAAAATGATGACAAGCCTCGTCTTGAAGATGTTATCCCTGCAAGAGCAATGGCCTTGCCGTTAGTGAAAACTGATGTGGACGGAGATGCAGGTTCCGATTTTCAGACAGATCTAGGATCTAAAGATCCTTCAGATTCTGAACATGGGCTTGGGCCAGGGCCAATTTCAAAGTCTGCTGTGAAGTGTACGCCGGGGCTGCCATCTGAATCTCTGCATTCTTCCATTGGGTTACAAAACAGTGTGAGAAAAACTGATTCAATATCTATTCCAATTGGATCAGGTGAACTAGTTGATGACAACCATGGAAATCAGTCCCATGATAGCGATACTTCTCGCAAGGCTTTTGAGGTAGAAAATGCCTCGGAAGGTGGCATTGTTCCTGCTCCTTCTGAGAGTGGTAGGTCTCATAAGGAAGATTTGAAGTATAAGTCGAATAAATCAAAAGTCGATGAGTTTGGAAGACTGGTCAGAGAAAATGCTAGTGATAGTGACTCCGATGATAATCATTATATGAGGAGGCATGGTAAAAGAGGCAGAAGTTGGAGTCGAAGCCGTTCTCCTGTTGTTAGAAGGAGGAGGAGCCCATGGAGAAGAAAGGAGAAGCGCAGCCGATCTCGCAGGTATGGTCATTAGCCCTGATACATAATATCAATTTTAGGTACTTACATTGGTTGCAACTTTGAATTCCTTTGGTTAGTATTGATTTCCTCTGGTGAGGCCTTAGGGGAATCATAATTTGTTGTTGGTTGCATTTCAGTTGGTCTCCAAAGAGAAGAAGAAGCAGGAGCAAATCTCCTCTGGTTAGGCGCGGGGGTGAGTTTGGTGGTGACAGAACAAGACGGGACTATGTTCAGCTTCAACCTTGCCTTGACTACCAGCGAGGCAAGTGTTATCGTGGTGCATTGTGTCGGTATCTGCACCATGACTCTGGCAAGAGTGATGGGGCAAGGCGCCAGAGAAGCAAGGTGGAGTATCGAGAGGTGCTACCTAGTTCAAAGAATTCTGAAGTACCAGATTATGAACATGACAAAGCCAAGAGTGAGGCGACTTGGCTGCATGACCAGAAAGATCTAGTAGTTTCCCCAAGGAATGCTGGGCAGTCAGTTACTGTACATCAAGATCGTGAACCAAAGGTTCTATCTGTGGCTGAATCTGAGAGGGCTCGTGAGTTAATTGCTCAATTGCAGCACACACAAGATATGAGAGAAGAGCTAGTAGAAGCAACCTTTCACCTTCCTGAGAATGGAAGCAGTTTTCCTGGTCCTCTCGTAAGTGATGCTGGCATGGAAAATTTACCTAGTGATACCTCTACTATCGGACCCTCTTCCGTTAACAATTCGGTTAGTCAGCGATCTCAAGCTACTCCCACTGGTCTGGTTGATCAAAATGCAGATCACCAGAATCAGATTTCTTCAGTTCATCCATACCCTGGTATGGGTTCTAGCAGCATGCAAGATTCATCTGAGGAGTTATTCCCACACATTTCACATCCAGTTGCCTCAGTTTCGCACAGTACAAATCCCCCACTTCCTCCACTGCTACCTGAAGAATACAAGATGATGCCTCCTGCCACAAATTATCCATCTTTTTCTTCTGCTGGGTATCCTCCCTATCAACATTCGCTGCCCTATCAACACACTCATTTTTCTGTACCACCAAATCCCTCTTGGAACCCTCTGCCACCACCACCACCACCACCACGTCCTCCATATGTTAATGTAATTGCGAATGCAACAAGTACTCAGCATGGTGTTCCTTCCTTGGAACATCAGCAGAATCAGCTGCCCCCAAGGAATGAGTTTCCTTTACAGACGCTTGTGAGGCCCTGCCCAAGTGAGATGCAAACGCGTTCTCAGTTCGGTGAGTTTCATAATCGAAGTTACCCTTTAATGCAGGCTTCTGGTGGACCTCTGTCCAATATGGAGGATTTTAAATCAAGGACGCTTTCTCTGAGCAACCCAGTGACTCAGCAGTTTGGACGACCTGGTCCAGCACAGGGTTTAATTTCTTCAAACTCATTTGATCAAGGCAGCATGCATCCTCACCCCTTGCCTTTCTCGAGGGACTCACCAGCAAGGGGAACTGAATCTTTCTCTGGTGAATCTTTACCTCCAGCTCAATTTCCTTACTTCCAGCAGCCATCGCACGGTCTTCAGCGCCCTTCAGCGGATAGCGTGTCAAGATACCCATCAGATTTTCTCGACAGGAATCGGTCTGTTGATCTAGCTGAGTTTGGAGGGTCTAGAATATCAAAGCACTACAATCCTTATGCATCTACTTTTGACCAGCCGCTAAGCTCCAAATACAGTTTGAATGCTGTTAATCAAGAAAAGGACACAGCCCATGGAATTAAATATGACGCTCCATCCAACTCGAGTCATGCCAGAGTTGATGGGCAAGCTGTTGGCAACATTGGCTCAAGAAATTCAACTTTTTCACCAAAATCTGCTCAGTATGATCCTCTGTTTGACAGCATCGAGCCATCCTCGAACTCACTCAGGAAATCTGACCGTCGTCAGAAGCATGAAATAACTGATGAATCTGATGTCTTGTTAAGGATCAGTGGCTCAAATGTGGCATTGGATGTGGAAGAAAATAACAAGAAGAAAGAGGCTGGAGCTGTTGTTGTGACTATATCTCCAGACAACGATGAATTTGGTGAGACGGCAGATGCAGAAGTCGGTGTTGTTGAAAATGGAAGCCCAAGCGATCCTATTGACATGGCAGACTTAGCTGCAGGGGATATTGAAATTGATCAGGTTAAATCACCAGGAAGAAGCAAGAAAAGCAAGGATTCGAGGTCAATGAAACTTTTCAAGGTTGCCCTTGCTGATTTTGTCAAGGAAGTCTTAAAGCCATCATGGCGACAGGGTAATATGAGCAAGGAGGCATTTAAAACAATTGTCAAGAAGACCGTAGATAAGGTATCTGGAGCTATGAAGAGCCACCAAGTACCCAAGTCTCAGGCAAAAATAAACCATTATATTGACTCGTCCCAAAGGAAATTGACGAAGCTTGTCATGGTAAACCTTCTTTTCAGTTTTCATTTTGTTTCTTATGGCATTCTGATCCTGCACTGTCGAGGAGTCGTCTTGTGCGTTACTGAAATTTGACGTAGTCAAGTGATTGTGTGCATATTCCTCCACCCATCGCGTATGATAGCACTATTTTGCTTAGAACCTTTTGTCATGTAAGATGGTATGTTCAATTCATTATTTATGTCTATTAGCAGAATGGCTCTCACAAACTTTTCCTGCAGGGTTATGTTGACAAGTACGTCAAAGTATAGAAGTGGACGATTTTGTTGTATCAGCTGGCAATGGTAGGGATTCTGATAAGACACCTGTGCCTATTTTCGCCATGAATATATCAGTTGTTGGGCCAGTATGTCGAAGGCAGATATATCTCATCACATATCCGACGGAGCTACAGTAAGTGAAGTCCGCAGCTGGTGTTGTGGGGATATATGTTGAAATTTCTGCTTCTGCAATCTCTCCATGATATTAGGGCCTGCTAGAAGATGAACTTACTGACCGAGGTAATCTATATTCAAACCTCAGCAAAGCTACGGGAAGCTCCAAAAGTTGGATGTAACACATTTTTCGTTATTTGAGTAGTTTTCTCCTCTTTTCTTGGTATTACCATGTAACTATTGTTACGTTTTTTTTTTTTAATGTTAATCATACGTAATTGAAAGCTTTGGGTTCCCTACTTCACAGATCAAAGGCATATTTTCCTACTATTCACTTTTACTTGACTTGCAATCCTTCTCTCTCCTCACCTTGTGACTTGAATTAATAGAGTGAGACCTGTGGTGATGCAGTACCAGGTACCCTTGGAGATGGAGAATTCCATATATATATATATATATATATATATATGTATGTATGTACAACAATTTTCACTTAAAGTTCCTTTTATATTGCAATCAAGAGAAACTTAACATACCTAAAAGCTTTTTATAGCAATGAAAAATTTTGGTGCTGGACTTCATTTTGTAAACGCTCACACTGCGATCTCTGTTATTATTTATGATTTTTTGCATCATTTGATCTAATAATGTCCAAAAAGGAGTTTGTATACAAATGAATCAGCTGCATTCTGCTATTTAGCCAACTCATACAAGCTTCTAGTTCCTAGGATAGAACGGAAAACAGAAGCAATTTTCCCTCTCGCGGTTCAGTCAAAACTCCAATCCAAGCCAACTGGGTCATAAGTCTGGCAAAGTGGGGTGGTAAGTCAAGCAATCTGATCCACTTAGGGTTGCAAGTCAACGCAAGCAGCACCTAAGGGATCCATGGTAGAAACTGGCGCCTTGAACATTTTATTCTGATACTGGATTGCTAAAGGGGGTCGCGCTGTCTAAAATACTCGCCATTTCTCTTTAAGGGCTTCATCCTCTGCTCTCTGCAAGCTTATACTTTGTGGAGGATAATTGACGAAGCTCCCTCGGTTGTAGGATAATTAACCTGCGTAGAAACTGGATCAATTGTAAATAACAACGCAAGGAGGGTAAGTGGATTTGTGGGAGGCGATAATACATTTGAATCGCACTCCATCCATCAATAGTGACATTTGGGAGGTGAGTTTAAAGTTGAAAGTTTCATCCTCAAAGTTGGAGGCGACATTTAGCTTTTGCAGAAGTAGGAGCAATATGTTTTACTGGTTGAATGTATTCAAGACATCGCTGTTATGTATTTTGCTTTCTTTTTCCAACTCTGCGTTTAGTAGTTGATATATACATATTGCTACAATGTACTACCCTCAACCATTTTCCTGTTATGCAATAATGACTATGCTCTTATTGTTGCCGTCAATAATGGCAACATGATCCAACAGAAGACTTGAATCTGTTCAGAGTAGGTAAGCAATCAAAACCAATTCAAGTCTGTACCGCTACTATTTCTTGGTATTCGTGCGTTCCGGCTTCACTCCAGCTAGTTGTACAATGTGTTTTCTCCCCTCTTGAGTCTATTATTATGTTCAAATTAAGGGGAAAGGAAAACAATCACTTCATTAGCTAGCCCATGACTTAGCCAGGCTTGTTAGTGATTATGAAACTTGAACGAAAGAGACGCCTCACTTTGTTACGCCGTCCGTAAAAAAAGATGTAAATTCCTGTTACTTCTTGTGTAATGAAGTATGTTGTGTAACTCGTTCGTTACAAATGATGTACTAACATGCTGTCATTGCGTGTATACTGTTTTAACGCGAAATTTTGAGAAACACTCCATCAACGTGTCTTGTAAAAGTTTTAATTTTCGTGCTTATCGTAATTGTTGGTTTAGTTTACCCCCTATTGACAGCAAGCAATCTGTTCATGAACAAGGTTTAACGAGAATAGGAACTACGGCGGGAAATAAAAAAGGACCAATTGGTAACGGGAATAATCGAAACCCTGGATGGAATAGAGATGTATCCAGTACTCATTTAAACTGGATATACCAAACCTGTACGTACACGAGCACAGTTTACCCCAACACATCCTTTCCTTGCCAGAGCCTTCTTTGACCTTTCGCCTTCACTTTCTCCCCCAATCTCTCCGTCTCTCTCTCTCTCTCTCTCTCACATGCACACCCCTAATGTGTCTGCCTCGGTACATCTTCACTTTCGCACTCTAGAACTGCCTCTCCAAATTGTACCACCAACAGCTTCATCTGAGGCTTGTGTCGGTTCACCGGTTCACGCGCCGCTGCATCCCCGTTTTAAAATCTCGTCTTGGTAAGTTGCGTTCGCGAGTGTGTGTTGTAGTCCGAATTATCCGTCTTAGGGTTTTATATTGCTATGTGGATACACGTGGTGTGAGGTCCATAGGGAATGTTTGATTTTCCGTAGCGGATGCCAGCTTTCCTTTGTTTGATTCTCGGTTAATCTATACTTCGAATCTTTAGATGTGAAGTTTTGGACTTTACTCGTTTCTTTAATCCTAGCTTGACTTGCCGGACGATGCTTACATAAACTATAATTGCTATATGACTTCCATTCAATGTTTACGTTGTGCAAAATCTATTCTAGCAATTCGACTATAAATCCAATCGTTTTCAGCTTTCTGGATTTTGGCCAGATTTTTTATCTGATGTTGTGGACTTCGTCGAGGTTTCGAGTATAGTTTGATATAGTTGTGCTTTTGGATATATTTTTATATACTTGTGGAAAACACATGTCAAAGATAATGTTCTCTGACCTTTTATATGATAGGCCGCTATAGGTTTGAATCTCGTGATGTATGTGTCTAGGAGGAGCTCACCATCTCCTCATCCCCCATCTAAAGTGTTAATAAAAAAATTGCCGATTTTTCACTCTTTTTGGGGTTAAAAGACGGTTTAGTATCAATCTGCCTTCGATCTATAAGCTACCTAAAACTTAAAGGTATGATCAAAACTCTGCAATTGTGAGCCCTCGTCACACTGATTTTTCTTGTACTAATTTGCTGATGTTATAATGTGGCTGGTCCAATTTTTTCAGTTTCGTTTACCAATCAACATGTTATATGTACTCTGTTCTTATTGCAACCATTTTTGCTTCTAAAGTTTGCTATAATCTCGTGTTAGTGAGTGACTTGATTTCAGTTCCTGATATTACACGCTGCTGATTTTAGACGGATGTCCATTACTCGTTACCTTAGATTTGGTGAGATCCGTCTAGTTTGAAATATCTTCATATGTTTCTTATCGTGTTGCTTTGATTCTTTAAATAGGGTTACTTGATATCTAAGAAATAGGGCATCCAATGGTACTAGGATTTGTTGTGCTTAACGCCATTGTGTAAAGCATGCTTGCACTTGGCAATTTGACTAAGCATATACCAGTACTGCTATATTCTGTGGTTGGGTTTTATCTCTCTGTGATATTTGTGAAATAAATATGCATTGTAAGGTTAATATTGTCTAAGATATAAGGAGGGTAGTAAGATTTTCCGTATCTTGTGCTAAGTTGTAGTTTAGATCTATGTTACATGGCTCGATAAAAGTCTGGGTCGGATACGTGTCGAGTTGTCGGATTCGTCTAATTTTTAAACATAAGACGAAGGGACGCGGCAAAGTGTTCATATCTATTAGTACTTCTTAGTTAAGTTCAAAGGTAAAAATGGTGTTCTATTCGACACACATGGTTTTAATTGAGAATTTGTCTGATCTCAAAGCAATAACGAATAAACAAAATAATATAAGATAGTGTTCATAAGGGCATATCCTATGAGATGTGTTGAACACCTATCCCATACCCATGTCCAAGTGTTGAGTGTTCGACACGGGTACTTCATGGATTCTGACGAGTCCATGTTACTTTACATATGCAGAAGACCACAGCCTTCTCTTGCATTTAAATGGTGGTTCTCATGATATATTGTTTACAATTCTGCATAAATTTTAGCCTGGTTCCAGATTACATGACGCGGTTGTGGTTTTAATAGTTTTGGCATTATAGCTTATTGTTATCTTTTGTCTGTTATATTGATTCTCCAAAATGCATGAAATACCTATGTCAGACACTCAACACTTGGACATGGGTAGGGATATGTGTCCGACACTTCTCACAAGATGTGCCTGTAAGAACACTATCCTATATGCTTTTGTTTAATTGCTGCCACAAAGATGGAAGAAGCTCCAATTCAAACAATGTACGTCACATGAAAAACCATTTTACATTGGTATTAACAAGAAGCATTATAAGATATGGATATTTTGCCATGTTCCCGTGTCTAGGTTCTAAAAATTAGAAATCTGACACTTGGACACGTGTCCGATCCCGACACTTGTACTTGGTTCATGTAACATAGTTTTGATCGTAGCTTTAAGTTTTACCCCTGAACTTAGGCAGCTTCATGTTTTTGTAGTATTTATAGCTTGCTGAGTGAGAGTAGTAAACACACAGCTGTATTCTTTTTGATCTTGTTGCTTGTGAATGAATTCATCAGAAGTCCATAGAGTGATCGTTGAGAAGGTTCTGATTGTTGCGTTAGACTTTTAGATGTGAATGCTGGACTGTGTTTTAAGATCTTATATTATACTCCTTATCTTTTCCTGACATTGTTGCAGGTTATAGTCAATGAATGGGCTGCACCAATGGACATGTTGGTGAAGCCTCATTTTGTCTAATTGACCAGGAAAATGCTCCAAATGACAGTTCAGAGTTCGTGGGTACTGACCAAATCAAGAAGCAAAGAACGCGGGGAAAATCGCATCATGGGGATGCTACTAGTTCTGGGACAAAGAAATCTTCTTTAGATGAGGAGCCAGATCGACAACATAATAAAGAGTTGAGTTCGTGCAAGGCAGAAAATCAGAGAAGCAAGCAGAATAAGATGTGCACTGCCTCACAGTACAATGATACAGGAAATAAGAGTCCAGGGGATACTTCAGTCAACAGCGCTTCGCTGGAAGCAACAACTTGTAGTATGCCAACGCGTAAGAAGAGACTAAGAAAGCGTCGGAAGCGGGGAAAAGATGCCCTGAACAGTAATGATATACATAATGATCACCTAGAGGCTATGTCTTCTAGGGATTTTAATCCTCGAGATTCATCTTCACTGCTTGTAGTCCATACATGCGTAAAGGCAGAGTCTAAAACTGAAAAACATGTTGATGAACAGAGTCTTACTGGGGATGTGAATGGTGGTAAGAAGCAAAATGAGACGCATAATGCCTTGGAAACCGCAGAAAAAACTGAAAAACATGTTGATGAACAGTGTCTTACTGGGGATGTGAACGTTGGTAAGAAGCAAAATGAGAGGCATAATGCCTTGGAAACTGAAGAAAACATCCACAACCTTAACCAACGTGGTGGTAGGCCTAGCCCAAATATTACTGATATAAGGTCTTCTAGTGTGTTGGATTTAGGATTTTCTTCTGAAGTCATTGAGCAACTTTGTGGTACCTCGAAGTGGGAGGATATTAATTCCGTGAAGAAGCATGCTGATCTTGGTGTGGATGCTGAGGATGCTTCCCATGAGGGGAGTAGTATGAAAACTTACCATAGGAGGAAACATGTTGATTTCTATGAAAACAAATTGCCAGAGTGTCTGGAAGCTAACGAGGAGGGTCCTGGCCCCAACAAAATGCCCTTGTTACAAAATGAAAGGGTAAGTACTTGCTTGAATTGTTCATCAGAAGCACTTGCATCTAGCTGTGTGGAGAAAATATTGGAAGGAGAAGAGGCAGCTGAACATGGTTCCTCACCGAAGGTTGTGCAAGAAATTTTAGTAGAAAATTCCATTTGTGGCTTTTCCAATCAAGAAGACAATAGAATTGAGATTGAAAAGACAAAAGAGACTGCCAAGGAGGAGAGTTTTCTGAAAGATGCCTCCGTGGTTGACCGTGCGGTGGACAGTTTTCCGCGGGCTAAAATGGCTAAACTAATGGTGAAGGAGAACACAGGCAGTTTGGAGTACAAAGAAGAAATACCTGTTTGCAAGACAGAGGAAGCTTCTAGTGCTGCTTCTGGCCGTGATCCTCTCCCTCAGACCCTTGAAATTCAATCTAAGATGGGCAATGAAATACGTTTGGTAACGGAGGTTGATGCAATGGAGGATGGTGTTATTCATGTTGAGAATCTTGCTATACAGATGCAGTCGTCCATAGGAGGAGTCCTTGGTGGCAGTTTCAAGAAAAAGCTTCTTGTCCTCGATGTAAATGGGCTGCTTGCTGATATAGTTTCGGGCATACCTAATGGCTATAAAGCACACGCAATAATAGGGAATAAAGCAGGTGATAATCGAATGCAATATGCGATTTTTTATGATGATGCTTATTTGTGGTTTCCCAACTAAGTTGTAAATGATTGGTTCTTGTTGTATCAGTTTTTAAGAGGCCCTTCTGTGACGAATTTCTCCAGTTTTGCTTTGAGAGATTCAGTGTAGGTGTCTGGTCATCAAGAACAAGGTACTTCCCAACAATTAGCGTTGAAAAGTATCTGATTTTTTAAATTCCGTTATGAGATAAATTCTATCATTATTTCCTATGAGGTTTCTGGTACTTGCCCCTTTTTTGGTTGATTTAATATTCTCTCAACTTTTTGTTCTCACCTTGTGCTACTAATAACATCTGTAGGAGAAATGTGCAAATGGTTGTTGATTTTCTTATGGGGTTAAGCCGGCACAATCTGCTTTTCTGTTGGGTAAGCCACTCACAGCTTCGTTGCATTTTGCATGTCTGGTCAAAATTTCAATCTGTACTTGCACGTATGCTTTTCTCAGCCGCTGCTCAAGTTGGTGATTAGTTTTTTGTCAGGGGAAAATTTTAGCTGCCTGGTTCTGAAAGTCTCAATATATCTTATTGAATCTTGGCATTATTACTTAAGAAGTTGGGATCAGGATTCAGGAGTGATAACTTTGGATTGGAGTGAACACACAAACAACTTATACGTTGTACACTTGCACATATAAGCATCAGTTGCTTTTAAAACCTGATGTTCCATTTGCTATATATGGTTCTTGTAGTAGTTGTTCCATGCTCAGATTAAGCTAAAGATGTCATTTGGTGGCTCTTCCCTTCTTTTGCAATTCTCTCTCCTCTTCAATGGCTTCCGAAAACCAGGATTCATCTCAGACTAGTGGCACATTGGTCCTTGTTTGGTTTTTGTATTAAACGCCATAGTATGAGGGCATGGGTGCTTTTAGTCCTTTTCTCTTTACCCACTCAACAGTAGTAATAATGGACATGTAGTGTTTGGTGATATCTTAAGGTTTATAAGCTAAATGTTGCCATGCCTGTATAAAGTGATCATGATAGTATGGATATGTTCTCTGTAGGATCAATCCTGCTGTACTAAGACGGATTACAATACCATTGAGAACAGGGACAAGCCTATAGTTCTGAAGGAACTCAAGAAATTATGGGAGAAGCATGATTCACAGCTTCCATGGCAGAGGGGAGAGTATGATGCCTCAAACACACTTCTGTTGGATGACTCTCCATATAAGGCCTTGCTTAATCCTGTAACTCTCTCTCTTTTATTATTGATTTTCTCGTTCGTTTTGTGCATTTACATTGTTTTGTTTTATGCTAATACTAATTTTTGTATTCTTTCTACTATGTTTATCTCCAGCCGCATACTGCCATCTTTCCCCATCCCTACCAGTACACAGACAAGAAAGATAATTCACTTGGTGAGTTCCATCGCCTTTTCTTCTGCCCCTATAATGATTGTTATCATCATACCTGTTGAAGTATTGCGTGAATTGTTGGCCCACACAGCTTAGCCAATCAGAATGTTAACTTCTCTCGTATAAGGTAAGTTATGGGGTGTAGTCATACGGAATACATTTGACCACTTCGGTCTAAATAAATTTTTGAGCATGGTTTGTCTTCTTGAGTTAGCTTTGCCTTCTCTATTTGGTGGCAGGTGTGCTTCATTTTTTCTCCGTCTGCCCCTACTATCTGATAGTTGTCTTATAAATTTGTACTTTCCAATTTTTTGGTATTCGGCCAAACGGCTTTCTAATCATGTAACTTAGCAGGACCTGGAGGCACTCTTCGTGCTTATCTGGAGCAGTTAGCAGTGGCAGATAATGTTCAAAAGTATGTGGAGCAAAATCCATTTGGTCAACGACCGATCACGAAGAAGAATGCGTCTTGGGGTTATTATCTTAAGATTATCCGCAGCACCTCATCCCAACAAGGGAGTTTTCAAAATTAGCAACCTTTAGCTTGTTTAAAGTGGATGTTTGCAGAGTTGCCACACTGATTACGCAAGTAGTAATCTGCCGTAACATTCTTGTACGATACCTGGGTGGTGGTGGAGTTATCCTTCCCTGAGCCGATAGATCTTTTTTGCGTTGAAGCACCTTCGAGCCTTGCAACCATCTGAATGGATATAATGTGGTGTGATCTCAATATGTAGGATCTAGGGATTTTTTGTTGTATCAATGCAGTGTGTGTAGGGTATGTCTTTCGGCTGATCATGCTAATCCTCCTTATACTGCTTAGGATCTGCATCAGATGAAGGTTAATGAAACTTATCTATTCTGCATGACGTCCATGTCTCTCTCTCTCCCCAAGAATTTTTTTGTGCTTCTATTAGGTTCTTCAGTAGGATATAATGTGGCGTGATCTCAATGTGTAGGATCTAGGGATTTTTTGTTGTATCAATGCAGTGTGTGTAGGGTACGTCTTTCGGCTGATCATGCTGATCCTCCTTATTGCTTAGGATCTGCATCAGATGAAGGTTAATGAAACTTATCTCTTCTGCATGACGTCCTCTCTCTCTCTCTCTCTCTCTCTCTCTCTCTCCACCAAGAATTTTTTTGTGCTTCTATTAGGTTCTTCAGTAGGATATAATGTGGTGTGATCTCAATGTGTAGGATCTAGGGATTTTTGTTGTATCGATGCAGTGTATGTAGGGTATGTCTTTCGGCTGATCGTGCTGATCCACCTTATTGCTTAGGATCTGCATCAGATGAAGGTAAATGAAAGTTATCTATTCTGCAAGACGTCCATGTCTCTCTCCACTAAGAATTTTTTTGTGCTTCTATTAGGTTCTTCAGTAGCGTATCTGTGGAGAAACAAAAATATGATTAGTGGAAACAGTTGCCTTGATTATGCTGAGCAAAATCATAGATTGAGTATTCGATGTGTCTGAGAAGCTTGGGGGATTTGTCTGAGAAGCTTGGGATAAAAAAAGGCTAACATGCCAAAGAAAGATTTTCAGCTAGCGGATTTCTTCGGAAATTTTTGGCTCTTCCACGGCTTGTAGGAATATACTTACAACCTCTCATATAGCGACAACTAATTGTTATTAAATATTTTCAGTGACCTTTATATGGTAACATTAAAGAAGTGTGGTTAAGAACTGTCGTTGAAGTATTAGCCGAAAAGTTATAAAAAACATTTAGCGACTTCTTGTTATATAAGGGGTTGTAGGTATCTTCCTATAACCAACCAGAATAGCAGCAACAATTTTCCCGATTTCTTCTCTTTCTCCTTAGGCTAAGCTCTATTTAAGATTGGTAGTTTTCTTTCCATGATTTTTTTTTTCACAGTTGGTTTTTTCTGTGAGTGGGTTCAAGCAACAAGGGGAAGGCATCTCCCGTCCATTCCAGAGCCTATTGTTAACCTGCCGGATCTGGTTCTGATTACTACGGATTTACATATTAGCTTATAGATTGCTTTATTTCGCTCTGAATTTGCAGGTTGTTGAGAAGTTGAGCTTGATAAAGTTAACTTGTACTATTGTGAGAACCACGACCCTCACTATGAAAAGCCCATCTGTTGCAGCCATACTTCCAAGTTTTCACATTATATTCTGTAAGGTGGAGAATATGTTGCACTATGAAAGAGTTGCAAACTTTTTACCAACACAAAGTCACACATTACTGCGTGATGTACAACATCAATGCTTGTCTACTCTTGTAACTTGTTTCGAATTTTAATACAATTTTCCTGATTAACTAAAAAAAAAGGATGTACAACATCCAGAACATGACATATATAATGTGCTTGTAGGGTGTGCATGGAGAACGGTTCAAAACCGTTGCTGGATATAGCTGTTTGTCAGCAAAAATGTAATGGAATTAGCTAAATTTTTGTTGCTATCGTGGTTGTAAAAAGATAGCAATAGTTTCTTGTATAGCTAATGTTTTTTTAGCGACGCTAAAAAAATACAATTAAGAGAGAGAGCTGAAAGTACTAGTTAAAAAGTCAGTAAAAACGTTGTACAAGGGTTTGTTGCTATCTTTTTGCAATTCGTACGGGTGGGGTGGGGGGTTGGATCTGTCCTCCTAATCTCCTTCAATGAACTCATTTATGTATGAAGGGGCCGGAATGATGTAGTTGTCATGTGCAGAAGATGTGATTAGATTCCGCTGATCCTCCGGCAGTTCAAACGGATCGTTTATTTAAGTTCATTTATCTTCCCCGATTTGCACACTGATCAAGTTTTCTATTCATTCTATATCAATTATAGCAGTAAACCAGCTTGCTAGAAATCTGTCATTACCTACCTGACTATAAAAGTAATTCTTTGGCTAAGATGATACTCCATCTGTTTCAATTGTTGATCTTCATTCAATGTTGATTCGATTGTTAGTATATGCTATTTCCACACCATGAAGGGTTCTCAAGTACTCACCTATCTATCTTATTATTATTATTATTATTATTATTATTTTTATATCTGTAGTACTATTTTTGTTGTTGTCCTTGTGATTATTATCATTATTTTTCGCTTTGGACAAAAATCCTACCAACATATATATATATATATATATATATATATATATATATATATATATATATTAGCAAGCAAACCAGAGTTTCACGAAAAGTCAAAGGACCGAATCATTAAACACCTGTGTTCAACTCCTCCCTGCAGAACAGACTAATCGTTGGGACTTCGTTTGTAGTTGCTGGTCTGCCCTGCAAATAGAACAACACTGCATGTCCTCTAACTTGCAATATTAGTCCAAACGAGCAGGAGTTCTTAATACTGATAGATCGGCAACATATTTCGATAAATGAGTCAATAAAGAAATACCGTCAGCGAAAAGTTGAATATATACTACATCTTGAGCCAAACAACCGTTAAGAGAACAATTCACACATAACGCTGAACGGATTCAAATAAGAGGACGCTACGGAGCATGAAGAGGGGACGAATATTGCTGTTATTTGGTCTTTGAATAGAAGCAAGAGACACAAATGAAAAAGAAGAAGAAAAAAATGAAGGTCAGTGAACTTCAAAAGGTTGTATCTATAATTTTTTTTGTTATCATTACGTTTTACTATTTTCTTTTGGGTTGTTGGGCTGGCCTGACTGATCATTCACTTCAACAGCCACTTTCCTTATAGCTCAAGAAATGTACTGGAAGTTTCTCATTTTCTCCTTTGGTTCTTGTCTTCTCACACCCGGGCAACTTCATGTAAGCCCCTCCCATATTTATCACATAAAAGACGTAAAGAATAAGAGTTATGTATTTTAGTTCAATAGTTTAGGTAGCATTAGATGCTAAGTTCATGTCACCGGACGCAGGTCAAAGACAGGCCACTCATGCCACTATATGGGACTCCTAAGTGTTGATTTCTCGTGCCATGATCCCATTAGTTCAAGTAGCGAACAAAATGACGTTGATAGTTTCAGTTAAACCTTTGAAATTAACAAAAACCACCTTAATTAGTTTGTAGCCCTTTTCCCCACCCACCCATCCAACACACACACACACACACACACACATTAACATGCTTATGTATCATAATGGCGATGGTAGGCACTTGTCTGACTTACGTTTGAATTTCATCTTTATACAAATACTAAATTTTGTTCTTTGTAAAGGAAAACATCAACAAATCGTAGTCCTATACAAAGTTTTTCCCTCCCTTAATAGCTCGAAAGAATTTTCCACTAAAATTGAAAACTGGCCCAACTCATCTACTCCTTCTGGCCATGCCACTGCTTGCTTTCATGCCAATGTATCGGCATAGATGTCAATTTTGGTGGGGAAGAGTAGGGCATAAGGTGCCAATCATGGAGGGTGGATGAAGAGTGTTACTTGGAACATGGGGTATGATGATTGGGATGTGTGTGTTGGTGTATACCCTCATAGAGTTTGGCATATCACATGTGGGTTTCCATTACTTTATGATGTGGGCATCCATTTCTTTTGCTCAACCACGCTCACCCTTTTCCAACTGCATGCGTACATAGTTGGTCCTGTGCATGCATTGTTGCACACGATGCTATATCAGATCAAGATATCAGTTGTACTTGCTTGCATGGTTATACTTGTGATGTTGTAAAGCCAAGGTTAATTTTGCGAATATCAAAATAAATTCTTTGGTTGTAGACTTAATTTACCCTGTTTATGGAAAATTCGAAAACAAATGAAATTGACAAAATCTTGAATCGCTCCGAAGGGGATCAAATAGCCACTGGGGCGGCCTACGGTGTAAGCCAGGGGTGGATCCCTGCTTGAAAAGAAGTTTGCAACTCTGTAAGGCGTGTGCTAAAATTCTCAAGCCAAAAACGTAGTGCCGCAACTGCTTGATTGACTGTTGTCTGTCTTGATATGCTGATTAATCCAAAACTATCTGCTGTTAAGACTAGCTAGGTGATAAATTGCCTACATCATGTGTAAGTCAAATGCATCCGTATGTCCACAAAATACCTAACACCATGCACCGTATCGGATTGCAGCATCACTTTGACCACATAAACGAGTTGAGACATCCTATCTAAGCTCATACTAGCGTTTTGATGGGATGCCCAAATGTGTGAGTTTCTAATAACACCTAACATGACCTGATAATTGTGTTTGTGTGCTGTGTTCTCTGTGTGTGTGTGTGTGTGTGTGAGAGAGAGAGAGAGAGAGAGAGAGAGTCATATTTGTTTAGGTAAAATTTGACTAATAACATGCAACCTGGAGACATAATGCCAGGATAAGATCATGAAAGCAAATCTGAGGACCCTCTTACGGGAATTTCCTCATCATGGACCCGAACCTGTCAATATCCTTTACTTTCTGTGGCGCATTTTCCTCTTATTAATTACTCCTAGATCGAGTAGTTATCAAAAAAATGATAAACAAATGGTACAACTATAATGTTAGAATGAAAAGCAGATAGTAGTTGAAAATGACATACTTCTAATCTGCCTACATAATGGCCTCCATGATACTTTTGTTACATTTCTATTATTGGTTTATTATGGTTCATCCTTGAAAGTGATGGTGTTTGAATATGTCACCACAAATAATAATTCTGCACCATCGTTGCCACCAAAAGCACACTTTTATTATACTTGTCTCTCAAGATCTTCGCGAAAGCCGGTGGATGGATCATTGATGTATCGGTAGAGAGTTTGAGATTTGAGTTATTCGTTTTTTTAACATCTTCACATAGTTGGGTAAAGTCTTTGTACATCTCAAAGCTATAGCCTTTCTCCGTTCTTTAAGAACTAAAAAGAGATCGTCGTTTCTTTTCTCTCTCTCTCTCTCTCTCTCTCTAGAAGAGAGATTGCGTTTCTAATATTAATATTAACTTTGCATATTTATTTTGGTATTTCATGCTGAGGTCCAGAAAAAAGTGTAGAACCACAAAAAGGGTAAGAGAGTGCTCGTCTTAACTTGCTTCAAAGGTGAAAATTTTTGTTTGACACATTCTGGGCAAAGAATGCAGTATTCTTATGTTGCAGATTGAAAACTGCTTCCGAGCATGTACGTAGACTTTATGTATACGGTGGTGGTCACTTTTTTTTCTAAGTATTTCGGTCGATCCATTGATCTAATAACTCATTTATTTAATGAAATGAATCCTCAAAAAAGAGTTTATGACCTTCTTTGCACACAAAAAGGCAAAGTAGCAGTGCAAAGTATATGAAAGACGACGTGCCTACAAAATATAAACGATAAATTTTTTTATTGTTCAGCTTTTACACTTAATTATATATTGCGACGACTAGTAAACATTAGTCACAAAACTGTACAAGATTTTCAAAATTTGAGATTATGTGTGATATATACATATGCACATGGAGAGAGAGAGAGAGAGAGAGAGAGAGAGAGAGAGTGACATGCAAGAGGAAGCATGGTGACCTAGCTTTCCTTTGCTCTGTCTCTTCCTTCCTGTACTTTCTCTATCAACTAATTTCCAAGGAATCTACAGAATACCAACAAGATCATGGTTTCATTTATCCCAGCCAGTTCATCGTTTCCATAAATTGGAAATACTAAGGCTAGTCTTGCTTAGGCTGTCCTAACCATGATATCGCGCTTTAAGTTATGTGATCTGGTCAAGACTAAGAAGCTACATATATATATGCACTTAAGCGTATTACCTACTTTTGCTACTTTTTAATAGTTCGTATTCGTACTCCAAATTAGTGCACAACTTGTCAAGTTGTTGGCATCCAGTGTGCGGCCAACGTTGAGAACCACAAGTCAAGGAAGTCTCTTTCCTTGATGGGTACCATTAAGCATTCTATAATATATTGACGATTGTTTATGTTTTCAGTTATGTTGATTTCACCAATAGTCTAATAAAGAGGTATATATTCCTTACTTTGTCTTTCCCAACAAATTTACCCTTTTGAATCAAATGTAAGTCTTCTTGCCTGGTCATCTTTAACGAGGTACACGAGTAATTGTGGATCATATCAAAACATCATAGTGTCATGGACTCGTTGTACGGACCGTTAGTGCAGGATGCGCATAGAGAGATGGGCACCAGATCATGTAACGAGTGCGTCGTATGATGTTACGGCTTAATTAATGTACTGGCCATTACACCAATCCTAACATCACCCAGACAATGAAAATGGCCTAGAATCTGATTTGATTATAAATAACCGTAGTGACTGAAAATGTCTCAATGTCTAGAAGACACGGAGTCAGGATTTTGTAAAGGAGAAAAACTTTTCAAGATAATCATGCCATAGAAACTTTAGTTAGGAAATATAAAGGGGTAGAAGGACCTACCAAGTACTTACGTATAAAGAGGGGGAAGACTAGCCATTGTGTCCTATGTTCATAAGCTACATCGCTGTCCTCCTTATTACTATGTTGCTAAAGGCTAATAATTGTCGCTAATTTAATTCGATAACAAATGTCATAGCAAAAGTATTTATAATGTGCGTGTTTAACCATTCACTTGTTTATCTAATGAAAAAAGTCAATTTATGATCTCTGCCGTTTTGTACCAGTTCTTTGAGAATCGTTAAAAGAATAAAATTATTATGTGCGTTATATTTAACAATGATTTAAGATATACAGACGTGCAAAATAGTCTTAAACTGCTCGATATTTTTCCCTTGCATAACTCTTTTTTTGAGAGAGACCCTTGCTTACCTCTAAGCAGGATTGCACCAAGAAGAAAAAAACCTCTAAGCAGGAGCAGACAGAGAGCCTCTCAAAGTTCTTACAAAAACTCAACCGGTCGAATTAGGCTTCGAAGGACTGTGGCACATAAATCCAGTCTTCCCCTCCCCGTGATCTCTCTCTCTCCCGCCTGACAGCATCACATGCAATGGAGGCAGTTCCAGACCCACCCATATACTCATCCACATGGAGGTGTGAGAAACAGCCTGCATGAAACTTGACCCACATACCCCCCCCCCTTCCCTCCCCAACCCCTCTTGAGGGATAAAAAGAACTTGTACTGCACATTTTTTTATGTTCTTTGCCAACTCTCACATTGATCATACTGGTATTCAACGTGTATCTTATTAGTTTATTTAGATAAGTTTCAATGAAACATTCATTTGTACCATCTAATAACAGTCTCTTCTAGGCTGTCTTGCTTTTTTGTTCAATGAAGAAAAAGAAAAGGACTAAAACATTTGCTCTTGGATATGCAGAGATTCGCCTTACAGTTATGCGTTGGTATCAACTTTTTGGGCAGTTGAAGGTAATATTGCTTTATATGCCTTTCAGCTTGTAAATGGGCATTGGGACCCTTCTCCTCTACCTTCTGTTTACCGTGATATCCACACACGGCATTGTTTGCTTTCTTCTGTGAAAATTGAATACAATTGCTTCCACAAACTGGAAAAGATTGGGTTTCTCTTTTCCGGGTTTCTTCTTGTTCTTATTTGTCTTGCTGGAGTACATACAAACTTTGGAGTTCGTGCAAAACCCAGAAAGGAAAGTTTGTAGTTTTGGGCGGTTTGAGTAGGAAAGAGGAAGCTTTGTCGTGTTGGGTATTGGGAAATGCTTGTATTTACTGCTTTTGACCCCTTTATGTGCTGGAACATTGAGTTTTGTGGCTTCTTGCATACACATGAGGACAAAGATTTAAATCTTGTGTTCAATTAGGATTCTTGAAATCTCAAAATGGGATCACCTGAATATGGGAGTTGGTTCAACGTTTGAGGTTTAATAAATTGCCATTTCTGCTTTAGGCTATACAAATGTTTGAGAAGAAGGAAAAAAGGAGGTACTAAGCTCTGGCATCTGGCCTTGCCTGCCATTTCAATTGGAAATAGGGGTGAGACGAGGTACGTAAGGTCTCAGAAATCAAACGATCTGAAGTGGTACTCTCTAGAAAGACTGGTATTAACATTGTTGGGGAGCCTTTAGATCCAGATTACGTGGGAGGTGGGGTTTGAACTTGACTATTTTGGGTGGCGTACGATTCACATTTAGATAAGTGGGTGCACTCAATTGAGCGGTTGAAGAGAAGGGCTAGAAATGGCTGCCAAGCTTTTGCATTCTTTAACAGATGACAACCCAGACTTGCAAAAGCAAATAGGATGCATGACCGGGGTGTTTCAACTCTTCGATCGTCAGCATATCATTGCCGGTAGGCGCATCAGTGGCCACAGCTCCAAGAGACCCCCTTCTGGTAATCCTCCTTGTCATTTATTCCTTGAATCTGTTTTGAATCTCTTATCTTAGAGGTGGGAATTCTTTGATTTGTTTAGTTGGAGATAACTTGGTTTCGTATTCAACTGATCTTGTTTAAACTGTCCAGATATGAAGGCTAAGGCATTAGCTTATAAAATTTTTCATGAGAATAGAATTTGGCATTGGGGTGTTTTCATGCGTTCTTCTGATAGTTGAATCTCTTTTTTATTAGCCATGCTATTGTTAGCTTTTAAAATATAGTCCAAAATTTCATTTGAACACTTTATTTAGGTCTTTAAATTTTTCAGTGGAAACAAATGGCTTCCCACCTAGATACATTTGATTAGCCTTTCCATTTCTGCCAGCAAGTAGATTAAATTAAATGTTACCCCATTTCTTGCAGGTAGTTCCCAGCTCTACGGTGGCACTTTTGACAGAGAGACTAGTAATATATATCACCGCCCGCAAGCAGTGGTTAGTAATTTCAATGTATTTTCTCATCTGTGAGATATATGCTGTGATATGTATGATATTTGCTTATTATGTAGCTTTTTCATCAACAGTACATATAATTTGCTGATTTTTATACTTTTTTCGTGGGTACTCCAAGCACTTGTGTTCTTTAATTGAACATTCACTTGTTTTCAGTATCAAACATTTTCATCTGAGTTGTGCTGGTAAATAGCAACAGTTATGAGTGCTTGTATCATAAGATTGATCTTTCCAATTGGTTTTCTTGTCTAATATAAGTAAAATGTTACTTCTCCAAGGATTTAGCAGCATTTTTTGGTGCTATTATTCCTTAGGAAAGTTTGAGAGCATAGAAATTGTATTTGCAGGAAAAACAAAGAGTCTCCACAGAATTGTCAAGGCCCTCCTTCTCATCTTCCTCTCGTTCATCTTCTTTTTCTTCTATCGACTTCAACAGAACAGCTCAACCAGAACCCTTGTCCTTTGACCGAATGATATTACCTGATACCCCTTTGAGGGACCCAGCTATGAGCCAATCAGGTGCGTCTCCACAGTATGGGCGACAATCCCTTGACCTCCGGGATGTTGTAAAGGAGTCTATGTACAGAGAAGCTAGGGGATTATCTGTCAAAAGTACATCGATAGAGGAAGAAGCAGACCGCACAGTGAAGCATAGGGACTCACCGAGGCCTCTTCCGCAGCTGAAAACCAAGGATGTACCTTATAGCATGGGCCCTAATGTGAAGCAAAATTCTAGTATTGATCTCAAGGAGTCCATTAACGTTCTTAATAAACTTCGAGAAGCGCCTTGGTATTTCAATGAACCTAGAGAACTTACAAGATCAGCATCATCATACGAACTGAAAGATGGGTCCTTACTTTCAGTTGCAAAGGATGCTCCCCGGTTTTCTTATGATGGGAGGGAAGCAAACCGTATATCCTTCGAGTCACGCGACACTTCCAAACCCTCCAATAAGCTTAAAGAACTACCAAGACTTTCACTGGACAGCAGAGAGGCTTCAGTGCGTAGTTTCATCTCTGATGCAAAATCTAACTTTGCTTCTAGAATTTCCGAAAAGAATCATGCTGAGGTTGCCAGTCTGCAGCAAATATCACAAGCTCAGACGCGTCCTGCCAGTGTTGTAGCAAAGTTGATGGGCTTGGAAACACTGCCAGATTCTGCCCTGGCCAGTGACAGTAAGGTGGGCTCAACCAAAACATACCAACTTGAAGAGTCCTATACCTTCTCAAGGTCTTCGAAAACAAGTGAGATTAACAAATCACCAGCCAAAATGTCTAATTCCGCAAGGAACACATGGAAGGAACCAACTTCTCCGCGTTGGGAAAATCCTGATTCTGTCATGAAACCTATTTCAAGATTTCCACTTGAACCAGCACCATGGAGGCAGCTTGATGGGGCTAGGGGTACTCAGAAGTCAGCTTCTAAGCATCTGAAAGCTCCAGCAAAGGCATCTAACTCTTTCCCTTCTGTTTACAGTGAGATAGACAGAAGATTGAAAGATCTTGAATTTACACAATCTGGTAAGGATCTCAGAGCTCTTAAACAGATACTGGAATCAATGCAGTCAAAGGGACTTCTAGAGACCAGAATGGAAGGACATGATTCAAACTTTGCAACTCAAGAAGACCTTGAGAGAAGACATGCAAGTGCCCGCCAGAATGCAAGACTGATTAACCCGGGAAAGCCACAGGCTGAATACATTACTGCCTCTGCAAACAGGGGATCCACTTCTTCAAGGGCTTTTGAGTCCCCGATTGTTATCATAAAACCAGCAAAACGTGCTGAACAATCTCACATTCACCCTTCTCCAGTAATTACACTTGATGGCTTAAGTACTGTCCGCAAACATCAGGGCGTTGGCAATGAAAATAACAGAAAAGCTTCAATAAATGGCAGGGCAGCTAGAGATCATATTCCTAGGCCTAATCACAGAGACAGTGCTGTCAATTCGACCGACATGAGAACCAATGGTAAAAATATAAAATTAGCACAAACTTCAACAAGGTCTCAACAGGTGTCCAAAGAAAGTACAGCGAGCTTAATAAAGAGCTCAGGATCCACCAGCCCAAGATTGCAACAGAAAAAACTTGAACTGGAGAAGCGATCCCGGCCACCAACACCTCCATCTGATTCGAGCAAATCAGGAAGACAGTTAAACAAGCAGCAATCAGAGTCAACTTCCCCTGGTGGAAGACGCAGGCCAAAATCTTCCAACTTCCACCAAAGTGAAGATCAATGCAGCGAGACCAGTAGTGAAATCAGGAGTTCAAGTTACCAGGACAATGACAGTTCTCCACGGTCATGTGGAAATTTTGTATCGGACTCAACGATTGATATAGAAGTCGCCAGTTTTGTCAGATCTGGTGACATCCACAGTAGTCGGAGTCCATCCATGCGGGCTACCCAGTATTCAGTACATGGCGTAGAACAAAAGGTAAGTGCTTTTCATTTTCATTTTTGTACTGAACAGTTTATATTAATTGGCTGACCATCTTATTTTTCACTTCAGAAATTGATTCAGACGCTTAGTGAAGATGAATCACTGGTGGAGCTTGCTACTGTTGTCCCTGAATACCGCAGTCCTGTTTCTGTTCTTGATGGTGCGGTGTATATAGATGATGCACCATCACCTGTGAAACAGATCCCAAAGACCCTGAAAGGTAATTATTTGCTTTTTCCTTTTGGCTTGGATGGGGCAATGGTGCTGAACCCTATAGTCCAATTAATAGACGAAGTCCTATAATAAGACCATTCATTATGTCTAATCTGGAATAACACATGTTATATAAGAAAATTGGCAGCCTGGTTCTTGAGGCTCCACTTGGTTGGGACTTGTGCAACCTTTCCACACTTTGTGGAGAGGCTGTTTCTGCATTTCAAATTACGATGGAGCAACCTTGAAGTTGGACCAAGGCCCACCTCTTGCTATTTTAGAAAAACATAACTCGTGTTTCTTTGAGAGTCAAACTGCTACGCTAAAGACAAAAGCACTCTTGACACGGGCACTTGAACTAGAGGAACCACGTCTACTCCTCTTTAAGAGGCACATATGTAAGGACGAAATTACAGGCCAAGTGCATCAACATGTATAATAGATTTCAATTTTGCTGCACATGCCGACATGCTAATATACACTGCAAATTTGCTAATTATGAACAAAAATAGGCGGTACAACCTAGGAAGTGAATTGTGGAATTCGAATGAGATTGTAGGAGCTGACATGTCTAACAATTGCACTGTGCTTTTAGAAGATCATTATACAGAAACATAGCAGATAAATATACAGTCATTATGTCATGACATGGTGCCACTGTTTCGACATTAAGAGCCTCGTGTGACTGAATTAGTTTATATGAATTGCCAACTGTCAGTAGTATTCTCTACCTAATATATTTGTAGTAGCGGTTACTCGTAATTGTATCCTTGTTTCTGAATATAATGCTTTCTTAATTTGATCTCAATTCTTATGAACAGGTGATGCTAACTGGAGTCGTCTTGTCAACTCAAAAGAAGAGCAATGGAGTCCAGCGGACAATCTCATATCTAACTCCATGGGATCTGCTCTCACATCTGAGATTAGCCGCAAGAAGTTACAGAACATTGAGCATTTGGTGCAGAAGCTTCGGAGATTGAACTCTAGTCATGATGAAGCCCGCACAGATTACATTGCATCTCTCTGTGAGAACACAAATCCAGAACACAGATACATATCCGAGATATTATTAGCTTCGGGCCTCCTTTTAAGAGACCTTGGCTCGAGCCTGACAGCTTTCCATTTTCACCCATCTGGCCATCCAATCAACCCTGATTTATTTTTGGTCTTGGAACAAACCAAGGGTAGCACTTTACTTAAGGATGAATTTAGCACCGGAAAAGAAGTCCAGTTGAAGCATGATAAGGGAAAATGTCATCGGAAGCTCATTTTTGATGCCGTTAACGAGATACTGGTCGAAAAGTTAGCTCCATTAGGGCACCCTCCGGATCCATGGTTAAGCAGTGACAAACTGGCTAAGAAGTCCATGAACGCTCAAATGCTTCTGAGAGAATTGTGTTGGGAGATTGAACAGCTTCAGCTCAAGAAACCAAAATGCAGTGAGGTGGATGAGGATGACGGTTTCAAAAGCATCCTGTGGGAGGATGTGATGCATCGTTCAGAAAGCTGGACATATTTCCGGGGAGAGATATCAGGGATGGTGTTGGAGGTTGAGAGATTAATCTTTAAAGATTTAGTTGGTGAGATTGTGACCGGCGAGGCTACTGGCTTGCGGGCCAAGCCAGGTAGGCGTTGCAGGCAGTTGTTTGTGAAGTAGTGTCTTAACTTACTCTCTTCTTGGTTCATATATTCCTTTCTCTTTCTTATTTCTCTTTTGTGACATATATTTTCTCATTTAAGAGCATGATCGTTCATTAGATAGAGCCCAAGTTCTTGTCTGGGTTGTTAAAAAAATCCAAGATATGAATTTCTCAAGTCTATTACAGAGATTTTCCTTTCACTTTGGAGTGTAAATGAGCTCTTTGTCTCGAGTTATTCCTGGCAGTGGCCATCTGACTCTTCCTCTTATATCTTTGTTTCCTGTCCCTGGTTTCTGTATAATTCGATTATATTTACTTGCTTTATGGTGAATTTGTCATTCATTTCTTGCGATGGCAGACTGGTAAGTATACCCTCCTGCCATGTGCTCTAGTTGTGATTTATGGTGAGTGGGTTTGCTCCGGTAGTCTGAAGTTTGGAAAAACTTTAGGTTAGCACTTGGACACTCCAAAGCATTTGCAAGGAAGCTTGCACATTGCCGACCATCCAGAGTCTCCTGCGCAATTTTATCCTGGTGCAGCTTTGTGTGAAAATGGGGGTACCCAAAAGTGGATCACGCCTGAAGTCGAATCAAGTTCTAGTTGTTCAATACGTAGTAACACGACCAGCTAAGCTTTATTTGGCCACCCGTTATCAACTGTACATGGCTACAGGGAAATCCTCTATGGCGGAGATACATAGTTACATTTACTGATATACTGTATTAAAGATCAAGATCTTGCATTTAGCTTTCCTCGTTCGCTACTAGTTTCGTTTGTCGATGTCAAAGTCCACTTCAGCACAAAAATAATATCACTTGAAAGTTACTAAATGCGAGCAGTGTAATTGTCTAAAAAAATTTGCTGATCGTCAGTCTCTAGACGAGGGAAGTCCCAAATTTTTACTCTCTCTGGACTTGAAAGAATATCGACGAAGTGAGTTTCCCAGCTCTACCCTTGTCTTGTGATCAATCCTCATGGCTTCCTAACTTCATGATGATGCGTTTTGCTCAATATGAAACCCTCCCAGTGGTGTCGTGACTGTGCTTCCCTAGCACAGTCATCGGATGTTTGCGGAAACGTTTGATCCTGGGGACAATTGAGAAACAAATAACTAAACACAAGTATTATTTTCTCGCCACTGCCTACGACTGTGCTTCCGTAGCATAGTGGTAGTGCGTTCGCTTCGTAAGCGAAAGGCTCCTCACTGGGAGCTTCAGTGTTTTCCATTCATTTTCCTTCCTCTTAGAGAGTAAAATAGCTGCTTTTTCTTTCTTTCTTTTTTTTTTCAACTTTGTTCGATCAAACACCCCATCCTTTGTTTGTTTATTTGCAAAGTGTTTTGCTAAATATTTAACGATAAAGGGTCCCAATTAAGATTCTGCTGAACCCAACATGAAATAAAAAACAAGAAGTTGGAGAATCAAATTTCAGATAATGCCTGCACATAAAAGTGCCACAAATAAGATGAAATGATAATATTTATTTACTTTGTTTTTTTTCCAAGACCATATTGGCCACTTTTCAGGACCATCCAATAGGAATCGTTTTCTCTGTTGTTTATGGATATCTATTTGAGTATTGTCCTTAGGTTGTAATGGTTAGTTTTAACAAACGCAATTTGTTGAGCAAAAAGGAAAATAAAAAGAAAATAAAAAAAGATAATGTTCTTCTTCCCTCATTTTAATCACTTCACTCCTCCAGCCCTCTTCACTAGCTATCACCTCTTCCTCCTGCAGCATAACAAAACCACACCAACATCACAGGATTCAACGCACTGTATGGCATTATTAGTGCCACCACTGCTCCTAGAACCAAATATCCAAAGAAACCATTTTCTTATCTCTTCTGTATCCCATCCAAACTCTTCCTTTCTACTTAGAAAACCCACCGAAATGGCACTCCAGTTCCAGTTCCACTCCCACACCAGCAGAAGAACATCTTTAGCACTGTATTCGGTGTCGATTTTATCGTTTCAAGAAGCCATTTTCGATGGAGGAACCGCAAATGCATTTGATTTCGGAGTTACAGCTCCTGACCAAACAGTTGAAGAGGCAGAAGATGTGATCAAGGGGCATGCACAGAGCTTGTTAAGAGTGAAGGATTTGCTAGAGCCGGATACACTGAAAGAAGCACAGAAGGCGCTAAGGAAGAGCTCTTCCTACTTGAAGCAGGACCTGTACACCATAATCCAAGCTAAACCAGGAAGTGCAAGGCCACAGCTGAGGAAGTTGTACTCCATCCTGTTCAATAGTGTTACGAGATTAGATTATGCTGCAAGGGATAAGGATGTGACACGTGTCCGGGAGTGTTATGATAACATTGTCCTGGCCCTTGATGAAATTTTATCTAGGTTATGAGTGAGAATTCTGAAAGCTGCGCTCCTCTTGTTTGTATGAGATTAGATTTTTTGGGCAGCAGATAGATGTAGAAGGCAGTCAATTATTCGTGCGACATTTAGAAACTTCATCAGCTGAATTAGCAGACATTTATGCAATGCAAATCATGTACGTTCTCATGATAATTTGATTTTTCCTTCTCTTTTTTTTTTGAATAAGTTACACGATATTTGAGTTTGAGTTGAGCTAGCATCCGATTATATTCAAATCTTTGATCCTGGGAACGGGGGGAAGAATGGGTTTTGTTTTTGCATTTTGAGTAATCACTTGTGTTTGAGTCAAGCCAGATTGTTGCACTTACATTTGTAATGCTCAAATAGCCAATGCAATACGATTGGTATATTACTAAAACTAGCTAAGAGACCTGTGCAATGCACATGGCATTCTCTACTTCCTCGTAGTATATTTCTTGTGGATAGGTTTACAACTAATAATTTCTCTAATTTTCTCAAAATTTTGTTTAAAATGTGCTTTATAGGTTGCCACTGAATACAACTTTTGGAAAAGTAAAATGCATCGGTTAGTATGAGTAGTTTTTACTCATACATGAGATGTGAGCATTAATATTAAAAGGGGTTGTCATATAAATTTAGGATGCCTTTTCATAAGATAAACTCTAGACTCTTCGTCACAACATATGACTACAATCTCGTACTATTACCTAACCTTAATTTTAAAAATTCTAGCTTAATATTTGGAGCATCATAGATTTAGTAGCTAGCTTATACCAATCTTATCCACAACTAATATGAGGGGAAAAAAGTCACCAAATTTTGCTGATGCTTTAGTTATTTGTACCCTCACATCCTGTTTTTTGTTCGTCTAATCTAGTAGAGAGTACTGTTATAACTTATCTATTGGTCATGTATATAAAGCTCAACCTAAACGTTCTTTCTTTATGGGAAACTCTTTGCATATGTTTTTTATCCAGTGCAGAACGAAAAGGACAAGTTGCATTCGAAGTGTGTCGATATAAAAATTATTGAAATCTTGCTAACATGACTTGACGAAATTACCATTGGACAATTTATTTAGATTATGATAGCTGAGGCTACAAATGGGTTAACCTTGAAGACAATATCTTGATTAATTACAGAAACTTCAAAGAATCAAAATGTGAGACCAAAATCATACTTAGAAGATAAAGGTCGTTTCAGAGAATCATTTTGCAGCTTCTAGTCGTGGATAGAACTTATGTACCTTCAAATTGTTGATAGAACCAACCCAATTCAAAAACACTATGTTATATTTTTTTCTTCAGATCCATTGCTTGTCCGCTACAAATTCTCGTCACATTTCGTTCACCAATACTACATTAATACTACCTCCAAATACCTCAGCGTTATCATTGCCACTACCACTATAGTTACGGTCGCCATAGCCATTACTTCTGCCTATCATTGCACTACTATCATACCACATGGTGATCCTATGACACACCTCACTTGTTGCTAGTAGTGTGTAATAAAGCTATGCATAAAGACAACTTCAAATGAGCCACAAATATCTTGTTTAAGTACATATATGTTATAACTTATATGTTGTACATAATCACATGCATGCTCTTTAGCGGTTACAATAAGTCAATCACCTAGGACTAAGAAAAATCTCTTCTAATTATTTTGTCATAAGTTTTTCAGAAGTAAAGCAATGACGATTACCTAATGGTACGCAAAACTGAAAGGAAAGTACATAATTGTTTTTGGATATGAAGTGGAAAGAGAATATTAGCTTTCAAAAAGTGTACAGTTACTTTTTAATGTAAAAGTGTGTTCCCAACCTATTTTGGTCGCACCCAAGGGTCTACTAGGGGTCCCGTTTTGTGCAACATGTCGATATAGTCAACAGTTAATTTATAACGCTTCCAACTAGTCAAAACGTGCACGCTCAAGTCATGATGCATTTTTCACTTTTTCTACGATACTTTGTCACTAAGAAATTGATTTCGCGTGACTCACAGATGCCAAACCCTCGCTCGTCGGTGAGCCTTGGCATTTGGCTAAGAGGGACTGCCTCAGCTTTCCCTTGGGGATCGACCTCGGGCTCCCCTTAAGGGTTGGCTTGCATTCCACCAATACTTGCTCTCTACCTTGACCTTACGCCTCGGTGATGCCCATCGTCCGCACCTGTGTGCCCTTCTACAACCCTCGTCGCCCACGCCCGGGCGCCGAGTATGCTGTAGATGCTTGCTACGTTTTATGCGCAAAACTCAAAGATGAATGTGTGTTGGATTCCTAGTTACCTAATCTATTGTATGAATAATCTTCCATGTGATCTGTAGTTTATTCCATGTGAAAGTATTTTAATAGATCTCAACTTGACAGCTCCAGTGGAAGATGAAGACTTTTGCCAACTAGAGGAATCTGCAGTTTCTGATGCTGAATTCATCAATCCCGTCAGAGTTTGACCCACCATTCATAGCCATTGACAAGTTTTTGAGGTTAAAATCTTCACTTTACTGCTTGCCTTCCTCTGTTGAACTAAGACTTCATTGGGCTGTTTTGGTCAATTATGTCAAACGGGTTATGCTGATACAAATTTCTTGAAAATGCCCAGTAGATTGTGGTCAAGTTCTGCACTGGTAGTTGTGATACATTGCTTTGAGATTGTCACAATTCTTCAAGTGTTTTAAGACTTTTGGTCACAATGTGGCATACTCTGCAATGGTGGTAATAGAAGAGCAGCAAGTTCACTTTAATCTAAACTCCTTTCTAGTGATACATAAGAGTTTTGCTTGTGGAGCAAGAACTTTGTCTGTGAAGTTGGTCATTTTAATTCTGTTAGCTGGTTTTGTTTTTTTGTTTCCAGCTGTTTCTTATGACTTGTTACCACTCCTTTCTTGTGATCTGTAGCAATTAATCTTCCATGAATGCGTGATGTATGATGTATAATAGTTTATTCTTTTTCTCGTAGACCTAAAAGTTTTGTGATTTCACGAGTTATTGATTCAATAGATTATGTGCTCTTTATGTATTAAAAATATATATGCCATTTGTTTACACGATTTTGTTTAATCTGATAGTTTTTAGTTAGATAGTAAGTAGACCCACACCACGATATTTGTGGCAGGCTGAATTTGTCATGGTGCTTAGTTGTTTGTGGCAGGATGGAATACTTCTTGGATTTATCAAAGACATGATGCCACAAGCTTCCACTTTAAGTCCTTCAATAGGTAATTTTGAGATCTGAGAATGATATTATTGCTGATGGTGATTGATGTATCATTAAGGAGTGATGATTCATTTTATAACTATATGTTTAGGCATTTTGAGTTGATTAATTGCTTTGGAATTAATATGAAATTAAACAAATATATTTCTTAGAAAACCAAAGGAGTTAGTGTATTTTATGTTAGTATAATGTTCAATAACTCTCAGTTATGCCTTTCTGCTAAAATCCGTTGAAAGTTTCTAATTTTGAATGATAAATTTTCCGTTTTCAGCTTAATGGTCGCCATTTCCTTTCTAATGCTACAGGTAACGTTAATCTCTCCAAGTTGATACTTGTATGCGTCGCTATGTTTTCCCCCCCTTTACTTTTAAGATTGCTAAGACAGAAAGAACCTTGAATAAATAATAAAGATCCATAATGCCTTCTGATATAGTTCTATAATCATGTTGAATGTTTGATTGCAAGAGGAAGTCTGTCTTGCTCTCTCTCATGTCAAAATGTAGAGCTATGTTATTGTTCCTGAGTTTAAATTGGGTAAATAAGCACCATGGATATAAACTCATGCACAATACACGCAGAACAGAGATGAAAAAGATCTGTTTCTCTCCTTGCTAAGTTAGGCAAACCCTGTCCAAGAAAAGTAGACAGTTAACCAGCTATGTGCTAAGTTAGTACCCTTAGATATTTTGGTTAAATGACGTGAAAAGATGCAGCTAAGATATGGCTGATTCTTTCTAAAAAAGGTTGTTCAATTCCAATTTGTTTTGTTTGTTTTGCTATACGTTGCCTTCTAAGTGTCATTTTTTTTCTTTGTTTTACTGTCAATTCTTTTTGTTTGTTTTGCTATTCATTTTGCTATAATCTTCTTTATTTGTTTTAATGTTAGTTTTTTTCTCTATTTTAGGTACTTAATATGTACATCTGCAGGACAAAGTTGATAACAATTGCTAAAGTGGAAGTGCAAGATTAATGGACTCCTGAATGTATTAGCTATAGTTTTTAAACCTTATAGAAATGTATTTAAGTTTGTGATAGATGACTTTAACATTGGTTTTTGTATGAAACATGTGACTGCTTGATGGTTTGTATTTCGAATCAAATGCCCTGGATGTTTGTAGGATTTTCTCGATGCTATTACTATAAATTGTAGAAGTAGCACTGAAAATTATATATTCTTTTTATTCAGAATGCACTTTTTATTCCTGGACAGGTTATTTATCCCTGGATTTTTTTTTTTTGCAAAATTAGGTTTAGAGACCCCACATTGCGGTCGCTAAATCTTATTTTGTTTGCGGTCACTAAATCTGATTTTTCAAAAAAAAATAAAAAATATTAATATTTTAAAAAATATTAAAAATAATTAGCGACCGCAAAGGGCCGTGGCTAAATCAGTCGCAAAATATAATAATATTTAAATAAAAATATAAAAAAATTAAATATTTTAATTTTAAAAAATATTTAGCGACCGCCCAAAACGGTCGCTAAATATAGTAAATACGGTCGCTAAATTAGCGATCGATTTTTAAAAGAGGTCGCTAAAATAGCGACCTGGTCTATAACGACTGATTTAGCGACCGCTCATCTGCGGTCGCTAAAAGACCTTTAGCGACCTCACATTGTGGTCGCTAAAGGTCTGCTTTCTTGTAGTGCTGCTACTCTACGTGTACGGGGGGTGAGGGGGATGGTGGCCACATGGTAATAGGTTTGGTGGTGGTGAGGGGGCAGGTAGAGAGGCTCTGTGAGGGGGCAGGTAGGGGAGGTAGTGTCGGGGTGAAGGTGAATGGTGGCAATTGAAAGTGACCACCTAAAAAATGAGTTTTGTTAAAATTGGCTCATGTGTTGTTTCTAACAGAATTTGAAGGTTAAGTCTCAAAATAAAAACCAAAACTAAACACTGAAAACTCTAAAATGAA
This sequence comes from Escallonia herrerae, assembly GCA_033070095.1. Taxonomy (NCBI): domain Eukaryota; kingdom Viridiplantae; phylum Streptophyta; class Magnoliopsida; order Escalloniales; family Escalloniaceae; genus Escallonia; species Escallonia herrerae. The sequence continues at coordinate 288,163 of JAVXUP010000358.1, forward strand.
GTTTTCAAAAACAAGCCAAAATTGACAACTAGTTTTAAAAACTGAGGGTAAAAAAAAAACCAAAACTGTCTACCAGACATCAGTTTTTTCATCAGTCTACAAAACTGAAGAAAAAAGTGAAGACGAAAACTCTGTTAAACGCTACCTTAGTTTGCTCAAATTACTAATGTGATTTTGATGATCGGAATAGGTTGGTACAAATGGTAGCTTTACAAGGATGCAAATCTCTCTCTCTCTCTCTCTCTCTCTCTCTCTATATATATATATATATATATATATATATATATATATTATACACACACACACACACACGAAGCGTTGTACGCTGTAGAGGAGACACATAAGCTTTTTTTAGTATTCTTTTTTTTTTTTTTATCTATTTTAATTATTCAACACGTCATCGTTGTTCAATTGTGCGACACATCATCATCTTTATTTTGGTATATTCCTCTTTTATCTCTATTTATTAAAGTCTTACGTTCATCATGATTCTTTATTATAACTTATTATTGAAAAATTCAGAGATATTAAACTTATAAGAGTAAAAAATCAATTCTTCACATTTTAAAACTTTACATAATCAATTTATCAATATATTAAGACTTAATTATTTTGACTCACTACAAGAAAAATAGTATTTAGCGACGGACTGAAATCCGTCACTAAAAGCGGCTTTTACTGACGGATTTGTCCATCGGTAAAAACCCGTCGCTAAAAACCTTTATCGACGGAATTTTTGTAGGTAAAAGTTTTTAACGACGGACTTTTACCGAAGGATTATTACCGACGAAATAATCCGTCGCTAAATATTATTTTTGAAAATTTCTCATTTTTTTGAAAATTTTAAATGAGTTTTAGTGACGGATTTTTAACGTCTGACTAAAATCCGTCCCTAAAGGTGATGAAAAGAGCAAAACCCTACTCTTTTCTTTTTCTCCCCGCCGCTCACCTTTCCCCTCTTCTCTTTCTCTGATCTCTCTCTCTCACCCCTTCGCCGCCCACCTCCCACGCCATCCCACCCCTACATCCCAAGCCGTCAACCACCCGACTGCTCCTGCAGCCCCAAGCCACCCACCCACCCACTGCTTCGCCGCCTGCTGTTGTCCGTAATCAATCTACTCATCTTCAAGTGCTTGACAATGGTGCCCCTTCCTGTCTATCTCAGCGCAGCAAGTCACTGGCCAACATGGGTGAAGATCAAGCCCATGTATTGTTTTTTATAGGTATCCAAAATGCATGTTATTTACGTAAGTTTGATTCTGTTATTAGCTTTTCAGTCATCTTTATACCATGAAAAGGGCGATGCCGTGGAGTGACGATGAAGATGATTCATCGTCGGCAAAATCCCTAGTGTCGGATACGGACACCGAACACAATGAAGGATCTATAAAGAACAAAACAAAGAGTAGCGCCGTATCTAGTCAGTCCTCCAAGAAGAAAACATCGGGAGGTAATTTGTTTACATATGACCAAATTAACGATACAAATCTTACTGTTTACCCCAAAATTCTAAAAATCATTGAAAGGAACTTGATTCTGGTATAACTTGGCCCTGTATTTTGTTAGTTATTGGTCGTTTGTATGCTATAGATCTCCTTTCAAATAAGTAGAGATTGTTATACTGTGAGCTTATCCTCTTTGTTTTGATAATGTGCAAGCTCGAAATGTATCTGGATTTGTCTTTTTCTTTTTCAAATACATAGAAACAATCTATTTATAGGTAATTAAGTTGTCACGACCTGAACTCACGGGTGGGGCCCACGAGTTAGGCACGTGACCGGCCGCAGACCCAATGGACTCCAACCAAGGGCTCTGCCAGGCCTTACTCGCTAAACACCTATATAAGCTGCAGCGGAAATTAAAACTTCTACAAAACTCTAATTACATTTTCATTTTTGCATTTGAATACAACACTTATGCTGAAACTCTTCATAACTCCAATTGTCATCATCTAGAAGTAAATCAACAATCTAAATATTATCGACTCATTCCATGCAATTCTCTGTAGCTCCGCGCCAAATGCCCCTTCCTATGTTCCTCACCATCACCTTACTCTCAAACCTGAAATGATAAGTAAGGGATGAGCTTCCATGTGCTCAGTAAGGAATCAATGATTCAACTAGGTGGACCAAAGCACGCAGAAAATAACTCACTTTATAGTATTACTACATTAATACATATAAAATCATAAAGTTGGTAATCATCATATCAAAACAAAATAGAGTACATTAAACCAAAAACTGAAGTATAAAATCATTAGCACAAAACTCATGACAACCCGTTCGATCCCAACATTAGCTCAAACGATATGCTACAGTCAGCGTACATTCCCCCTGACTAGGGCCCACAATCCCTACTCCACCTGGGATAAATATTATTCGGTCAGGGTATGCGCCCCCCTGACTAGGGCCCACAATCCCTCCTTCATCTGGGATACATATTTTTGTGGACGCAATGGCGCACCACGAGCAACAGTACTGTGCGTCAACGTATCGTCCCGTTGACCAGGACCCAACAATCCAACTTCCCCCGTAGATATAGGGCACAGCAATCGAGTAAACCAAAAACCCCCCTTTGGGTTCATCGTGAACAAAATCACTCATCAATTGATTCTCAACCATCCTCACATCCTTTCAATAATCATCAACATGTTCAATATTCATAATAACGTCAGTACAATACATTTCAAATCCGAGTTCCATTTCGGTTTCTAGGCAAAACATCATTTACATGCTGGTCCGATTTTTCTTTGACGAGAATAAAACATTAAAGACCTTTTTGGTAATTTAAGCCAGAGCAATTAAACGTACTTAAAACGATCAATACTAATAAGCAACACATTTTTTTAACAGTAGATAAACATATACGTTGCATATAAAAATACTAGTTGAATCAAGGGTCACTTACTTGACGCTACGCATTTCCCACATCAAGGTCTCTGGAGCGACAGTCTCACTACTACATTTGGTCAAAAGAACGGTCAAGGCCATTCTTTTTATCTCCATGTCTCCAGCTTTGCTATAACCCAGGCATCGTCGATCACGCCACAACATCCCCGTTGAACAAGTCTTCACGCAACTAATTGCCGCAGTCAAACTCTAGAGCTCATTCTAGTCATTCCCATTTTATCCTCATAACCTATGCGCTTTCTTGTCCAAAACACATACATGCATAGGGTACACCTTCCCAAGCATACGGTACACCCGTACCATGTACGCATATGGTACACAACGTCAAGTACTTACCATACCACATAGACGTACAGCCCAACTTCACCAATTGATTTTTCCAAAGTAAACCGTCACTTCCGAAATCCTCTAAGAACCTAATACTCACCCTTCACACTGCAAAACGCACAACCAAGATAGGCATCAAAATCGTACAATACCACGTGACCACACTCCTACCACTCAATACACGTTTCTTTGACCAACGATAGGCAATGTCTTTCACTGCTTACACAATTTCGCGCACTAATTCACATGCTCCAACTCACCTATTTGCACACTCCTCTTACACAAATACATGTTATGTATCCACCATTTGTTCATCCTAAAACACACATTAGAACATATACCACTAGATACGCCACTTCACCCTCCACAGCACAAGCACACGTACACGCTAAGACACAAAAATATTCACCCAGCCGCACACACCTCCATATAACAACGGCGCATACAAACATGCATGCACACCCACTACGCCCACATACTTGCGCCGGACTACCACTAGTTCATCATTACAGGTAACAGTCGTCTCAAACTCATTGCTTATTAACTGATATTCCACCACAATGACCACCAATTTCAACCATTGCAATACATCTGGCACCAACATACACTATCATCTATTCACACACTGCTACGATTACAAGTCACACATAATGCACACAAACATTCCATATCCACCTGTACACTCATTTCACCTACCCCCTGTAACTTTTACCCAGATAAAGACATGTTTGGTTTACACAAAACACTCACAAAGCACCGTCACACGCCTTCCATCACTACCATTACGCACATACGCACTATCACAATTTAGCCCATCCAAAATACTGCAAGCACCATCATTATACTTCCACTCCGCACCGCACCAAAAATCAAAAGAATTTCCCAACACTTGCACTGTACGCCCACCACTGTACATATAGAGCCCGACTACAATCACTGTAAGGTACCACCAAACCCCACTTTGCAAACAATTTCACAAAACCAAATCTGTGCCACACACACACACTACACCCTCACATCCATCACGCACACACGGCATCCCCATGCACATCCAGCAACAACAACAACCACACCTGTATACATGCTCAACTCACACCCCGTACACCCAAAATAACCATCTAGTTCATTCCATTCATTCACTGTCAACAGTGCCGCTAAATGACAACAACTGCATCGCCACCAACAACACAGGCACACAACCATCGATTTCCCATAATTCAGCCCCAACCTATTGTACAATAATTGGCTTATGGCCATGATCATCAAGGTCAAACGGAGAAGGAAGTGTCACAGTTGGTTGGTGAACGGAAGGAGAGTGCGAAGCTATTGGGTGCGATGATTGGTCGGCGGTGGGAGAGAAAGAACCGGCAACTGGCCGGTGGTGGTTCGTGGCCATTAGACAGTCGTCCTTGGTCTGCGTTCATCGTTGGTGATGGGTATTGCGGCGGTGGCAGGACGCGATGACTCCGACGGCGTAACGGTGGTCTAGATCTGTGGCGTTGAGTGGTGCGTTTGGTGGAAATGTTGGCCGGAGTTGCTCACCGGTGAAGGGGCTACTGTGATCCAAAAAAAAACCATTGGGCTGCGGTGGGACTGCTGGCGACATCGATCGCATCACGGCTTGGCGGTGGCGACGGCGCTATGGCTATGGTGCTCGATGAAGGGGGCGGCTGAAGTTGCTCGTCGGCGGCTGCGTGTGTGGCCGGAAGCAGCGCCGACAGTGTAGACCTACTAGGGCTGGCTGCCATCTCTCATCTCCTCTCCCGTCTTCTCTTTTCTCTTTTCTTTTCCCTCTCATATTCTCTTTAAGCATTATCAATTATTTTTATTTATTTATTTTATTTTATTGTTGTTTCCCTTTTGCTTTTCTGCTCTTTAATATGTATAATTATTTAATACGAGACCATATAATGTTATAGCGACACAATTTCATCAGTTATAAATTGCAAACCACTCACTTCCATGAAATTTTCTATTGTACAAAACTTTATCATTTATAGCTTATCATATTATTAAAATATGTTGTTAGATGCAACAATTAATATTGCTCACAATAATTAACGCTAAAGATCAAATTTATACCTGCTCGTAAGGTCTTCACTAACAGTCTAATTTCGTCTTACTTACCACAATTGTCGCTAAGTTATAATAACCTCGTAAACCTAGGTTCGGGGCATCACATAAGTTGTTTCTTTACCTTGTTGAAGGAAGGGAAACATATAGGGAAAAAGCCAAAGTCAAAGAGATACATTTTTACAAGAATTGCTACCCCCCTCCCTCCTTTTTTCCCCAGTGAAGCAAAGCATAATGCTTACTGGTGTTGAACTTGTTTGGGAAAATTCTGTTAAAGCTTATAATTTTTCTGAATGCTTGAAATTTGCTATTTCCCATATATGGTGCTCAACTTACGGGTTTGTTCTACTATCTTACTTAACGAACTCGAATGTTGTTTGACTGGTTTAGTGGTTAGTAGGAATGATGTATAGTTCCAAGTTGGTTTTGACCTTTGGGATTCCTTTATGCTATGAAATACAACTATTAACTTCCATGGTACGTCATTCTCTTGTAGCACATTGTTTCAACACCTTCTTTTAGCTCCTTTTTGTTATCAGCTTGGGGCATAGCTTGTTTCCTTTTCAATATTCTGGTTTTTTGGTTGCCCTGTTTACTGTCCCGCTTTTTGTTTTTGTTTCTCTTTTTGACCCGTGTATTAACACCTTGACTTATTTTTCCTTGGGGGGGGGGGGGGGGGTGCATTTTTACTCAGAGAAAATAGAAAATAAAAATCAAATCAAAATGGAGAAGAAGAAAGAAAATGATCTAGGAACTTAATGCCCCTCATTTTCTCTACAAAAGCCTGTCAGTTCTAGCCATCCTTTTTGTCCCAATTAAACTGGGGACAGAGTTTTTCATACCTCTTTATGACAATATCCTTCCAGCCATTCTATCCCAACCAAGAAAAGAATAAGGTGAACATTTCCTTGCATGTAGCTCCTCAGGTGAACATTTCCTTGCATGTAGCTCCTCAGGTGAACATTTCCTTGCATTTCCTTGCATGCAGCTCTTCAGGTGAACATTTCCTTGCATGCAGCTCCTCGATCAATAAGTTTGATTTTGTTATTTGTGTCATCAAAGATGCATGGCTTCTCCCATTAAACTTTAAGTCTTTAATAATGCAAAGTATCCATGAGCTTTTGTGCTGATATGAAAATCACGTATAATCAAAATTTTGGACTACTTATGTTATCTAATCCCAGGATCATGAGCGTGCCTTATTTGCTTATGCTAGGGTGCATTTTCATTGAAAGTCTAGCTATGTGTTTCATTTGCAATTTGCACCCCGTGTGAACTTTGCTACGAAGCTCATAGAAGCTATATAGATTTATTAGATGGTTGCTTATTTCGCTAGTGCATCTATCATATAATTGAATAATTAGCTACTCCATTATTACTTTTAGCTCTATGATTTTTCATAATTTATTGCATCAGGTTTTGACTGGATTTTTGGTTGAAAAAAAAGTAGTCTTCTTTTACTCATTTTGTTCATTATAAACACATTTGTACAACTGATCTTCTTGTTCAGGTTGTGATCGACAAAGAGAAACAAGCAACAATTATGGACAGAGAAATATTGTGCAAGCTTCGAAGAGCAAGGGTCTTGATTTATATTTTTTACTTTTCATGAAACTTTTAATTTTGTTTTTGGGATTTGAATGATATGATCTATTGTATGTAGTGAACATGTAATTTGTTGAATTGAGTATTACTTGGTGGTGTGTATGATATAATTTTATTTATATTGCTTGAAATTTAGTAAAGGATGAATCCTAGTTTAAAGAATTAAAATTGTTGTTCGATTGGTTGGTTAGGGTTAATTGTTTGAAATTATAAAAAATAACAAAGAATACAAAATAGCTTTTTTTAATTTTAGAGCCGGAATTTCGTCGCTAAAAGTCTTTTTATAGATCAATAAATATTTTTAGAGACAGATTTTTCGTGACGAATGTTTCTAAAAAAAATTTTGTGATTGACTTTTAGATACGGATATTCCGTCGCTAAAAGTTTTTTAAAATTTTTTTCCAAAAATTCAGAAGTTAGATAAAATACAAGAAAATATATTTAGTAACAAAAAATTTCGTCGCTAAAAGTAATTAATTCCGTAGGTAAAAGTTTTATTTTTACCGACGGATCACCAAATTCCGTTGCTAATCTTTTAGCGACGGGGTTTTCGTCAACGGACTTTTAGTGATGGACAGTCCGTCGCTAAAAGTCTTTACCAATGGAAAGTTGGCTTTTAGCGACGAAACTGTTCGTCGCTAAAAGTGCTTTTTCTTGCAGTGACTATTAACACCACAAAATACTTTAAATAACAAAATAAACACTCAAACATAAAAAAACATAAATTACACGTCATCATGTTTAATTTGTTTTGTTTTCTATTACTCATTTACCTCTACTTATTAAAGTCACACATGTATCATGACTCTTTAATGTAACTTATTATTAAAAATTCGGAGTTATTATTAGGCCTAATCACAAAACTGTACCCTCAAGTTTATCTCAAGTACAACTTTAGTACTCAAGTTTGAAGGTGTGCTAAAAAAATATCCAAGTTTTAAATAGCGTACCAAATCAGTACCTCGGCTGACGAATGATAAATGTCGTTAAAAAGTTCGAGAGACAAGACTGTAATTATGAAAAAAAAGAAGACATAAACTCTGTCCTTGTGAGCCGTCCCTTTTTACGTTTTCAATGCACATTGATTGTCTTTTTTTACATTTTCAATACACATTTATTATTATTCTCCTCTCTCTTCCTCTTCTTCTCTTCTCTCTCTCACACACACACACATGCAGACCCATCACAGACTTTCGCTCTCTATTTTTTTCTTCTTCCTCTTCACACATAGTTACTATCACACAGCTAGCCAAAGAAGCCCAATTAAAATTTGTAAATGTTCTTGTATCCATTTTGGTGAATCAAACTTACCGTTACTGTCATAAGCATAGATTCAAAAAAAAAAAAAAAAAAATTTACTGCCACCCACCCGAAATTAACTACACTTCTTTACTTTTACAGAGCAACTTCTTAGCAGAATCATTTTGGTTCCTCCATCTATAATTATTTCGAGAATCTGCGACACCTTTTCACTGCCACCTGTATAACTAAATAAGTTCAAGCTCCTCCATACTGGGTAATAAAAGGTGCAGACCTGAACAATCCAGGGATATCTAAATGCCGAAAACAATGTGAGCTACTGGGATAGTACAAAAGCTGAACAAAATATGCAAAGCAGATCTTTCAATTGTGGGCCTGACGAAGATTTAATCCTCCACAAGGGAATTATCTCCCTGGAGCCTCGTTAGATCTATGTCGGTGCCAGTTGCAGGATCATCTTTTGGGAAGGATCTCCCTACCCTTCTTTTCTTTCTTTCTCAACGGCCACTGCGAAAACCACCTCAACACTGTAGTCGCCGCCGCCGCCATATGACTGGGCCTCATTGACGGTGATGTTGTGCCCGTCAAGATCCTGCCCCCGTTCATCCCCTCGATCGCTGAAATCTGTGGTCCGGGATATGTGAAGCGACGAGGGTGATGGAGGATGGAGGGTGGTGGTGGCGTGTGGTTGGTGAGGTATGGAAAGGAAGAGGATGGAGTGGAGGGAAGATATATATATATATATATATATATATATATATATATATATATATATATATATATATATAGAGAGAGAGAGAGAGTTTTTTTTTTTTATTTATAGTAATTAGATTAAAAAAATTGAACGGCCGTGACGTTGCAACGTGTCTTCAGAATCTGTGAAAAGGAAGAGACTTTTCAATTTTTTTTCATAATGACAGTCTTATCCTCGTTAAAATTAAGTCATAATATATTGATACATTAATTAGATAGAGTTTTAGAAGGTGTAGAAGAGATTTTTTCTCTTTTAAGGACAACTAAATTTATAATAATAAGGCCTAATCTCAAAACTGTACCCTCAAGTTTACTCCTAGTACAGCTTTAATACCAAATTTTGAAGGTGTGTCAAAGAAGTATCCAAGTTTTAAATAGCATACCAAATCAGTACCTCGGCTGACGGATGACGAATGCCGTTATCAAAAAGTACTTTTTATAACAAAATAAATACTCAAACATAAATAAAACGTAAATTACACGTCATCATGTTTGCTTTGATGTTCCATTCCTCTTCTACCTCTACTTATTATAATTACACATACATCATAGTTCTTGATGCCATGGAAAGTGGGTTCGTACCTACGTGGAGGTGCCACAAAGGCTGCAGTCCGAGTTAGCTTCCAAGTATGCAGAGTGAGAGACAGTGAGGGCGGAGTAAGGGCAGAGAGCAAGGCTTCCCAAACAGGCCGTGAGGAGTGACAGTGCTGCAGTGATAAGGCTAAGACGAACAGGGCCGACAATCGACAGTCCAAGTTAAGGTCCGAGTCGGGGTCCAATGCTACTGTCCAAAGTTATGTCCAAGTTTGTGTTTCTCTGTCTAGAATTCAAGAGCTTTCAAATTCTAGAGTGAGAGTGATTTTTGTGAGAATGAATCAGAAGTCCCTTTTTTAAGTCATAAAGTCCACTATTTATAGGAAACATTGTGCATGTGTCATCAAGTGCCATATGTCATCCCCTGGGATTGACACGTCACCAGGAGGTCCAAAAATGCCGGTTCTCCGTCGGACTGTCGGTTCCCAAATTCACGCTACCTGCCCTACATAGCGTCGCTCTACCTGTCTGAGAAGACTGACCACACCGCGGTAGCATGATCAGAGTAAGTCCGTTGCCCCAGCCACCGGTCCAAGCCCTTACTGAATCCCACAAGATGTGTCAAGAGATGTGTAAAGAACCTGACAGCGGCAAGGGTTGCCCCTGTGACCAACTGCCAGGTGGACTTTGCGCAATGCCCTCCAAAGACCTGCTCCCGTCTCGCAGTGACCAGGTGGTCATCGTCCTGGGGGCGCCAATGATCACCAGTAATGTGAGTGGACATGGTCGCAGCTCAGTGCCTAGTGTCATTCAAGTCGCCCTAGGCGGCGATAGCTTTGTGGTAACGAGCCTATCCCACTGTGAAGGGTCCTTATGTCGGAAAACTACGAACGGAGCCCCCTAAAATGAAGACGGCGATGGCTTCTGTGGTAGCGAGCCCATCCCGCTGTGAGGGGTCCTCATGCAGGAGCACTACAAGCAGAGCCCCTCGAAATGAAGACGACAATGGCTTCTGTGGTAGCTAGCCCATCCCGCTGCGAAGGATCCTCGTGCCAGAGCACTACGAACGAAGCCCTTCGGAATGAAGACGACGATGGCTTCTGTGGTAGCAAGCCTATCCCGCTACGAGGGGTCCTCATGCCGGAGCACTATGAGCGGAGCCCCCCAAAATGAAGACAACGATGGCTTATGTGGTAGCGAGCCCATCCCGTTGCAAGGGGTCCTCATGCTAGAACATTACGAGCAGAGCCCCCCGGAATGAAGATGGCGATGGCTTCTGTGGTAGCGAGTATATCCCCCTGCGAGGGGTCTTCATGTAGGAGCACTACGAGTGGAGCCCCCCTAAATGAAGACGGCGATGGCTTCTGTGGTAGCGAGCCCATCCAGCTGCGAAGGGTCCTCGTGCCGGAGCATTTCGAACGGAGCCCCTTGAAATGAAGACGGCGATGGTTTCTGTGGTAGCGAGTCCATCCCATTGCGAGGGGTCCTCATGCTGGAGCACTACGAGCGGAACCCCCCAGAATGAAGACGGCGATGGCTTTTGTGGTAGTGAGCCCATCCCGCTGCAAAGGGTCCTCGTGCTGGAGCACTGCGAACAGAGCCAACTGGAATGCTACACACTCCGAAGAGTGGGTCGAAGCATGTTCCACGTCCATGGCAGGGGTACATGGTGTGGTGAATAAGTGTGATGCCCGGAGGCCTGTAACATGATTGTGCCACAAGGGCACGGTGCCTACAGCACGAGACATTGATTGGGGGGCAAGGGCGCTGCGACGACTGTCAAGAGACCATACCTGGTGCCGGGGGCACTGTCATGGAAGTGGCGCATGGGCGCTGTGACGACAGTCGCGAGACCATACCTGGTGTCGGGGGCACATGTCATGGAGATGGCGCACGGGCATGGTGAAGTGTGTATGGTGCCTGGGGGCACGACATTGTGAAAGAAAGCCTATGGGCACGGCTGTATCAGTGGCGCAACGGAGTGAGTGAGGTGCCGGGGACACGTCTGTGTCAGTGGCGTGGTGCATGGGCGCGGCGGAGTGTGTATGGTGCCCGGGAGCAAGTCTTTGTGACAGAGAGCCTATGGGCACGGCTGTATCAGCGGCGCGACGGAGTGCGTGAGGTGCCGGGGGCACGTTTGTGTTAGTGGCGTGGTGCATGGGTGCGGCAGAGTGCATATGGTGCCTGGGGGCACGACATTGTGAAAGAGAGCCTATGGGCACGGCTGTATCAGTGGCGCGACGGAGTGAGTGAGGTGCCGGGGGCACATCTGTGTTAGTGGCGTGGTGCATGGGCGTGGCGTGGTGCATGGGCGCGGCGAAGTGTGTATGGTGCCCGGGGGCACGACATTGTGACAGAGAGCCAGGGGCGCGACTGTATCAGTGGCGCGGTGCATGGGCACGGCTGAGTGACGTCCTGGCGATGGGGGTAGCGGAGTGACATCCAGGCGACGGGGGTCGCGGAGTGACGTCCGGGCGATGGGGGTCGCGAAGTGACTTCCAGGCGATGGGGGTCGTGGAGTGACGTTACCCGATGCCGAGGCACATTTCATGAAAGTGGAACACGGGCGCAGCGACGAACATCGCGGAGACCGCCCACAGGAGCGCGTCGGGTGTCCCGGAGACGGGACAGGAGTTGAGTATACCTGTTATATCAAAATAATGAATGCAATATGTAGTAATGACAAAGTCGGGGATGATGATATGTGGTCGTAGGTGACGGGTCATTTGACAGTAGCGCGCGACTTTGGGTGACGGGCATGCGGGAGCGGTGCGTGGTGCGCGGTCACGGGTGATGGACGATGGACGTCGTGAGGTTGATGTATGAACTTCCGTAAACATCGCGGAGGTGCATATACTAGAGAAAACAAGTGCGCGAGGGGGGAGGTTAAATGCCAAAAATAGGGGAAGGCCAAGGCCACCACCCATAGGGAGACGAAGGCCAACCCCCTGGTGAGGCCGAGGCCTACCCTATGGGGTGACCAAGGCCAATGGCCAACTCCCATGAAGGGAGGCCAAGGCCACTCCCCCTTTTACGACGGTAGGTATTTTGATGGGCAATGACTAATCTGGAAGTTGCGTTACGACGAACGTGTTGCCGTGAGTCATACCCACATGATGAACAAGGTGCCAAAGTCACATACGAAGCGTACGAAGCGAACAAAGTGCGAAAAGTACTTTACGCAAAAAGTGAATAACCCATGGGGGGAAGGCCGAGGTCAACCCCCCATGGGGTTGGCCAAGGCCTTTGTCCTTGACCTCGTCCCTCCGGTTTCATCGTCGGTCAATTTTTTGGTGAAAAGGGGCTCGGTTGGTCGCGGCGTGACGATCGTGCTATCGTGCGTCACGCTAACGTGAAATAATTAGTGACTAAGTCGCACACGAAACATGTGAAACGAAAAATGCACGAGACTTGGACGCTCGCACTTTGACCGGTTCGATGCATTGAAAAGAAGACCGTTGAATGTGCTGACGTGTCGTGCAAAGCGGGACCCCTAGTGGGCCCTTGGGTGCGACCATAATAGGTTGGGAACAGTTCTCTATTGTAACTTATTATTGAAAAATTCTAAGGTATAATTATCATAAATTTAGTTAGCCTTATAAGTGTAAAAAAATCAATTTTACACCTTCTAAAACTCTACATAATCAATCAACATATTATAACTTGATTTTGACTGTTAGCACATCGAAAACACTTTAAATAACAACATAAACACTCAAACATTAAAAAAATATAAGTTGCTTATGAACAAAAAATGTAGGTCACAAATTGAAAGCTTTATTTTCTTTATACAGAAGTAACGTATGAAAAATATATGAATTAATTGTTGTAAATAATTTAAAAATACTAATATGAAATTTACTTCATCAATTAATTCTAATTATATTATGTTGAACTTTAAAACACATAAGCTTTTCTAAGTGTTCTTTTTCTTATTTACCTTTCTTACTTATGCGTCACATCATCTTATCTTTTTTAACGTCCTTTTCTTTTTTTTTTTGTTTACACAACTTATTAACTCTTTACTAAAATTTATTATTAAAATATTTGTGAACATAATTGCCCTAATTTTTTTGTAAAACTAGAAAATATTCTAAAATTTTAATTATATAACATTGAACTTTCAATTACATTGAGTTTTTTAGTTTTTCTTTTCTTTTTACCTCTTACTTATGCGATACGTCATCCTATTTGTTTTGGTCATTTTCATTTTTTACCCTAACTTATTAACTATATATTATAATATATTGTTAAAAAAGCTGTGGATATTATTGGCCCAATTTTCGTAAACCTTTTAAAACTAGGAAACTAACTCTAAAGTTTTTAAAACACTACCTAATAAATATACTTACATATTAGGCCTTACTTTTGACTGTTATAATACCTTAGGTGCACTTTAAAATAACAAAATAAAATCTCATAAATATAAAGTACGAAGATTATGTATCAAAAATATAGATTAATACTTAACATATTTTCATACAAGCAATATACGAAACGAATAAGACTTTATTTTTAGATATCTTGAAATTCCAAAATAGCAGTTTACTTCACAAATTAATTATAATATAATAACTCAAAGTCTACAATAGAAATCATATACTCTTTTGAATGCTCAAATCTTTTTTAATTGCCTATAATTTCTCCTTTCATGTTCTTTCCCTCTTTGACATTATATAAATATGAACCCCAATTTATCTCCTCTTCTCTCTCTTCGTTTGTGACTTTCCAAAATAAGATAATTGAAAGAATCAGATCAACATATCCATATGTATGTAAACACATATATTTATATAATAACCCCTAAGTTAATTACAATATTCCAAGTCAACTCTTTCACTTTCATTAACTATCTATTGTATCCAGCTTCGTGATCTACAACTTATGGTCATTATATGAAAAATGTCGCTAAAGGTTAGCAATAATATCGTTATGCCGTTCGTCACTAAATAGTTCAAATAATATCAAAATCTGTCGTTTAAGAAATAATTGACCAGCTAGAAATGACCGTAAAACCAACCCTAAATTGGGGAGTTACACACACACACACACACACACACACACTCTCTCTCTCTCTCTCTCTCTCTCTAATTCAATCCAAAAAACACCAACATGAAAGAGCATGTCAGCACAAACTCCATCACCACCAACGCCGCTGCCACGACACCACATCACCGGTCACCACAAACCCTTTCTTTCTTCAATATATTCTTCTTTTTCCCTCATTAAGTTGCTATTTTCGGCCCTTCTCTCTACAACTCCTTTTCCCTCTTCTTTTTCTTCACACACACGCATGCCCGCGCACACACACAAATGACACAATGACATGCACGAATACTAACACACACACACACACACACACACACACACACCACATGCACGCACATAAACACATACACACAAATAGAGTTACACTCACGCACACACGATGGATTGGCTTTGCTTGGAGTTCGTCCGTGTCTGTTCATTTACAAAAACAAATCAATCTCGATTTAGAAGTTGGAATACATTCAAAAAAAGTAGCAAAACTTAAAAACTAATTAGCTATTCACGAACAGACTTGTAATAGGTTATGAAGTGTAATACGTTATGGTTTTTAGGTCTCAGCTAAGCATATGAAAATTTGCCAAGGTTTGATTTGTGTAAAATTGAATAAATTTGACTGCAATGAATTAATTATGGAAATCACATACTGAAAATCGAAAAAGACTGGAGTAGCAGCTAGAGAAAAGGCTGGCGATAGTCTGAGGGGATGTAGCAACCGGGTGTTGTGGCTATGGTGCTTGTAGGGCTATGGCAGCAAGGGTGGGGGTACGACAATGGGTGTAGGGTGGGGTATGGCAACGAGGGTAGGAGTGGGGCATGGGCAGGGGAGTGGAGTGGAGAGAGAGAGAAAGGAGCGATGAGGTAAAAAGAAAGGAAGCAGGGTTTGTGTCCATTTAATAGCTTTTAGTGATGGATTTGGGTGGCCTTTAAAGTCCGTCACTAAAAGTTATTAAAAATTTTCAAATGTATGGACTTTTGAATTCCAAATGTATGGACTTTTATCGACGGAACTAGTCCTCCAGTAAAAGTTTGTCACTAAAGACCATTTATCTTCCAAGAAAAAGGTAAAAGATCCAAATTTGCGATGAATTTAAGGTCAGTAAATGTTTGTCGTTAATGATCTTTAGTGACAAACATTTATTGATGGTGACAGACATTCACCAAGGGACATATCAGTTGCTAAAAGCTCCTTTTTGCAATGAAAATTGGTTCGTCGCTAAAAAGTTCATGGGCAAAAAGTGTTTTTGTTGTAGTGAGACTTCTCATATTGCTTCTATATGGTTGCAGTAGACTGTCGAACCAAATGGTGGTTTGGGGATTAATAACTGAGGCTGGTGTTATGGTGATTTTGGTTGCTGCTGTGGATGGCAACTGGGGATACATGGTGGTAGTGCGGTTATCAAGGCGGTGTTGAGATGGCTTTGTGGTGGTCGTATGGCTCTCAATTGGGCAGAGAGATGAGATTAGAGGATTTTAGTGGTGGCCATGGTGGCTATGGTGGGGCAAGGTTCTTCATGGTGGCACTATGGCAGGGCATGTTTTTTGTGATTGCACGACGGTGGGATTGGGTTCTTCTGTAATATGCCGAACTTCGGGAGTTGTTTAAAATAGTCATCCATGACTTGAAAAATAAACGGGCGCTAATTTTGAATAATGCTCGGGGATTAGTAGTGCATTGAAGCTTTAAAATAATTTCGGGGCAAAAATATAATTTTCAAAATTTGGGGGGACATTTTTGTAATTTTGGAAAAAAACTTTAGGGGTATTTGTGTAATTTTATAAAAGTAATTTAGGAACTTTTTTTTTGTGTGCCACCTCCTACTAGCTTAATGACTAAGCTGGGAAAGAAAAAAATAATTTAAGAAAAGAAGAAGGATAAGTAAAAAAAAAAAAGAAAACCCAAAAGTTGAAACCTTTCCCTTTCGGGAAAGAAACAGGAACCCACAAACAGAGAAGAAGAACAGAGCTACCGTGGTGTGGAAGGAAAAATAAGCAAGAATCGAGATGATTCAAAGCCATGTTTAATAGGTAAACCCCCCAAAACTACTAGTAATCATGTTCTAGTTTGTGTGTGTTTTCCATTACTGTGGGGCATGTGCTTGAGCCATGAACATGGCTGTCGAGCCATGTTGCCGAGGGGAGTTTTCTGAAGATTTAATGCTGCGGGTGGTGGCTTGTAGCTATGAAATTGTGTAAGTTAGATCATATGATCAATATGTAATCAAATTGGGAGCTGGTAGGAGGCAAGGAAAGGAAAGTAAAAAAAAAAGAAACCCAAGACTGGGCAATGGGTGTTGGTGAAGTTGCAGGGAATTCTGTGATAGGAATTTGGTGGAATTGTGCATGAACACCTCGAAGTTTGGTGACGGGATGTGTTTAGGAAATTATGGAGGTGATTCTGTGCGTTTGTGTGTGTTGCCAAAGGTTGGATGTGGGTGAATGTGTGCGTTCTAATGTGTAACAGTGTGTGTGTTCTTCGGGTTTCGAGTGGGTATGAATTATGTGTGTATAATTGTATGTAATGGGTAAGGTGTTAATGTGTGTTCTAATAGGTTTAAGTGATTTAAAGTAAGTTTAATGGTGAATTAGTGAGTGTGTGAGTGTATGATGTGTGTCCGGGTGCTGCGGCTGCAGGTTGAAGATGAAGATGTGCATGTTTTGGGGTGAAATACTAGGTGTGTAATCTGAATAGTGACCGTAATCATCACTAAAGGTGGGAAATTATTTAGGCAGTTTTTCCTTGAAATTCTATAAATAGTTAGGGCCCAAATTGGACAAAAAACAAAACTGTAACCCCCATTATTTTTATGAGACCTACGCTCTGGAAAATTTTGGGAATTTTCGAAGTCCGCAAAGAGTGCTAAATTGGAGCACCGATTAAATAACTTTATTGAATTATTTAGCATATCAAACCAAGATATTTTGATCTGAAAATTTTATTCATATCTTATTTTACATATATGATTCATTATCTAAAGTTTCGGGCCATTCTGAGGCCGATAGGTATTTTTCGCGAAACTGACCTTTTAGCGCTCGGTCCGGACACCGGTTCGGAATTTTCGGGCGAAAAATTTCTAAAATACTTTTTAGGCCAGAAATGATATCAGGATACTTAAAATAGAAATTTAAGATATTTTTTAGATTTTTTCGGTGTCGAAAACCCCCAGGGGTGTTTTGGTAATTTACTACCCCAAAGGGGGTATTTTGAAGTAAATTTTCATACAGTAAGATTATTTTAGTGACTTTGCTTATGAAAAAGTCATTTTGAGAATTTAAGTGTAACGGGGGGTATTTTGGTAATTTACCACCCCGAAGGGGTATTTTAATAATTTGACCTAAGAAATGTATTTTTGGATAAATTCGCATATAGTAAGATTGTTGTAGTGATTTTACTCACGAGAAGGCCATTTTGGTGATTTAAGGCCGAGAGAGGCATTTTGGTAAGTTTACACCCTAGGGGTTTACATACCCGGTAAGGGGGGTTCATTTTGGGAGCATGTGTGAGTTCGTATTAAGTTATAATCTTGTTCTGTAGGCTATTTCTAATGGTTCAATTATTCCGTTTAGGTTAAAGTTAAAGACTTCCGGTTAGGATAATTTAGCTGCGGATCCAGATAAGGGATTCTATCTGAACTTGGGTAAGGACTTTGTCCGAACCCTTATTCTATTGATCGTACTCGTAAGTACTCATTTGATTTATTTATGGCTAGTGCCGAACTCTGAATTCTGTATGGCTATCAGTATGTTATTGCCCAGAAAACCCCTAATATTGAACCTAACTCAATTATTTGGAATTCTTGTGATGTTCGCATGTATTGCATGCTGAGCAAAGTTGATCATTGTCTGTATCCATTCTTCTGAATTGTTATGTCCAAATCTGATATCTATTCGCAATTGTCTTTGTTGTTTATCTGTGATTTTCTTCTGAAAATTATGGTTTCTTCTGAAAATTCTGAATGCTGACTTATGCCAGTATAATTATTGTTATTGGGATCCGAATTGACTTCGGTGATTGAGCTTATATTAGAGCTTATTGATATTGTTAATTTTCTGTGTTGATCTGGGTTATCTGTTCTGTTCTGAGGCCGGCGTTATAAGGCTGGTCTGAATCTTGCATGGAATGCAGGCTAGTACCCAAGTGGACTAGTAATTAATTTGGTACATCATTCATGTGTACATTCTGTTAGCGTGCCGGAATGGCATTGCAATCGCCCAAGATCAATGTTGATTTTTTTATTTTATCTGCTCTGTACACTGCCGTGACTATTACAGAAATGTCTGAAAAGTATTATCTGAAATGATTTGTGCTTCTGTTGAAATCTTTTGAAAAACCTTCATTGTATTTGGAAATGATGACTTTAGAAACGATCTATTATCGATTGTCCCTTTTGGAATCGCTCATATTTGTTCTGGTTTATTTTGGTATCTATTTTTGATGAGTTTTGATCATTTTGGAAGTTATTAAGTTTTTGACCATCTGAAGTATTCTGAAAATTTTCGTCGGTTGGATTCTTTGGAATCGTTTTGTAATCCTGTTGGTAGTTCTTGTGCGACCTTACTGAGCTCTCAAAAGCTCACCCTTCGTTTGATTCCTTTCTGCAGGTTTTGATCATCAGTAAATTGCTCGGGAATGGGGTTTAGAGTCTGAGATTCCGATGAGCCCATCACCACGGTATAGCAAGACCCCTGCGTGGGTCTGTACTGTTGATTCATCCTTTAGGGATTCAAGTTTGTAAAGAATTTAGGTTTTAATAGTTGAAATTTAAGCAGTTTTGTAAGTTTGTATTTGACGAATCTGAATTGATGCTGAATTAGATGATTTGGAATATGTATTAGTGAACATGTTTGACAGGTTTAATGTTATCTGATAGGTTAACGACCCGGGAGTTCGGGACGACGGACCTCTGAATTTTCGGGGGCGTTACATCTCCGTGGTGGCACAACGGTAGGGTATGGTTTATTGTGGCGGTGGTCATTGATGTCCATGATTGTTTGGTCACTAGGAGGACAGAGAGATATGTGATGGTATCAGGAAAAAAAAAATGCTTTTTTGTTTGGCTTTATCCTGACATGGATAAATTTTGGAAACACCCGTTGGAATGTGTTCACTTTCCAACACTCTTTGTAAGAAATTTATTCAAAAAGAAAAATGAATTACTATAATCCAAACAAGAGTAAGAGATTTTTTTTTGCCATCATTACAGATATAAAATCCAAAAGTTATAAACGAACAGCTCGATCCCTTCTATTATATTATCTGAGTGATAAAAAATGCATCCTAGAATATCTTAGCAGAACACCCCTACAAACCATGCCTGCAAATTGATAAGAAGTCAAGCCTAAGAGGCAGTATTATAGCTCGCCCTACCCAGGACAGTCTATGGTAAACATGCTTATCCCTGTTTTTGCCTTCCTAATTAGGAGAGGACCACTGAAGCTTTTACTTTGATGCGCGTCAACTTTAAAGCTTTGTACAACATTTCTTGGATCCCGTGACATGCATGTTGACGGACAGTGCTGCTGCAAATAACAAGGTGTTTAGCATCTTTCCCTTTCATCTCAGAAGAAGTATGCAGATTCCTCGATCAGTATCCTTTCCGTGGTGGGGCTTCAATTAATATTTTGTCTAGATGATTCTGCGTTTGTGCTGCATGCCCACATAAGAGCTGGATCTGCTAGGTCTAACCCTTGGCATGCAGCCTACTTGAATGACGGTAAAGGATTGCATTTCCCGAAATCTACACAGCGTGTTGTCCTTAAGAGAAAAACTTTGCAACAAATCATGTCGTAACAGGTACGGCAAAATGACCTTAAAACTTGTCATGTATCCTAATTTGCGTTTAATATCTTCAAAACTTGTATTTGTATTTATTTTGACCGCTTCACCTTTATCACCGCATACCAACACATCAGTTCACCACCATTACATTTATTTTCAACACACAGAACCACCGACAGTCCACCACCAACGTCACCTTCACCATAAAACCCACAACCGTGACCTTCACCATGCAACCCCCACCCGTTTTCCTCCACAAGAGCGCGCGCACACACATCCACCATCATTGCACCACTGTAACAGAATGCTACCCGCTTGCACGTACACGCGGGCCCGCGCGCACACAACAACCCAAATTTGTCATCGCCATCGCGTCCACCTCCACAGTGTTGCCTCTGCCATCTCCAGCTCACCAGATCTATACCGCTACTCCTCTATCCGTTGCCATCTCCATCTTCAGCCCCCATCTCTCCCCTTTTCGTTGGTGATAAAATTAAAGGGCGAACGCAATAGAGGCACATATTCTCTGGTGGAAAGGAACAGAATATTTACGTGAAAGACGATGACGGTATATGTGGCGCCATAAGATTAAGGGTCCAGTCATAAATTTTGAAAGTTTGGGAGTTAGTGATTTAAATGTTTCATTTCAAAGCCATCTAAGTAAATGACGGATGCACTAAAACAATCTAAAATTTGACAAATGGTAGAAAAAAACTTCTTAAGATGTTTGCAATTTCAACAACATAAACAATCCCTTGAAAGGACACTTAAGCAAACGATACCTTACTCAACATTTCTTATGATATAATATATACGCTAACAATTTTATTGGAGTTATTCTTACTGTACATAAAGCATACTTAGAAAGCACTTCCAAAAGTGCCTCCATTTAGCGTAGATGGCTCACGGGTATTACCATCTACAACAAGAAGGCTAGATCAAACTCACGAAAGCAAATTGACGAGTTTTATAATACACTTACAGAACTACCTTTCTATTTTGGAAAATCTAAATCTGCACGGTTAACGCTCATGTTGTCGTAGACAATTAACATTCTGTAAAGATAGCTTTAGAAGATAGCAACAGACTGCTTTTCATCTCGCCTGTTCAACTAAAAATGTAAATAAGAACATCTATTGCCGCAGTTTTGCTGCCATCCACTGGTGAAATTGCACCGCATCATTAGTCAGTCTTAGCAAAGATTTCTTGTTGCAAAATATAACTCAAACTGACAAATTTTGGTCCATCGGAGATTATTTGGACTTGGACTATACAACGAGGGGCAATGCGTCCTCGGTTGGTCCCTTCATCTCGTGTCTCTTTGTAGGACACGAAAAATCTAACACCCACATTCTGATTGAATATTAGCATCAACTACTAGATGGTACCATCTTAAGCTATTAACTATTGGAAACAAGATCGCCCATGATAGAATTAACATATGAAAACATAACTCTGCGGCACAAAGATAATCATCCTGGCCACGACCATCATTGGATGTTGTCACACATCGAGGCGAGCCCCTGTGCTCAGGGCTCGGCTCCTGAACCCTACGTGAGGTTCCTTGTACAAGTCGGCCTAAGAACTTGATGCTCCCTTATTTAAGATGCAGCTCGGGTCTTTAACGATCGTTGGTCACGTTGTAGTACAGAGAACTACTCGGGTCAAATGATTTTGGACACCTCCATAATATGCTATGAAGAAGTAATTAATATACGCTGCTCCGAACCTCCATGAGGCTCCTACTTTTGATCTCGGGGAAAAAAGGAGCTGGCCTTTACCGCTAGAAAGGGATACAACGGTCATGTGTGAGTTTAAGTAAAAGTATAGCCTCTCATTCAAGCCTTCTGAGAAGGTGCGGTGAACTGTGATACGTGGATAGATATAATCCTGCTCTAGGGTTTTAATGTCTTCTTCCTTCTTAATTCTTTTTCCCTAATGTGATTTTAGGAAACCTCTTAGTCCACTGTTTCTTCAAAGTCGAAAATGGTTAGTTTTGGTCACAATGCTAGCTCAAATAGTGCAATTTTGGAAAAACTTTACATCAAACTAGCGTCATCGGTATGCAATTGCTATTAAAGATACACAGACATTAAGGACAATGCATACGACGATAACTAAATCCTTTCATGATTCAATCCCAAGTGTCGCGTGAATAACAAACACCAAAAATATAGAAATGTTGGCATACACATTTTCGATCTTTCAACGACACTCTTGAGATATAGTGGCAATTTGTAGCAACGCATGGCACATTTTGACAAGTGCTCGTCATCACTAACTCACAAAATTATTTGCTATCAGATTTTGCCCGCCCACTTTTCGCACCACCAAAATCTTTTACAGTATCAGTGAGATTTTATAAAGTCATTCGATCTGAATGCCATGTGAAGATCATAAGCCATAATCTGTTGGGAATACACGTGAGTAACTTGGCAAGCATTCTTAGCTTAGTTAGGAGGATCTTTTATTAATCTTGGACAAAGTGCCTATCACTGCAAACTTAAAGCCTTTATGGGTCTCTAATCTTTCCACTGGCACGGAATTTTTGGTTCAGGCAGTTCATTCAAGTTAAATCAAGTTTCCCTCTTTAGCAAAAAGATTCGAGATGTGATTGGTGAAGAACTGTTTGACTGCTTGCTGGTGCATCTAATCCACATGAAGATTATGTCACGCCATGGTTCGGTTGCAACCAGGAGGAAGGGCCTCATGTCATGCAGCCATGCACGTGGAGGGGCAAAATCTCAAAACCCTAGTAATTTCGTGGGAGGAAAGGGACCCTAGCTAGCTGGGAAGGCTAGATCCGGAAGTATTACTATGTGATTTGGAGCTAATACTAGGATTTGAGGGGTGAAGTTGTGCTCTTTGTGGCCTGGAGGTCATGTTTCGAAACTCAATGGTTTTGAGGGGTGAAGTTGTGCATATGAAGGTTGCGCTCTATTATATTTCAAAACACGTAAGGAAAAGTAAAGTGGTCAATTGCTTAAAATTTGATCAGCTGATTTTGTTGTACTATATTCCTTACACTTTACAAGTACAATCATATCATAACGAAGTCAAGAAAAGTAGTGTGATGGAGTGGTTAACAGAGAGTATGCGTAGAATTATAAGTTAGCACTTACTACAACATGAGTTATTGTTTTCATCACCTAAAAGCTAAAGCTATTTTCATCTGCATGGAGGTCAAGTTTATGTAGAAAAGGTATAAATGGAGTAGATAAAGATGACATGAGAGGTATGTTTTGCAAACAAACAGTGACTAAAATACCATGAAACAAGACCCATTTTGCATCCCCATAAACAAGAATAAGGTTGTGATAATGATTTACCTTTTTTGTCAGAAAGTTTTGAAATTTCCATTGAGAGTAGTTATGAGAAAAACTAATAAAAAAATAAAAAAAGAGATGTAAGTGCGGAATTGAAGACTTGTATTCAGCAAATTTTGGAGCTTGCTATAGCATGCACTCACTATTATACTAATCACTTGCAAGATTATGCAACACCGCAATTACCAAGCTTGCTTGATGGAATACTTGATTTGAAAAAAAAAAATCTGCCTGTCTAACCCATGATTTTGATATCATATACCAATAGTATAGTTACAGACATTGGATAATATTCATGTAACCTTCTGAAATAATAATGTATAAAAAACCAAGGAGTAGAGTGTCTTATTCGTATCGAGAAGTCCATAAAGCTGTATCATCCCAAAATCATGTACGTGTAAATATGTATTAGAAACTGGCTGTACCTTTAGTATGCAGTCTTTTTTCTGCTCCTGGGTGTGAAAGTAACGTGACTTATAAACCACTGCCGCCTTTATCAAGATCATCATCTTTTGGTGAATGAAACTCTGGATTTAGATTCAGTTGGAAGGATTTTGTTGGAGAACCGATCAGATGAAGAGGCGTTATGAGAGAGTTTGGTAAGGTTTGTTGTGAACCTGAGCTCCACAATTGCAGTTGGTTAACTTGTCTTTGGTCACTGTCTACCAGAGTGCTCATATAGGGAGGAAAGAATAACGGAGATGCGGATGGGAGAGCCAATGAAGAAGGAAGCGGTATCGAAGGGATGTTACTGGGATCAGCGTGGGATGGAAATCCTTGACTCCCAAATTGGGACAACGATAAGTTTGAAGGCTCCCATTGATAGTAGTTGTATGGCATCGTGCTGTTTAGAAAGCTTGGGAAAGAAGACTGGTTTGTTAGGGGGAAAAAATTTTGAGCCGACAGTTGTGGCATGTAATTTCCATCTCGATCTTGATTTTCTCGTTCATCTGTTGCAACCCAGTTGTTGTTTTCAGCAATATTAGTACTACTCTCTCTTTCAACTTCCTTGTGTTTTTCTCGAAAAGCAGCATCTGAAGCCCAATATTTTGATTTTCCTACCATTGCTTGATCATTTCCATCAACACGATCATTGATCCTAATTCCTTCCTTGCTATATAGAAAAGGTCGAGTTCCTACATCTTTCATGTTGAATGCTGCAGTCCCATTGAAGAAGGGGGAGACAGAAGATTCAGGGGCATTTGACTCAGGGGCATTTGACTCCTGAGGAATAAGGGTTGGCTGATAGAATCGAGTGAAGTCTCCCGGCGGCATCTGGAGTGGTGGAAGCTTATCGACATCATTTTTAGAGGCATCAAGCAACCAATCGACAACTTTGCTCGGTTGACTGAGCCCAAGCCTGTCTTGAAGGTCGTACAGCTGAATTGCAGTGGGTACGGAGAGCCTAATCCGCCTGTCTCTCAATCCTTTTATGGTGCATACTTTACTGTGCCTATCTTTCCCTCCTAATGTACGCGAGACACGGACGATCCTTGGATTCTTAAATCCTGCCCATTGTCTTGAATTCGATGTTGTCTTCGATATCTTGCTATTGTCGATTTCACCTTCTTGCTTTGCATGAAAATTGTTCTCTTTTGAACTGGTAATCATCTTGCCTCTTTCATCATTGAGCTGCAAGGCATAAAGTAAAAAAACACAAAAAGTTTCCATCGGTTGCTATATAAGGTACTTTTCTTTTGTGGTTTCTTGAATTAGATGTTTCTTGTTTATAGTATCCCTCTACCAAGTTATCGTGCAACCTTGTAAACCCTTAGATTTTATGACTTTCAATATGGACATAGAAAACAGATGACAGAATTAGATGATTACAAAGTCAAGTAAGAAAGATTATGCATTAAGTTTGCGTTACATTAGATGCAGCAATTTTTCATTTGAGCGTTTTCATACAGAACCTAAATTAAAGAATTAGGTTAACCTAAAAGGAAACGAAATTCTTCAGAAATTACGAACTCGTTTTGAAAACAGTCAATAAATAAAGACTCTATAAAGGAGATAGACCAGATCTACTTGGAGATTGTGAATAATTGTGTTGGAATGATGGACAAACGCCTCTAATATTCTTGATTAAAAAGAGAAAGATCATACAGTGAACTCACATTAGGCGGAAATTTCATGTAACTTGCTGCTGCTGATGGCTAATTCAATTCTCCATATCCAACAGGGAATAGGAACAGCTCTCAATGATGTTGATGAAGTGCTCCTCTCTAAGTTCACTCTTGGATCCGAATGAGCTGTGGACATCATTCAATGATGAAGACCACTTTAGTTTTTGCAGAGAATAAACTTATAGCTACATTTCTCATAATGGATCGATGGATGTTAGAATCTTACTATGCCATGTTGCGAAAGAAAGGAAAAGAAAAAGGTATGGCCTATCAGCGACCATGTGGCGTCTGATTTATGCCGACATGTAAAATTGACATATATCTCATACCACACACTGAACGATCGTTCGCTTAATAAAGAGGTTACGGAGGTCATCCCTGCATAATTCTTTTTGGTTATCAGCAGTCATACAATTAATGGTACATAAGTAAGGTAGGCAGTTAACTTCAATGGGGACTGACGGACACACAAGAAAAAAGAGAATTAGTGCTTTTACCTAGATCCAGAAATTAAAAATTGGTGAAACCATTTCTTTCAATAATGGCTTTCTATCCATGTTGAAATCCATTTTTTTTCTCACTTTTCTTTAGCCTAAAGAAAGATGGATGTACATAGTGTTCAGTGAATACTCAACTGTTAATGATATTCGATGCTCAGGGTTCATAAGGAACAAAAAAGAATGAGGGGAAGAGTATATATTGATACACACATTTGAAGAGTATATATAGATACACACATTTGAACAAAATTACGAAGAGGCAGAGAATAAAGGAAATAGGAGAGAGAGTAGATAAGTTCCAGCATGTGGCTTCTAAAGTTGTGGTCTCAGCTACTGAACCATCATCAGCCGGACTGAAATTATACATAACTAGCTGCTACGTTATAGAGGAGGGACCAATATAAAGAAAAATAGGTTCTTAAAAGCATCCACTTAGTACTCAAAGGACCACATATTTGGCAGTGGGGTTTTCATGAAGCAAGCTGCATTTTAACTCACAAAACAATTATCTATCAGTTGACCTTGATCCCCTAATTGTATATACATATATGATATGTGAACACAGAGTCTTATTTCTTTAGAGAGAGATGAAAATTTTATATAAAAGAAGTATATTTGTCTTCTATTAGGGTTTCATATCTTGCTGTCACTCAAATCTGAAAAACAGATCCTTTTTGTTCATTTTAGATTGGGGGGACAGTTTAGTAGAATTTAACTAAAAGTTGAGAGAGAGAGAGAGAGAGAGAGAGAGAGAGAGAGAGACTGTGTTCGCTTGACCTCCAAAGGAGTAAGAACCATCATCAGAGAAAGGTTCAGTAAACATTTCAGAGGAGAGATCGGCAGTTGCTTAGGGCTGCAGATGCAGTCGGCCCAGTAAGAGCTGATCAGTACTATATTTGTCTATCGTAACAAGAAACCCTAATCATTGGAAACCCTAAAATCCTTGAAAAACTTCAAACTTGTGGAAGATTAAGGTTACTGTTATGCCCCAGAACCCCAACATCACAACCTTAAATTACCAACAGTCTTCTTTTCCATTCCTCCCCTTGTCAAATTTATCGTAACCGGTTCTAATAGGAAAAAATCTTTCTCTGCAAAATTGTGGGCACCATAAAGGCTGGAACTGTTGTAATTTCTATCAGAGTACCAGAAGGATAGACAATAGTAAATGGTCCCCAGGATCCCACTCAGTTCTGTTTTTTGTTCAGACGACAAAATAGTAATGTTTGCTACCTGCAAGATGAACAATTACATGTATGTACATATGTACATATGCCATACTGTTTTCTCTTTCCTACGAAAAAGTTGCATTGTGTTGTAGACATGGCGCAATTTTATCTTCAAGTTGTGCATGCATATATGATGCACGCGGGGTCTTCCGCTTTCTCTTCTAGCATAAGAACCCAAGAAGTGCCACATGGTTACGGATACAAGCTGCAATCACTGACTTGTCACGAATAT
Source organism: Escallonia herrerae (assembly GCA_033070095.1). NCBI lineage: Eukaryota > Viridiplantae > Streptophyta > Magnoliopsida > Escalloniales > Escalloniaceae > Escallonia > Escallonia herrerae. Next base: position 315,862 of record JAVXUP010000358.1, read on the forward strand.
CTCAGCCGACAACCCAAAAAAAAAAAAAGGTATGGAGGAGCAAAAGCGATGGATTTGGGTCCTCAGTCAATCTTTTCGATGAACTACACATCTACGGCTGGAAATCAAATTTATGTAATGGCGAGAAAATCTTAGATACTAATGGCAAACTCCAGAAGAGCAAAATCCTAGCAGCTGCATGGTAAAATCTGGTTTTGCGTGGCTGACTTGCAGCAAATCTTAACTTGTAAAAGCTCTAGACAGTCGAGGTTAGGAAGTTATAGATAGAAGGGCTCCCTAGGTTTGCTAACTAGCTCGGCTTTGGGGAAAAGGGAAAACCAGATACGGGAAAAGGAAAGAATACCTTGCAACATATTTCATTGCTTTAATACCCACAACTATGCTTGTAGCTGAAATCTCTACAAATTACGTTGCCAGATGCATTTACCCTGATACCCATCTATGCAGAGAGTTGAAATCCAAGTGATTGCTGTATAGTGGTTCTAGCTTCGAAGGGTATTAGGTTTTAGGTATTGACAATGTGATGATTTAATAAACCTAGAACCTACAATTAATGTGGAACTTTAAAACTATTAGACTGGTCCTGCTTTAATGTGCTATGTAGTTGCTAGTTTCGAGCTTAACCACTTTCCTGAGATAGACCAAACTTTTTACCTGGTTTATAATACAAATAATTCATCCTACAAACTACTTTCACTTTTTGGTAACTTGCAGATTGACTTAACAGGGAAACCAAGAGTTTAGTTTGAGGACGTTACAGTAGCTTGAGTGTAATTCCTTTTGGGGAAAAATTTCACCGAACCTACATAATATGAAAAATATCAAATACGTTATTTGACTGATTTTATACGACGACTAACTTAAGCCTTTGTTTTGTTAACTTTCCTTTCATATGCCACCTCCATCTTCCTTTTTATTTTCTTTCCAACTAAACACCCCCACACCCAACCCCCTCTTGATCTTCCCCGGCCCCTTCAAGTCCAATACCACCACCAACACGGTGCCACCACCAATCAACAAGCATAACCATGGTGTCACCACCAAGCACCCACCACCCCACGTTCACACATGCACACACGCACGCACACACGCACACAAATTGATTGAATAACCCCCCTCCCCCGAGCCCACACTAATAGTTAACTGAATTCACCCACAATCACACTAACACGTGCGCACGCACACACAAGGACATACACTGATAATGGATCAAACTCACCCACAATCACACAAAAATGTGCATACACGTGCACACACTAATTGTGTTCAAACACACATACACGCACATGTGCGTGCATGTGCATGCACACACGGAGATTGAATGTGTCTATGCAGTGTAAGTGTGCAGATCCATCTGTGTCTGGGTGTGTGCACGAGTCTCTGTGTGAGTGTACAAGAGTGGAAGAAAGTGATCGAAGGGAAGATGGGGGATGTAGGATAAATATGAACGTGAAATTTATACATATTTAAAGAGTCAAACTTAAAGGTAGAATAGGTCATGTAATGTTATTTTAAAAATGCAGTATGCTAACATACGCACAAACTTAAAGGTAGAATAGGTCATATATTGTCATTTTAAAAAGTGCATTAAATACATACTTCAGTGTTATAACAGACAGATACATATGTTACGAATCTTTAAGATTCTCGTTTGACATGTAAGGTTTTGAAAATCGATGGGGTGTTGACAGTAATTATACTCTAACCTCAAGGGATTCAATGATATTATCCCTTCCTTTAGCCACTGTTTCTCCTACTAAAATGATGGACATCACAATATTCTGCTGCAACCTCGCGACCAAAGATCTAACAAAGTAATGCTAGCTTCTTTGGTCAATTAAGAAAACTTCTGGTTATATCTTTAAGCTAAGATTCGAAAGAGATTTTATCTGCTAAACTTACATGCTAACAGTCACGAATAAGTTTGCTTTAATTGTAATTCAACTAAGCGGTACTTTAATCAACAAAAATAGCAACACTTTTTCAAAGTTTTTTTTTAATATATCACAGCGGCTTTTTAGAAGGAACTTAGTGTGTGGTCAGATTGTCACACAACTCTTGTAGATTGCATCAAATTTAATCCAAAAGAAATCATCCAACATTTGGCACAAAAAAAAAACTATCTAAGGGATAACCCTAAATAAGATCACACAATATCAATAAAATGACGGCGCGAATATGTGGCAGGAAGCTTTTAACAAGATGAAGATGAGTATTCCCTTAATCTCATGGCAGCACTTCCTTCAACACACAACCACGCAATTCATGGGGAAACATCTGAAAGCCAGATTATGTAAACTTATAGTAGCAGTGGTTGTCTATGGGATTTGGCAAGAAAGAAATGCAAGAATTTTCAAACATAAACAAGCTACAGTGAATGGGTGTACGCAAGTAATACCTCAGTGGATATACTATAGAACTCTCAGCCGGAGAAGGAGCCATGCAACAGACCAAAACAAGGAGCTATGCCAAGCATGGGGGCTGGATAAACAGAAAATATTACTAGACTAATGTACGTATTGTAAAGATACTATAGAAATGTGTACAGATTGAAATTTTTTTTACATGATTTGAGCTTAATGAATACAAAGGACCTTTGACCGGAAAAAAAATGACGTTGCGTGTGTCCTTAAAAAGAGGAGTAAAAAAGATGTCAAGAGACTTCTAGAGGTCATATTGTGACACAACTCTTCTAACTACCTAGATTTCATTAAATGGTGTCCAGGAGAAATCATCCAACATTTGGCAAAACAAATCTAGCAACGTAAAAACCCTAAATAACATACATGTGGCACAATGTTAATAAAATGACGTCGTGCTTTCAAAATAAAGGGTATGTCACCGAGTTTGAAACTAAACATCATTTCATGTATTCACCTGTCACAGATAAAGCGTATTAATAACCACAAAATAAATTGACTTTCGATTACATAAATTGTAACTAAAGTAACATCAAACTTCAAGAAAACATCAACGGAGAAACTAATAAAAAGAATGGAAAATCAACTTAAAAGGTGGTCCATAATTAAGGGTCGGCGAGTGTTTTTATATATGGTGGTGTTGTGGCCAAAAATTGACCGGGACCGGATGAACGTCGGTTGAGACCAAACGAACATACGAGCAGACCTGCAAAGCACAACACGAGCAAACAGTGACGCGCCGGGACCCTCGGAGGGGCTCCGGCGGGGAGTTTCCGATAATTAAATCAGTAAGTAATTTTGAGAGAGTATCTGAAAATATTAAATAGTCAGAACTTACTTTCTTCCTCCTTTTTTCTTCCATTTTATAGGAATGTATTAAAGGGTAATGGGGAGTTTTGTAGCTTTTATGGGGAGTTAATAAAATTCATGGGTGATTATTACCCATAATGGGAGAGTGGGTAAATGCCACTTCCCACCTCTTCATGAGTCATGGACGGTTTCGGAACTCTCTGGTGGTGACACATGTCGCTCTCCCACGGGTGTAAATTTTTATCCATATTATTTGCCCCCATTCCATGTTCTTTTTGAGAAAGAATGTGGAAGCAGAATAATTGACTTAGCATCAAGTTTTGGACCTTATTAAGGGATGCTCCGTGTTGGGAATTTAACCAAAGGTGATATCTTTAACTCATTGGTAGAATGGAGAAACTTTTGGTTTAGCAAAGGCGGGCTTGTCTCCTCGGCCGATGTAAATACAAGCTTAGATGGGCTCGTCTGCTCGTCTTGGTCGAGTAGAGGCCTTCATGGCTTGTTTACTCAGCTTGGTCGAGTAGAAGCATACCTGTGTTCGTCTGCTTGGCCTAGCGAGTAGAGGCTTACTCTAAAGGAGCTCGTCTAATCGGCTAGGAGAGTAGAGAGAGACTCTAATGTGCTCGTCTGCTCGGCCTGGAAAGCAGGGGTTAGAGGCTTTGATGTGCTCGTCTACTCGGCTTGGCAAGCAGAGAGACTGAGGGTTTAATGTGCTCGTCTGCTCGGCTAGACGAGCAGAGGCTTTGGGGGTCTAAATGTGCTCGTCTGCTCGACTTAGTAGTAGAGGCTTTGACCCAAAAAAGCTTGTCTACTTGGCTGAGCGAGTAGAGACATTAGGGGTCTAATGTGCTTGTCTGCTCGGCTGGCGAGCAGAGGCTGACCCAAAAGAGCTCGTTCTACTTAGCTGAGGGAGTAGAGGCATTAGGGGTCTAATGTGCTTGTCTGCTCGGCTTTGCGAGCAGAGGCTTAGACCTCTAATAGAGTTCATCTACTTGGTTGGGCAAGTAGAGGGAAAAGCGTCTAATGTGTTTGTCTGCTCCACTTTGCGAGTAGAGGCTTAGACCTCAAATGGAGCTCTACTCAGCTGGGCGAGTAGAGGAAAAAGGGTCTAACATGCTCGTCTGCTCGCCAAGCAGAGGCTTAGACCTCAAATGAAGCTCGTCTATTCAGCAGGTGGAAAAGTTTTCCTTTGGTAAAGGGCTCGTCTACTCGGTCTGGCCTAGTAAAGGCCTTCATAGAGGCCCGTCTACTCGGCCTAGCTTAGCAGAGGCCTTTACTGGGGCTCGTCAACTCAGCCTGGCCGAGTAGAGGCCATCATGGAGCTCGTCTACTCGGCTTGAGCAGAGGCATATGTCTAATGCACTTGTCTACTTGGTTAGAGCAGAAAAGGTAGGTCTAATGCGCTCGTCTGCTCAACAGAGGCTAAGACCAAAGGAGCTTGTTTACTCAACTAGAATAAAGGCATGGGTCTATTATGCTCGTCTCCTCGGTAGAGGGTAAAACCAAAGGAGCTCGTCTACTCGACTAGAGTAGAGGCATGGACCTATTGCGCTCGTTTACTCGGGTAGAGCAGAGGCATGGGTCTAATGCGCTTGTCTACTCATCAGAGGCTAAGACGCTCGTCTACTTAGCTAGAGCAGAGACATTGGTCTTAATGCACTCGTTCGCTCGACAGAGGCTAAGACCAAATGTGCTCGTCTACTCGGCTGGAGTAGAGGCATGGGTATGTGCGCTCGTCTGCTCAACGGAGGCTAAGACCAAATACGCTCGTCTACTCAGCTAGAGTAAAGGCATGGGTCTATGCACTCGTCTGCTCGACACAGGCTAAGACCAAAGGCGCTCGTCTACTCAGTTAGAGTAGAGGCATGGGTCTGTGCGCTCGTCTGCTCGGCAGAGGCTAAGACCAAAGGCACTTGTTTACTCAGCTAGAGTAGAGGCATGGGTCTGTGCGCTCATCTGCTCGACAGAGGCTAAGACCAAATGCGCTCGTCTACTCGGCTAGAGCAGAGGCATGGGTCTGTGTGCTCGTCTGCTTGATAGAGGCTAAGACCGAATACACTCGTCTACTCAGCTAGAGTAGACGCATGGGTCTGTGCGCTCGTTTGCTCGACACACACGAAGACCAAAGGTGCTCATCTACTCAGCTAGAGCAGAGGCATGGGTCTATGCGCTCGTCTGCTCCTCGTTTACTTAGCTAGAGTAGAGGCATGGGTCTGTTCTCTCGTCTGCTTGGCAGAGGCTAAGACCAAATGCACTTGTCTACTCGACTAGAGCAGAGGCATGGGTCTGTGCGCTCGTCTGCTCGACAGAGGCTAAGACCAAATACGCTCGTTTACTCAGCTAGAGTAGAGGCATGGGTCTGTGCGCTCGTCTGCTCGGTGAGAGGCTAAGACCAAATGCGTTCACCTACTCGACTAGAGCAGAGACATGGGTCTGTGCGCTCGTCTGCTCGATAGAGGCTAAGACCAAATATGCTCGTCTACTCAACTAGAGTAGAGGCGTGTGGTCCAATGCGCTTGTCTGCTCGGTAGAGGCTAGGACCAAAGTAGCTCGTCTACTCGGCTAGAGTAGAGGCATGCGATCCAATGTGCTCGTCTGCTCGGCAGAGGCTAGGACCAAAATAGCTCGTCTACTAGACTATAGTGGCGTGTGGTCCAATGCGCTCGTCTACTCTGCAGAGGCTAAAACCAAAGTAGCTCGTCTATTCGGCTGAGCGAGTAGAGGCATTGGGGGTCTAATTTGCTCGTCTACTCGGCTTTGCGAGCAAAGGCTTAGACTCAAAAGAGCTCGTCTACTCGGCTGGGCGAGTAGAGGCCTTATAGAGGATTCAAGTGAAGTAGCATGTCCACTCGATTTTGTCATTTCCATCAAGGATTAGAAAGGTAAACTTGCCCCCCTGTTATGCTGATTAATTGGCGCCACGTGTTGGTTATCTCAATGCTTGTGAGATCCTGGCTATTGGATTACAATAATATCTCTATATAAGGAGAACTTTATTTTATTTTGAGCAAGAGAGACTTTGAGAGGCCTAAAGGAGCTTGCCTGCTCAGACTAGTGAGGTAGGAGTCCATCGAAGTTCTTCAACTCGGCTCGACGAGCAGTGAGCTAGGATTTCAAAGGATCTCTACTCTGCGAGGCTTATGTGACCCCTTGAGAAAGGAGTATGAGTGCTCAGCTGGGCCAAGGTTTAGGCGACTCTTTATAGAGATGGGCACGGGTGCTCGGCAGACCATCATAAATGTCCTCAATGAAGGGGTACCGGATGATGGCAGGCACTGTGATGCTGAGCTTCTTAAGGTGTCGGTCATGAGAGTGGCTAGAGCACGGTTGAGGCACTTAAGAGTAAGCCTTGAAATATCACTTCTTAGGTTTATTCCTTGAATGACGATACTCCTCGTCATTTAGAAAAAGTGATGTGGACATTGCAACGGTCTCGATTATTCTTGTACAAGGCGAGATTATTTCTGATTTCACCGTTAGGTGACCTTGTACGTTCGTTGCAAAACCCTCAGCTTTATGATGAGGAGGTTAGGTGAGGCGTCATTGAATAGGTTGTCGCTGTGGTGGTTTATAGTGCTCAATACATCTGAGAGGGACGATTGACCGAGACTTGCAAACTACTTGATAGATTTTTATATGGCATGAGATCTCAAATTCGCTAGACGTACGGGCAAAGCTATAATCATAAGCTGTGATGCTCTCATGGTTATCAGATTAAGTAGCAGTGTGTGCGTCTCCACTTCACAAGTCAACATGTGACGCTTGGCAGACAGGATGCTGCCTTTAAAGCTCTTAGCATAACTAAAGCCACAAGGGCTGTGAATTTTCTTCAAGTATGAAATGGAGTGCGGTATAAACCCTCACAATAGAAAAAGAGAGCGTATGAGCTAATTAAGGCAACTATATTTAAGCACTAAAGCACTTAACTGATAGTAGTAATCATACTCGGTGACACTATTATTATCCTGTCAGTTAGACAGTTGTGTCGTATTGCATGACGGAAGCGAGGCATAATGAACAATTATTAGCACTCACATGGCCTCAAAGTGTGTAGCTAGCTGAAGCACTTGGGCGACGCTAGATCAAAAAATAAATAGGTATAGGTTAAAGCATTTAAGCAATATGTAGGCATATGTTAAGCGTGCCAACACTTGGAATCATAGTCGTTGCATATTATGTCATGTAAAAATAAGCCTGTGTATATAGGTTTTTAGCGACGAATATTTATAAATAAATTGCAGACTAAGATTTTAATAAATCTTAATTATGGGCAATAACCATAAATATGCAAAATTATGGAGTTAAAACATAATTTCTTCAGAAGGAAAGAGTGCACCTGATGAAGTCGGTTTCTCTTTCACCAAAAGGGCCAGCCGTGGTGTCGCCACAATGCCACTGCCATTGGGACTCATCATTGGCAATCTGGCCTAGTTCGCATCTTGCCTGCGACAGTGATGTTGGTTAGAGGTCGGCAGCACCACTAGTCGGAGATCAATGTCACCTATTGTGGAGATCGCTATCCGTTGATGGTGGCAGCGATCCACGGCGATTGTATTGAGAGCCTTATTTTTTTCACTTGAGACTTGATGTATAGTGTCAGCCTCTCAGTTTCTTTTTTAAAAGAAAGGGTGCCCTATCGCCGCCGTGAAGGGAACCATCCCAAATATTGGGTTTTGGGTAGCAGCATATCTGTTAGATCTGATCAAGTCCTCTCCAAGGATGCCCAAGATCGTGCCTCTGGTGGCTGTGACAGTGTAGGCTGTCGCAGTGGAGGCAGCGGTGCGTGTGCTTGGCGGCAGTCTCTATAGACAAAGGCCCACGACGATGGGCCGTTTGGTATTGCTGTGGTAACCAGTCGTTTGGTGACGATGGTTGTACCGTCCACGATGGCGGCATGGTGGCGAAGGGTCGAAGGCCCATTGTAGCGGCGGTGATGCTCCGTCTTTAATGTTCCTGTCCGTTTCTTTTTTGCTACATTATTATATATGCATATATAATGTTTTTTTTTGTGTTGCAACGCTGCGCCATCGTAGATGGCCGCAGCTTGTGTGGTTACTTGATGCGCCGGTTGTGGCATGGAGTTGGACGGAATGGAATTGGCGGAGAGTTGGCCGGATTGACGCCGGCACTTGCCCCTCATCGCGATGGTGCATGATCGACAGAGTTGTCGCTGTTAGCACCGGAGTGAAGTGAATCTGCGGTGGTGGTGGATCTTCTCCAGGCTATCAAACGGCGGCGGCGGCGATGTCGTCAATCTGGTGCAGTGGCGGTACGGTCGCGTGGTTATTGCCACGTCTGGTGGCCAGCTGGCAAAAAATAGGCTGGAGTGGTGGTAACAGCTCCCCACTCGGTGGTGACGTCGTGCAGTTGCCTTGACCACAATTGCAGGTAATGGCCCCCGGTGGTCTTTTTCGACCAATGTAGCGGTGGTACAATCATGGTGGTAAATGTCGCCCTAGTGGCCGGCCGCATCTGGTTTGTCATTAACCAGTGATGCTTCAGTTTGTTTGTGTTTTTCTCTTTTATGTTGGGTGTTGTAATTCCTTGGTGATTGGACGGTGAAGGCGTCGATTGAGGCGGGCGTGACCGGATAAGGAGGAGCCAGTACGATGGCCCCTTCGTGGCAGCAAATCTTGCGATGTCAGTCGTGGTGGTTACCATGACACCAATCATGGTAGCTGTTGTGATGCCATCACCGATTAAGGATTCTTTTTTTCTTTTTTTAGATAGTGGCTGTCTATTAATGTCAGCGATGATATACTGACAACGGCAACGTCGCCCTGGACTGGTGATTCTATTTAGCGATGGCAGCCGGATTGTCGTCTGTCTACCCATAGTGATGGCTCATTGGTGATTTGGGGGGGGGAGCAAATGGCTCTGATGTCCGTTCGACGATTGCACAAATGGCGGTGACAGCGGCGCTGTATCTTGACAAAACAGCGTGATGGTGCTGTGGCCTGCTACAACATCACTGTCTGAAGCGGTTGTCTTGAGATGGTTTTGTGGCCTGCTACGACATCACTATCTAAAGCGGTTGTATTGGCGGCACCCATGTCTAGTTGGCCTTGGTTAGCTTTCTTAATGGCCATAAAAAAAATCTAGGCAGTGGATGGACGCGGAACTGTTCGCGGTGTCGTTCCACTAGCCAGACATTGTTGGGCAGAAACAGCAGTTGTGTATAGACATGTTCAAAACTCTTTTCCTTTTGCTTCTTTTTTGGTGAGGCCCAACTGATGGTGGGGGTCGCTCCGTGGTGGCAGTGGTGTGGTGCTAGCCTTGCATGGCTGGACAGAACATGGTCGCACCGAAAGATGCCGCTGATGACCAATGATGGTACGCTGAGTCCGTGTGCACTGCTGGTGAGGTGTTTGCTTCAAGGTCTGCTTGGCTAGTCGGTCCCACGGATGGCGCCAAAATGTTGTGGCAAAAAATTGACCGTGACAGGATGAGCGTCGGTTGGGACCAAACGAGCATACGAGCAGACCTGCAAAGTACAACACGACAAACAGTGACGCACCGGGACCCCCGGGGGGGCTCCGGCGGGGAGTCTCCGATGCTTAAGTCAGTAAGAAATTTTGAGAGAGTATCTGAAAATATTAGATAGTCAGAACTTACCTTCTTCCTCCTTTTTTCTTTCATTTTATATGAATGTATTAAAGGGTCGGTTACGTCCCCTTAGTAGAAAGTTTTGTAACTTTTATGGGGAGTTAATAAAATTCATGGGTGATTATTACCCATAATGGGAGAGTGGGTAAATGTCATTTCCCACCTCTTCAAGAGTCATGGGCGGTTTCGGAACTCTCTGGTGGCGACATGTGTCGCTCTCCCACGGGTGTATATTTTTATCCATATCAGGTGGTGTGGCCAAGGTCATTGAAACAAATTATAGCAATGTGGACCCTCAAAATGGCTCTGCCAAATTATTATCACAATCAGCAAGATATCATCATGGCCTTTATAATTAAGGAAAAATTGCGTAAAATACCCATGTGGTTTGGGGTTATTGCAAAAAGACCCCTCTTGTTACAAAAATTGCAAAAAGGCACCCAAGGTTGCAAAAGTCTTGCAATCGTAAAAAAAATCGTTAAAACTAACGGCATGTGATATTCACGCTCCTGAAAAGCGCGTTTGGTAGAAATTAACTTAGCAAATGACCAAAATGACCTTTATATCTTCTTCTTCCCCAAATCCCACGGCCGCCTCAGTACGATCGCCACCGCCATCGCCATCTACTCCGCCAAATCGCCGCAGCCCCCTCAAGCCCAAAACCTAGCCACAATTTTCAAGCCCCATCCAGTTTGCCTGGTTTCTGCCACCATTTTCAAGATCTGGGGTGTTGAGACCTTTCTGCCACAGCCCGTTTCTGCAACCATTTTCAAGCCCTGTCCACCTCCGAAACCGTGAGTCCCAACCACCCACAGCCAGCCCTGTTCACCTAGCTGCCGCCAGCCTCGTCACCGTGCTCCACCGATGTAACCCACCACCCCGTCTGCCACTTGACCCACCCACAACCGGCGCCACCCTATTTCTCATCCAACCTCGCCAAAACTTGTGCACACAATCACATTACCACCAAACTTAATCACACAGGCGAGAACCTTACCTTTTCGGCGATAAAGTAAGAACAGCGCGCAGTGAAGGAACACAATTTTCATGTATATGGGTTCTACCAAACTTAATCGAACCCTAATCAAACCTATTCGAACCCTAATCGCACAAATTCAGATCTAGGGTTTGATCTGAATTTGTGCAATTCGAGTAATGAATCAAATCAATATCTTGCGCCGCCGCGAATCCCATCGATCCATGCTTGCGCCGCCGTAAACCCATCGTCGATCCAAGGCAGCTGGCCTTCGTGCATGTCCAGATCCAAGGATTTAGTAGAGAAGGAAAGAATCAGAGGAAAAGAGAAATGGAAAGGGCGTGCCCTTTTTTATATTAGAGGGCAATTTCGACATTTTTACTATTCTGTTACAGAAATTTTACTGTGCAACACCTTTGTAATCACAGGTGTTTTATGCAATTTTTGTAACAAGAGGAATTTTTTTGCAACTGTCCCAAATCACAAGGGTATTTTACACAATTTTCCCTATAATTAAGTTACCAGCTTGACATCACAGAGAGTAGGGTGGGGGGTGTTGGTTGGATAGGTACTTAGAGAACAAAATTGATGGAAGGAATCAATGTGAAGACCATCCAAATCAGAAGACCAAAATATATCCATACATATACATGTTTATGTATAAATTGTGACATTATGTTCTGTTCATACAGTTCATAATTTTTCTCTTGCAGTTCAATACGTACTGCTGCGTGCTGGTAAGGGCAGTGACAGACGTGCTGAAAACAATGATAAATGCCTTCTGCTATCTCATCAATAATACAAAAGTTGGCAGCAAAATGTACTGCACGCCCTTATGGTTGCATTGCATGCCCCCATCTCTCTCTCTCTCTCTCTCTCTCTCTCTCTCTCTCTCACACACACACACACTCACACACACACTCACGTTGGTATCTAAATATTTACATATCTAAGTTTGGTGTATTGGCAAGAGTCCTGCAAAGCTACCTGTTGGGAGGGTCAATGAAACTCGACCTCCAGTGACAATCTCCACCGATAACGTGGGGCCTTCGATCTCTTCTAAAAACGTCTAGTGCTTCATAACAAAACTCACTAAATGTCAATAACATCAAGGATAATGTCAGTCAGAAGAGTTGCTCTATTGGGACGTGCATGTCATGAGTTTGAAACGCAATAGCAGTCTCTCTTTAATTGTCGATAAGGTTGTGTGCATCATGTGTCGACTAAAGTTATCCTTCTCATATCTCGGATACATACGAACTTGAATATTTGTGACTCTTAATGTAACGTATGATGTTTGACGTTAAAGGTACCAAAATAATTTGTGCTTTTGATTTTCCCACCTTGGTCCCTCCAATTTCGTCCTCGTACCAAAGGTAACTTAATGGACCCTGATTTGTACGAAATTGAGATTTAAGGCTCAACTGCATCTAGAAAATCAAGCAAGTGTGCATGGTTTATAGGATTCAGACGGGATGATTGCGTCGTATGCATGGGTTAGAAAATCCTGGAGAATCGAGCTAGATACCTCTTCTCCTAGCAAAACAGAAACTTGGAGAGAGTTAGAAGTCTTCTATGTCCAATTGCATGCATATTAAACTGGGAAGAAACATGACTGTTCATAAATATTGGAATGGTCATTAGATCAAAGAATGCAAAATTGAAGAATGTCTAGTTGTTTTTTCCCCTTTAAAGAAAAACTGGTCCAACCAATAATTAGTGATGAGAAATAACTACATCTGCCATTTAAAAAGTCAGTTGTCAGTTCAGAGAGGACCCCTCCTTCAGGAACTAGTTGTAGGTTTAAAGCTAGCTGAGGCCTTGCCAAAGCTTAAGCAACTACATTGAACTTACACAGTTAGCAGAGAATACTAGTTGTCTGGATGTGATACAGTGAGTTTAGATGGTCTATAGTGCACAAGATGAATGATGACAGATAATTAAATATGCTAGAACTTATTTGTAATGAGTACATTAAAGTTGTTATGTTGATATGAATGTTGATGGTAACAAATGAGCAACATCATCTTAGGAACAAGGTCGTATTGCTACTTAAAAAATGTAGAATTAGGTCATTTTTGTAGCATCAATAAAAGTAGAACAAAAGCTTTTCCAAGAAGCCAAATCAAAGTATCTCAAAACACAAGGCAAGACCATTTCCACTCAAGAATGGCTATGGTTTTTTATGTTTCTTTCTCTTTTTGGTATTGCTGTAGAGAGATCTCTCCGTCTTGCCACTTAAATCATCTTCCGGAACCTTTTATTCTCTCTCTCTCTCTCTCTCTCTCTCTCTCTCTCATTTGTACATGTTCTATATTGGCCATAACGTTGGAGTACAAATTGCATGATGATCCAGAACCATCAGTCTTAAGCACTCAATATCGTTGGATTGGTAGGGGGTGATGCCATAGGAGGGATGAAGGAAAGCACATGATAATTTCACTATACATCCAACGGTCTTAAATAATCGCTATCATTGATCTTGAATCACTTAATATTTGATGATATACATAAAATCGAGTCCTTGACTTTGTTATGATTTTACTGTCCATGCAATTTCAATATTTAAAAAAAATAAAGAAGAAGAAGTCAAGTTGAATGCACCTTTTTGGTTGGACCTTTTTTTTTATAGGAAATTTGAGAAATATACCAAATTGAAACTAATTACAGAGTACATGTCCAGCATGAACAAGAAAGTTTTCATGGAGATGTACATTGTCTGCAACATATGGAGAATCGGATATTCTCCAACTCTCTTCCTATTGGTGCTTGATATTTTTAAGCATCCTTTGACAGAACTACGTTCATTTTCATTCTACGCGCATCTTTACCTTCTATCTGCAAGAAGCTAGAAAATTGTTATGTGAACACAAAATGTGCGAGTCATTTGTTCAGAAGTTTAGGTAGGAGAGTTGTGACAATAGGTGCTCTCCAACTAAACAAAAGGTGAGAATTTACGATGTCCGTAACATGACCCAAATTTTGCTAGGCCTTTGCTCAATTGGCAAACAAAAGAATGATGCTCAAAAAAAGGGAGACGGGGAGGTTCTTAGGAAGGACTGCAAACTACTTACTTCTGATTCTAGCTCAGACTTAAATGCTGTCTTATGCTAGGGAGAATTATCCACACAGCCAGGGATGGCAATGGGGCGGGTCGGATGCGGATCTTATGAAATCCGTACCCACCCCGTTAGTCCTGAAACCCCACTCCGCCCCGCCCTGCCCCGCCACCGGGTCAAAAGAGTGCAATACCATCCCCGGTCCTAACCTAGTTTAGAAAACCCGACCCTGCCTCGCTCTGCTCCGCTCTTTCCTTACACACAGACACAGCCAAAGTTTCTTGGAGACTTGAATAAAAGAACAAGGTAGAAAAATGCCTAAACAAGCCACACTTTGATGCGATTCAGCACTTGTAGAATAAAATCAAAGCTTAAACAGCCATCATGGGAAAGTTTTAGAATTGAAAAATTAGTGCGTAAAAGAGCATCGCCGGCACACACTTAATTTAGCATACTCCGATTGCACTAAACAAGCTCAGCGAGCACCACTGGCACCCCCTACCCAATCGTTATGATCGACTTCGATCAAGATCTGTAGCTCGAAGCCATGGTGGAGGTGGTCGTGCCAGAGCACCGTGGACAGTGGATGTGGACAGCTGATAGAGGAGAGATGAAGTTGTTTGGTCAAAGTGGACGGTCTTGGGTCTACTGCTAGGTAGTGGGTGGCCGGTTAGGTGTTGGCAAGGTGGCGGTGAGGGGCTGATCACTAACGACGTGGGGGAGAGAAGGCAGCGGCAGCTGCTTTGTAGGGTTTTGTCAAGAACTATATATATGTTAAGATGGGCAGCTAAGATTTGTTGATAAATAATGATTTAGGGTTAGTATACCGGGGTGGTTACAGGTCGCGGAGCGGGTCGGATACCTGGGCGGATATCACAGAAAACCATACCCGACTCTAATCCGCTGCAGGTTAAAAATATAAATACCATATACGTCCCTTAACCCGGTCAAAGTCAAAATAACTCGCTCCTAACGGGGCGGGGCGGAGATCCGCCGGGTGCAAATCTAATTGCCATCCCTACACACAGTTGCTTCTTTGTGGAATAACAACAATAGTAGACAACACACAAGCTTAAAATCACACGAACCAGTTTACTACAACACATTCCCCCAAAACAAAACCAACAAAAAAAAGGAAGGGGTGAGTGGAGACATTGGGTATTTACAGTGGCAGATCGAGTCTATAAAAAGATGCACAAGATGAGCACTTATTAGACGGAAAATTTTAACTTGAATAATAAAAATATAATTGCTCATTAGACCCCCTAAATTTGTACGATCTTGGTATGGTCAAATGGACACAAATGATATATTTCGACTATTTTATCAATAGTCATACTGTAAACCCGTTATAGACCTGAGATTGAATTCAGAAGCAACTAATTAATTTTTTACGTAAAGTTATTTTTCCTTTTTCTCACTTACCATAAGGGCTTTTTTGAGAGACGTGCTAAATAACGTACAACAAAACCACACATTTTTATTTCTAATGTAATGATCACTATAATGTTACTATTAATTTGCATATTCCAAGAGTACTTAGAAGTCACAAGGAAACAAAATTATAACTAATTTATACAAAACTATTGATTTGTTTTCATGAAGATTGGGCTCATTTCCATCATTCAACCCAATTTTTTTAAATACGCCATTATATCGAGCACACAACGTATATAAACTACAAATGGTAAGAATACATTCTTTTTTATCGGAGCTACTTATGGATGGCTAATTTCTAATCGTAAAAATCGACACCGTAGTCATGTTGACAGTGAAATAAACAAAAGACCGCCGGCTGGAATGAAATTATCATTGAGACCATCAATATAGGATTTCAAAAAATAGTGAACGGGAGAGTTAATGTCCAAAAAATGGTCGATGCTTGATGGCGATGACTAGTGGGTATATGAAATTAATTCATGAAAAAGATCTACTTGCTGGAATCAAAACTGAAAATGACAAAAGGTGGTAAGAGACGTGTACTTTTTTACCTCATGGTTCGGACTTAAATGTTAGACCCCAAAGTTTTGAACATGTTCATCTTTTTACTTATGAGCATTTCTTGTCCTCGTGGGTGTTTTAATAATTTTCCTTCTAGGGGATGGACTTGGGCATAATTCAGAATTTTTGGAATAAGTGTGATGTGCTCTTGGGATTGGATGACTCGATTTTGCACCGGGCTGATCTACTTTGACCCATTTGGAAAATTTGTAGAACTTTGGACTTTATAGTAAAAATATTCGTTTGGTCAACCTAGCTAGTGATGGAACAAACATGAGAAACCTTCAGGGGAGCTCTAAAGGAAAAACTTTTAGAATTTTGGTGATCAAATCAAGGTGCGAACGCACTTTTACTATGAATTGAGGATTAAGAAGTACGTTATGAATAGTTAAAACCTAACCAAATCTATTGCAATAATGTTAAGAAGTATGTTAACGTTATGAATTCGGTTTAGAATGTATTAAAATTAGGAAAAATTACGCTCTGTACACCTGAATTTTGGATTTAATACACCTGGCACGTGCCTTATTAAAAAAATTACACTAACCAACCCCCCCCCCCCCACCCCATTAGTTTTTTTGTATGTACGCCCCTCTTTATATATATATATGGGTCGTGATCCATTGCTAGCGCTAGCACGTTGCTAGCGCTGTTTTCCCGTCCGCTACATAATGTAGCGGACGATAACTTACCGTCCGCTACATTATGTAGTGGACGGTGCTAGCGCTGCTAGCGCTAGCAACGGATCAGCTCCCTATATATATATACAGCTAAATAGTTGGCGACGTTTCATTGCATTTTGTTTACTAAACACGCGAAAAAGAGAGGTTGAAAGAATGGAGAGAGGTTAAGGGTTTTCAATACAGATTGCAAAAGGAGCAAGCTTGTACGTAATTTTCAACTGTCTTGAAGAGATTTAAGATTGCATTACAGGTAGGCCATTCGTCCTTCATCCATTATAATCATTTTGGGCTTGTATCAATTCCCGTTTGCACTATTAGGATTTGCATTGATTAGGTTTGCGTCGATTAAGGCTTTTCATCAGTTGGGTAATTGTAACATCCCCGGAAATCCGGAACTCCGCCGTCCCGAACTTCCGGGTCGTTAACCTACCGGATCACATTAAACCTGTCAAATCTGTTCACTAACACATACTACAAAACATCAAATCCGATACCATCTTAAATTCTTCAAATACAAGCTTACAAGACTGCCTAAGCTCAAACTGTTAAAATCTAAGTTCTTTACAAACTCGAGTCCTTATGAATGAATCGACAGTACCGACCTGCACAGGGGCCACATTACCTAGTAGTGATGGGCTCACCGGAACCTCACGCAGATTCTAACCCATTCCCGAATCTTCTACAACTTATCATCACCTGCAAAAGGGAGCCAAACGGAGGATGAGCTTTTGAGAGCTCAGTAAGGTCGCACAAGGACTTCAAAAGATTACAACACAATTTCTGAGAATCCAACCGACGATGATTTTCAAACACTTCGAATGATCAAAACTTAACGATTTCCAAAACGATCAAAATTCATCATAAATAAAATGCCAAAATAGACAAATACAAACACGAAGGATTCCAAAACAATCAATGAAAACAAAATCATTTCCAAAGTCATCATTTCCAGAGTTTAACAAAGCTTTCTCGAAGTATTCCAAACCAATTGAGTTAATCCTTTCTTATTCATTTTCGCAAAATATGGTACAACAGAAAAATCATTTCTATAACAGACACGACACTTTCCAGAGCAGAGAAAATCAAAAATCAATGTTGATCCTGGGCGGTTGCAATGCCACTCAGGCAAAGTTAGTAGTGTACACATGCATGATGCACCAAAATACTAGTCCACTTGGGTACTAGCCTGCTTTTCCTGCAGGATTCAAACCAGCCTTATTACGCCCTCCCACAGAACGGAAACCCAGGTCAACACATAAAATTAACAATATCAATGAGCGTTAACATAAGCTCAATTCACCAGAATCAGATCAGATTTTAATACCCATAATATACCGGATAAGTCATCATTCGAAATTCCAGAAGAAAATCATAAATAAACAGCAAAACGATTGCGAATGGTTATCAGATTTGGAATAACGGATACAACAATTATTAGATTTGCTCGGCAAGCAATATATGCGAGCATCACAAAGATTTCCAAATAATCGATCCAGGTTCAATATTAGGGTTTTCTGGACAAGAACATACTGATATCAACGCATACTTCAGAGTTCGACATTAATCGTACGTAATTCAAGGAGTACTTACAAATACGAATTATCAAATAAGGGTTCAGACAAAAGTCCTTACCCAGAGTTCAGATAGAATCCCTTACCTGCATCCGCAGCTAGCTTATCATAACCAGAAAGTCTTTAGCTTTAACCTAAATGGAATTATCGAATCATCAGAATACAGCCTACACTACGATATTATAAACTTAATACAGACTCACGTATACTCCCAAATTAAAACCATCCTCACCGGGTATGTAAAATTACCGAAACGCCCCTAGGGTGTAAAATTACCAAAATGCCCCTCTGAGACTCAAATCATCCAAACGGCCTTCTCATAAGTACAATCACTAAAATAAGCTTCTAATATGTAAATTTATACAAAAAGACCTTTCTTAGGTCAAATTACCAAAATACCCCTTCGGTGTGGCAAATTACCAAAGTGCCCCTGAGGGTTTTCGGCACCGGAAAAATCTCAAAAATATCTTAAAACGCTATTTTAAGTATCCTGATATCATTTCTGGTCTAAAAAGCATTTTAAAGAATTTTCGTCCGAGAATCCCAAACCAGTGTCCGGACCGAGCGCTGAAAGGCCAGTTTCCCAAAAAATACTTATCGGCCTCAGAATGGTACAAAATTTTAGATAATGATTCATATCAGTAAAATATGGTTTCTATAAAAATTTCAGATTAAAATAACTTGTTTTACCAGGTTAAATAAATTTGGAAAGTTCCCTAATCGGTACCCTAATTTAGCACTCTTCACGGACACTGAAAATTCCCAAAAAATTTCAGAGTGTGCATCTTGTAAAAATACTAGGGATTACAGTTTTGCACTTTGTCCAATTATTTTCCTAACCATTTATAAAAATTTGTTGAAAAACTGTCTAATTAAATTTTCTAACATTAGCGACAAAAACAAGTACTTTTCAAATTTCTTAGCACCTAGTATTTCACCTTCACCCACACACACTTATCTTCTTCTACCCCACTGCCCAGCGCCAAACCCATCCCTTAGGACCTTCTCTTCACTCACTAACACCCACCGAATTACATATAAACACACAACAACTCTTCTTAGTCATCCTAACACGCCTAAACACACACATTAACACCCATATCCACACCTTCACACACCTACACACTGTCCACCAAGAACACACACATTTTCACTAAGAACACAGTCTGCCACCTCCCTTCATCTCTCGGCCATTCATCCAACTACTCCCAACACCCCTACCCAAGTAGATTATACCTAATTACAAGCCTTAACAGATAATTTAAACACTTCATCTTCACAATCGTGCACCTATTCACACACCACAGTCACGAATACACACACACCTTATACGAGGCACACACCTATTTTCACACACACACACACACACACAGAGTTCATATTACACCCCAATTGACATATTACTAAATTATAACACCGATCAAGGATCACCTTGAGAGAAATTGCCCGAGATTTACCCCATTTGTTTTTTTTTCCTTTTCCTATTTCCCGCTCTGCGCTTCTCCTGTTCCTGTGTGCTCTTCTTTTCTAAAATGGCAAGTCCTCTTTTTTTTCTTTCTTTCTTCTTCCTTCTTTCTTTTTGGTCTGCTTCTCTCTCTCTCTTTTTGTTTCTTTTCTCTCACCCGAGACTTCCTTATCTATCCACTATCAAATCATCAACTTAGCTTAGTCACCTGAGCTAGTAGGTGGTGGCAAGCTAAAAGCAATGGCTTCTAAATCAATTTTATAAAATTGCACAAATTACCCAAAACTTTTCATATTTGCAAAATAGTCCCGAATATTTCAACAATTATATTTTTGCCCCAAAATTCTTTTAAGCGTCGATACTCGAGCATTACTCAAAATTAATGCCCGTTTATTTTTCGGAGCTCAAATGGATCTTTAATCGGCTCCCGAAGTTCGGGATATTACAGTAATTTAGCAATTGAGTTTTTTGTTAGCAAAATTATGATTTTTTTTTTTACATTATCTTAATGTAATTTTCTTACTTCCTTTCACCAAGGGTTTAAGTTCAAGCTAGTAAGTGATGAGACTGTTGTGGCGTATGATATTGGACATGATAGATGCTGCTAGTTTGATCTATTACAAGATGTTCGAAAAGCTACATTTGAACTTATAACTAGAGGGTTAGCTATAGCTACTCATTTAGAGAGGCATGGATATGACACAAGAATGTATATAGGCTGTGATTTCGATGTACTTCAAATGTTCAACATGCTTAGGCATACAATTATGATAAATGTGTACTTAGAAGCAGAAATGATGATGCAACCAAATGTAAGACATGTAAGCCATGCTGGGGGACTTGATCAGAATGGGACTAAGGTTGTTAACCCCTAACCTAGGGCTTTACTTCCCTCTAACGATGGTGAGAATGATATCGATGGAGTTCATGCGGAGGGGATTTATTAGAAGAATGAAGGGGTTAATTTACATAAGATGTTGAAGAAAAATTAGAAGAGAATTAATGATGGAGAGAGGGGGGTCTCCACTGCCTCCCCCCCCCCCCAAATCCAACAACAACCCCCCTTCTGGCGACGCCCACCCCCTCCCCCCTACGACGCCGGCGACGATTTCTTCCTTCAGTGATCCCCCCTCTGGCGACAAACAACATTAACTTCGGCGATGCCCCCTCCCCCCACCCTGCGACAGCCCTCCACGACACCCTTCATGACTATTGCTCCTGTGCAAATTAGGGCTCCACTGCCGCGCCACCGTCGCCGCCGCCGGCATGTCCATTTTACCCTAATTTTGGTTTAATGATGTGTTTAACTGTTAATGTATAGTTACATGTACATACTGAATATTATGCACTGGTATGGGTATATATTCATGAGAATTTTAGGTTGTTGATTGATTGAGGATTTTAGGTTGTTAATTGAGCATTTCAGATTGTTAGATTAATCATTTGAGATTGTTGATTGAGATTTGTGACCTAATTGGATTGAGATATGTGACTTAATTTCATATTTTTATAGTTAATTACATATTAAATTAGGTTATTAAACATTCATTTTCATTTGGGAAACACCATTATATTGGTGTTCTGCTTGCTTGAAAATTGATTAAATAGGGATTGTTTACAGTCTATTCAGACTCATTTTGGTTTAAACGTTAATATGGCACGTAGTGTGCATCTTTCTCAAGTAAATCAAAATTAACTAATTGCACGTCACATTAGGTAATTAAAATTTTAATATAGTTATTTACCAGTTAGGTTACTGTTCAAACTTGCCACTAGAATTCTCCATGTACTTGAGCTTGAGCCTGTTTGGTCATTTAGTTTTAAGATTGGGAGGTTGAAATGTTTTTTTAGTTACTTATGAATGAAATGTTTTTTTAGTTACTTAGTATCAAATTTAAGGTCTTTGGGTGCATGTACTTATAAAGTTGCTTGAAAATATATCCGAGTTTGTTTGTGAACTCTTAAGATAGATTTAGTCTTGTAAGAACTTGAGGTGTTATGTTGGTTGGTACGTAGTTGAGATCAAACTTGATTAAGATCAGCTGTGTAAGGGACACCAAATTTCAAGGACGAAATTTCTTTAAGGGGGAGATAATGTAATATCCCGATCTTAGGTTTGAATTTTTGTAATTTTTAACAAATTTTATTTAATTCTTTAGGGACAATTTTACAAGTAAGAATATTTGCATCTTTTTAGCGGAAAACTGTCACCTAGCATTGGTATATTATTTTGAGCGGCTTATAGCATCAAATATGGGGAGATACTATAACTAAAATCTTTGGCGACAGTTTTAAAATCAACGCTATAAATTAACATAAATAGATGTTATTAATAGTGATGAAAGTTTTTTTTGCTAGCGTATGAACCTTATTAACATGTGTTAGCAACGAATTAGTGTAGCAGGTTTAAGTATTAAACCATTAAATTCTTTTAATGCGTCATCTTTCATAAATAAATATAATGGACATTTTGTAACAATAAAGTGCCGAGTAGAATTTAAATAGTTGGTATATTGGTAGGGGGTTGTTGTAATTCTACAACCTAGGGTTTGTTATATATATATATATATATATATATATATATATATATATATATATATATATGCACATACTTCATGGGTCAGCCGACCCTAAGCTTCCAAGAGAGAAGAAGAGCTTAAGGGCTGAAAATCCCAGGTATGATCCCTTGCCTATTTAGCCATCAAAATGAATAATTTAAAGGGGTTGTTATGTTATTTTGAAAGGGGAGTTGTGGGTGTTTGATTGCTGTGTTTTTTTAATGTAATGCATATGTATTCGACAAAATATGTAGGTATTTTGGCTTTGTAGAGGGGCTGCCATGTGGTGGCAGCCATGGTGGGACTTAATTGTGCAATGTAGTTATGTGTGAAGGAGAAGGGGATGAGAAGCAGCACATGGCCCCTGTGCGTGATGGGGTTGTGTTGTTGGTGAAGTGCGGGTAACGACATGGGAAACAGAGGACTGCCGAGGACAGCCATGTGAAGGCTGTTTCGGCAGTGCGTAAAGGTGTTGGTATGCATGAAGGGGGTGCAAAGGAAGGGGGAAAACAACAAGAAAAAGGGCTGCTACTGCTACTGTGGTTTTGTGTGTGCGCAAGGTAGAAAGGAGAGAAAAAAGGGGTGCCGTGAGTACTGCCAGGTAAGGGACTGTTGGTGTGGTGTTGTGGCCTGCATAATGGCGCTTTAGGGACTGCTGAAGTGTGGAAAGAAAAGGGGATGGGAATACTGTAATAGGGCTGTCAAAGGGCAGCAGCTTTGTGAAGCTTTTATGGTGTTTTTGTGTGTGTTTGTGAAGGTGTAAAAGGCCAGCAGCTGCGTGGGATTTTTGTGGTGTTTTTGCGTGTGTGCGAAGGTGTGAAAGGAAGGTGAAGACTACTGTAATGGGCTGCCAAAGGGCAGTAGCCGTGTGAAGTGTTTTGTGGTACTTTTGTGTGTGTGCAAAGGTGTAAAAAACAAGTGGGGGACTGCTGTAATGGGGCTGCCAAGGGGCAGCAACTGTGCGAGGTTTTGTGTGGGGTATTGTGTGTGTGTAGAGGTGCAAAAGAAAGGGAGAACCTGTGTCATTGGTGTTGGGGTGTAAGGCATGTGAAATAGTGTGTGAATGAAGGTGTGTAGTCTTGGATTGAGGGTGGCTGCCGTGAGGCAGTAACGGGTGTGTGCATGTGTTGGGTATTTCGTGAAGTATAGGTTGATGGTGTTATTGTGGGTTGACAAAGAGTTGGGGGATTGCATATGCCTTAGTGTGTATATAGAATGACAGTTGGAGCCATGAAGACCAAGGTAAGCTTCGTGGGTTTCAAGCCGTGGCAACTATGGCTGCTATGAGAAAGGGAGTACCACCATGGGGGCAGCCATGGAAGAAGGGAAGTGAGTTGGGAAGATTATAAAAACGTTGTGAGAGTAATGTGTATATGTGTAGTAAGTATGTTGCAATTCATGAGAAGTGCAACTTGGTTGCAAAGAATAAATGGGTCTGCATGGAGGTATAAGTATTGTGGAGTAAGGTGATGGGATTAATGGTGGAGAAGAAGGCACTGTGTTTAGAGAGGGAAAGTCTAGTTTTAAGAAATTAACAAAGAAGTGTCGCTAAAGAGGGCTATTCTTTTAAACGGTTTCTTCTTAAAATTTTACATATATCTAGAAAAATCTTTTGGACAAAACTCAAAGAAGTAAATTAGGTTTATTTTTCAAGACCTACACACAGTAAAAATTTTAGGTTTTTCGATGCTTGGGAAGCGTGCTAAAAATTTACTCATTTAAAAGAAACCTAATACTTAAACGTGCTCGAGCAATAATAAATGACATTCGTATGATTTGTTATTTAGGTTTTGATAGTCAAGAGTTAGGGCCGGCAGTTGAGCAAATACCAGAAGCCGATTTTAAGCAAAGTAAGTACTCTTGCCATATTCCTCCGTATACCCTATTTTCCGTCTATGTATATGTACAAATGAATTGTTCAATTAAAAGTTTAAAGCATTTTGCACGCTACTACTTTTGTGTAAATTGTTTGATGATAAAATACATCAAAAATTCCATGGAATGTTTTCTATGAGTAGTGTTTTAAAGTTGGCTCATATATGTTGAATGAGACGGTATTCTAGCTAGGTTGTTGCGCCCCATATCCACGGGGGGAAGTTGGATTGTTGGGTCCTGGTCAACGGGACGATACATTGACGCACAGTACTGTTGCTCGTGGTGCACCCTTGCGTCCACACCAATATGTATCCCGGACGAAGGAGGGATTATGGGCCCTAGTCGGGGGGCGTATACCCTGACCGAATAATATTTATTCCGGGTGGAGTAGGGATTGTGGGCCCTAGTCAGGGGGGAACATACGCTGACCGCATCATACCCATGTTATGATGAACTGTGATAGTTGTTAATGAGCCTTCTTGATGTCATACTTCATTACTGTGAATCTTGAATGAATTGCTTTCATAAAGTAGATATATGTATAATATCTCTTGTGAAAATATTTATCAGTTTTAAATTTGATGAAAACCTTGGCATGTTTTTATGAATCCCAAAACCTATTTTAGGGATATGGTATGTGTACTTACTGGGCCCCAAGCTCATTCTTTTAAATATTTTTCAGGCAATGATCTAGATGGAACCGAACTGGTGAAGGCCACGAGGATCATGGTAGACAACTGCTAGAGGAGTTGTAGTCCTCTTAGATTATTTAACAAATCATTAGGTGGTATGCTAGTACTGGATTTGTAATTTGAGATTTTTGAAGCTTAGATCTCCACCGAATAATCTATGTTAGTTGTTAAATAAAGAATGTCACTGGAGATTTATTGAGAAATTATAAGCATGACTTTAGAAATATTATTAAGGATAAAGATTTAAATTACTTGGTTATAGAATTTTCGTATACAGGTTATAGTAAGGCCTGGCAGAGCCCTTGGTTGGACTCCATTAGGTCTGCGGCCGGTCAGGTGCCTAGCTCGTGGGCCTGCCCATGGGTTCGGGTCGTGACAGGGCTAGCCTGGGCTGTTTTAGGGCTGGATCAGGCTCACCCCGGGGGGGCCGTTTTACATCGCTAACTGTGACTTCAACGGTGATGACCTGGTACTTCATAGATGAATAGGTTGGGGTCTCAGAGTTCATGCATCGAGACAGTTTCAATAGTCTGCGAGAGCCCCTAGTAAGCAAAATTTATGCAATTTTCCTTCTCAGTGTGCTTATCAACTTCTCACATTTGTCTTTTTCAATTCAGGAGTCAATGTCTCAGTGGTGGCATAAGGTGAAGGAGTATGTTGAAGTGTTGACACGCACTCAGTGTCAAATGCTACTGGTGGGACCCACAAGAGCAATTCTACCGAGGTGATAGGGTACTTCCGCAGCATCACCTAGATGACATGGGCTTCAGGATACCGGCGGCCCTTCTGAGGAGATATATCACACTACAGAGCTACACTAGGGATTGAGACAGACTTCGCTCAGGGGGATTTCGGTGGCATCGCTGCGGCGGTCGAACAATTCTCAGACATATAAGGCATTCCTATAGGAGAATTTGGCCCCCCTCTTTGACTTCGGAGATGCTGAAGAAGATCTAGTAGGAGAAGGCGACCGGGGATAAGAAACACAAGGGAAAGAAGCAGGAAGATGATGTGGCCGAGGGCCTCCAATTCCCTCAATGGAAAGTGTTGTATTACCCCAAGGGTAGAGCTCCTGAGTATAAACCTATCCCCTAACTGGTGAGAGATTCTGAGGTTTTTGGCCTCAAAGAATTGGCTCGAATTCACACGGTAACCTCTAACTCAATCCCATTTTATTTCCTTATATTACGTATACTTCTTGACTCAGTGTTTTTCCTTATTGCATGTACCCTGCTCTCTGCTCCGAGATGCCTATAAGATAATACAATGCTTAAAGAGCATGGTATCTGGCTACCGGGATATGCTCTCTGTACGAGACTTCGGAGGCAGTTACCGAGATGCCTACTCCTACTCCCTTAGTGCTAACTTTGGGAGGTGGATCAAGTGGTCAGCTGAGCTCCATGGAGCCCCCAGCCCCTATTGTTGCTGTTATTGATACTTTAAGGACAACCACAGCCATTCCAAAGGGCAGAGGCATGAAAAGTATAATGGTGAACTGACCTTGGACTAGAGAGTACTTAAGGCCTAGACTGCCCATCAAAGAGAAAGGAGACTGCTACTAGTAGCAAAAGGAAGACACCTTCCCCTTTGTCATAACCACCACAAAAATCATCTTGAGCTGCTGAGGAAGAGGACTATGCAAGGGGTGATGAGGAAGAAACAAGAGCAAAAGAAGCTGAAGGCAAAGCTGAAGGCGAGGAGGAGCTTAGCGATGAGGCTGAGGAAGAAGACCACAAGGTCTCAAAGTTGAGTCGAGAGAAGGTGCCCATCTCGAGAAAATCCCAGAGGAGAACATGATGATTACTACTGTTAACTCGTAAGTCTAGAGTAAGCCTAGTTATTTTGGTTAGAGTCCATTAGGACCTAGTTTTAAACATTGGTGTTTCGAACATTTATTTTTCTGTGTTTTTCAGTTGATGACCATCTTAGTTTCCTGTGTTAATGTATATTACAACTATATGCTCACACACATGCACTAAAAAGAAGGGGGATGGGATAGGAATGAACGAGAATTAAAGTTTTAAAATTTGAGAATTGAGGTTTGACATGTACAGTGTTTAGCCTAAAAGTAGGCAAACCCTTCAACCCGTTAACAAAGACTGACTAACCGGCCGGTTAGTCAGTGACCAAAATATTCTCGAGTAAAACCACCTCGTTAGTTAGAGCCTAAATTTAAAACTAAGGCTAAATTGGATGGTTGATCAGAAGAAAATTCTAATTTCAAGCTAAAATCGGCAGGTTGGTCAGAAGAAAATTAAATTTTCTTCAGAAAATCGTACAGTTGATCAGAAACATGGACCATCAAACGTGCAAATTAAATAGGAAAACCCGCCAGCTAATTGAAAATCGAACAGTTTATCCAATAAAATTTTCATGAACTTTGAAATTTTCAACTCCTAACTTTATACAAATTAGGACTACTCGACTATATGTATTCAAGACTCGTCCTTTCAGAACAAAATTTGTCCATTTTTCTCTTCAGAACTCTCAATGGCCTTCGAAGATGATTATAATCTTTGAGCTTCAATTCCTTGCATTAATAGACTCCTTCAACAAGATCAAATTAATCCATATTGACAGGAGGTTCAAACTGAAATCCGTGATGGGCTTAAGGAGTGTGAGGGTTCATAAGGATATCCTTCGTATTGCTTGTAGATTCTAGGATGTTGAAGATCACATTTTCCGTTTCAGTCTGTCAAAACTATGTCCTACTTTTGAAGGTTTTTCTAGACTGATTGATATCCTAGCTAATCTTCATTGTTGTTCCAACCGTCAAAGATATTTATGTTAAGTCTATTGAAGGTCTCGAAGGAGCGGGGTCAGTCTTTTATTCGAGGTGAAGATACTCAGTTTTCTTTTTTTATCGAGTATTTTTCTGACAAAGTAGACTCTTCGAGATGAACAATATGCCCATGGTAGAGTGTCTGCCCTGGCGCTATGCATGGTAGCAAAACATCTCACATTTTTCACTCTTGAGATTGCTAACGTGAGGCTAGCTAACATTCTGGTTCAAGTGTCTGTCGGAGGTAAAACCCTGATCCCTTTAGTACTAACTGAAACTTTACTTGGTATCTCTAATGTTCATAAGGACCCCGACATTCCCTTTGGAGATAGTTCCTTCTTTTTGTACATGTGGCTACTGGACCATATGCATTTAATAGCCAAACCTGCTGCGGTAGGATATAGCCTTAATGCCTTCCATTTTTTACCTTTCGTCTTTGAAGCTTATTCTAGTATAGACGAGCGGGCGGGAGTCCAAAGATATCTGTTGGTACTGTAAATAGTGGAAGGTTCATGGGCCAGTTCTGAGAACAGTTGCATATCTCTGTGTTTATCTCATGGGATTACGTTACACATCCTTTTACTTTGCTTGTGGATCCTGAGGCAGTTTGGTTATGAATTGGTGATTCTAAAGTCTATATAGAGTTCATGAGGGAGAAAGCGCTTAGTCTTTCCATAATTAAGACTATCTTACGAGGCTGAAGGAGTCTCCACCTTATACCCACAGTTCCATCGAATATAAACCCTTCACTACCAATATTGAACCAGTTGCTCTCATGTTGCCTAACGCATACATCTGTTGGCTTTGGGCCCGTGTTCGAGAAAAAAGTATTTACCTTGGAAAGCAAACTGAGGGTGAAGCTGGATTGGAACTTCTTGAATGCTTGTGAGATACAATACAGTCTTTGGAGCAGGCAAAGGAGGAAGCTCATGCCTCTATCAGCTTGGGCCTGAAGATGCATGAGTCTGGTAGGTCTTCTCAGAGCATAGTACACATTTTTTGTCATCCTCATACTTAATATGAAATTTAGGTCACTTGGATCGGGCACTTTTGGATTGGTTCCCAAATGTTTGAGGAGAAGTTTGATGCTGACAGAAATCCTATACGGTCTTTGCATGTGGACGAGCCCTAATGGCATCCCTCTTTGCTGCTGAAATAGAAGCCACCAAAGGGAAATTCGACTATCAAAGCTACTCGGAATTGGGAGACCAGAGTACATGCTTATCTCGGGGGTCAGTTTGACAGGCAGGGTAATGAATAAAAAGACAAAGTGGAACAGAGGCCGGCTTTTCAGGTAGAGGAACGGAAAGATGTGATTTTGATGTCTCAGAGGCGGCTTACGAGAAAGATTTGGAGACATGGAAGTTAATCCTGAATGGTGAGGAGAGTCGGCCATGAAGAAATTAAACAGATGCTGAATGACATCCCATAGGTTGCTGATAGGACTTCAAATTTTTCTTGCCCTAACTTTTGCCTAGGCCGCCCTTTGTAGGGGTTTCGTCCTAACGGGCATTTTTATTTTTCTAGCATTTTTCATTTTCTTTGTCCTAACTTTTACATAGGCAGCCCTTTGCAGGGTCTTCGTCCTAGCGGACATTTTTATTTTTCTCAAGAATGTAGTCAGTGCTTTAGCCAGTGGAATGAAATTTTTTTTATTAAAATTTGACTGCACTCCAGGTATTTACGGGCAACCTACGTACCTTCATCTATATGTTACATCAATTTTGTATGCACTGAAAAATGTTTGTAAGGAGGATCAGGTCATTCGTACTTCAATTACAAAATTCTCACAGGCATAATATATCTTTAATCGATCTAGACTGATTAGCTGTGATAACTCAATTCCATCTAAATTAACTAATAGCGCTGCACCCCCGACCTAATTTGCTTGATCATATTGGGGCCTGACCAGTTGCATTCAAACTTTTTACGAGGTTTCTAAATTTATCTTATGTTCTCCTTTAACACCAAATCTCCTTCTTTTAACCTGCATCCTTTAGCTTGCTCGTTGAATGCTTAGGCGATCCACTTCTAGTAGCCTTGAATATGATAGAGTGCCTTCAATCTTTTCTCGTCTGCTAAGGCCAATTTTTTGAGTCTGTCTCTCACCCAGTCTTCTTCGGCTATCTGATTCTCCAAAAACACTCTGAGAGAGTAAACTTCCAATTTTACTGGGAGTACGACCTCCATATCATTGACTAAGGAATATAGGGTAGCCCCGGTTAGTGTCCTCATGGACATTCTATAGCCACATAATGCTTAGGGAAGCTTGTCTAGCCAACTCTTACATGAATCCATCATTTTAATCAACATGCTCTTAATTATTTTCATTAGCTGGCTCGACAGCCTCGTTGGTTTGGGGTCTGTAGAGTGACGAGCAATATTGGATGATACCATACTCTTCGGCTAGGTCTGTGATTTCTCCTTCAAAGTGTAACCCATTGCCTGAGATCAACTCCCAGGGTACCCCATATCTACAAATAATTTTTGTTCAGATAAACTGCACCACCTTCTCGGTGTTTAGCACGGGATACGAAGTAGCTTTCACCCACTTCGTGAAGCAATTTATGGCTACCAATATGAACTCGTGTCCATTAGAGGCCTTAGGACTGATCTTTCCTATCACATTTATTTCCCAAACTGAGAATGGCCAAGGAGAGGTCATGTTGTAAAATTCTTGGGGAGGTAAATGTTGCAAGTTAGCGTACACATGACATTTGTAACATGTCCTCATATACTCGATACAGTTGTGTTTCATGGTACTCCAATACTATCCCTGTCGGATGACTTTCTTGGCTAGCGTCCGCCCATTCATGTGTGGTCCACACTGTCCACATGTATCTCTTTCATGATTTGGCTACTCTTTCTCTCGGTTACAGATAATAGGTGTTCTCCATTGTAGTGTCTCTTGTATAGTCTCTAGTCACACTTTGATGAACTGGGCTGTCCATCTTCTCAAAGCTACTCAATTCTTCGTAGAACACCCTTCTGGATACTTTTCATTCCGAATAAGATTATATATATCGGTATACCGAGGTCGGCTACTCCATCTTCCTATACTAGAGTTATCATCAAGAAGTAGGCTGGTCATTCTCTCTTCTTCATAACAAATGGTTCTACCCCTTGTCCTTCGAGGAGTCTACTATGGAGGCAAATGTCACTAGGGCATCGACAAAATTGTTCTTAGCTCGGAGTAGGTAATGGATTTCCACATCTTCAAACTTGTTTGCGGCCTTCTCCAGGTGGGCATGATATGCTTGTAGATATTCATCTCTAATTCTCTACATACTATACACTGTGATCTTCCAAACTTCTAGGTTTAAAGCTATTTTTAAACTGATGACACAAGCTCCATATTCGTCGATGTTATTAGTACCATCAAAAGTTAGCTTGATAGTTATGGGCGAATAGGCTCTATCTGATGAGATCAACAATATCCCTACTCCAAAGCCCTTATTGTTCATGGCTCTATCAAAGTACAACTGCCATCTTATCTCTGCTTCTGCAATGCATACTTCTTCATTTAGAAAATTCACCTCCCATCAACTAGTGTCATATGTCAAGCAATCAGCTAACACGTCGGCCACAACCTTCCTTTTCATCGACTTCTATGTGACATAGGTAATATCAAATTCAGACAACAACAAAAGTCACTTGGTTGTATGGTTTGATAAGATAGGATTCTCAAACAAGTACTTCATAGGGTCCATTTTGGCCAACAACTTGATAAGGTACGCAGGACATAGTGTCTCAACCTTTGTTTTACCCAAAGCAACAAGGATAGACATGTTATTTCTAAGGCTGAATAGTTCATCTCTTCTTGGGTCAACTTCTTACTCACATAGTATATGGCCTCTCAACCAATGAGTTCTTCAAATGCTGGGCTAACATGGCTCTGGCTACGGTATCAATCACAGTTAAGTAGAGTAGTAGATGGTTTCCAAGTATAGGCAGGCTTAGGATTAGAGGATTTCTAGTGTAATATTTGATTTTGTCAAAGGCTTCTTGGCATTGGGGTTTCCATTCTTTGCCCGAGATCCTTCTTCAACAGTTTAAACACGGGTTCACAAATCATGATTTACGGGAATGTGACTGATGTATTGGATTCTCCCCAAGTACCCCTGAATCTCCTTCTCAATTTTGGGTGGAGGCATCTCAACTATGGCTTTGATTTTGGCTGGGTCCGCCTCTATCCCTCGTTTACTCACCATGAAAATTACCAACTTTCCAGCTGTAACTCCGAACACACTTCTGAGGATTCAATCTGACCTTGTACTGCCTTAATCTCTCAAAGTATTTTCTCAACACTGTGCAATGATCTGCCCTCTTCCTTAATTTGATGATCATATCATCCACATCCACTTTAACCTCCTTATGGATTATGTCATAAACAGGGTGGTGGCAGCTTGCTGGTATGTAGCCCCGGCATTCTTCAAGCCAAAAGGCATTACTGTGTAACAGAAAATACCCCACGGGGTAGTGAATGTTGTTTTCTCCTTATCCTTGGGAGCCATTTTTATCTAGTTATACTGCACAAAACAGTCTACGAAGGATACTAGTTCGTGTTCAGTTATGTTGTTTATGATCAGGTCTATAATGGGTAAAGGAAAATCATCTTTGGGAGAGGCTTGATTTAGGTCTCGATAGTCCACACACATCCTGACTTGACTGGAAGGCTTAGGTATGGGTACGATATTGGCGATCTAGGTAGGGTATTTAATCACTTGAATGAATCTTATGTGGAGCAACTTCGTCACTTCTTCCTTGACCTTAAGAGACCACTCCGGTCTTAACTTGTGAAGTTTTATTTGAAAGGTTTGGCACCAGGTAGGATATGTAGGAGGCATTTTATGATGAAAGGGTCTATACCGAGCATGTCACTATAGGACCAACCGATGACTTCCCTAAGGACTGCAGTCATCTCTCATCTCTCTGTCTCATCTAGACTAGCCCTATTTGGATTTCTTTTATATTTTCAAGGAGCATGTGTTCACTTTAACTGTTTCCTTGGCCACTAGCTCGGCACGACTAGATTCTCAGTTTTCAATTTCTTTTAACAATATTTTAGATATTTTTTCTCTTCAAAGTCAATTAGACGTGACTCGTCATTAACTGAATTGATTAATTTATCACAGCCTACAGCAGTAACCAGGGGATAATTGAAATCAAGCATATTTATTAATCAAATAGTCTGGAAACACATAACAGGTAAACATTTTCAATTTGGCTAAGGTGACACATGCATCTAAGTCTTCTGGCTCTAGAGCATATTTGGTAGCAAGACTGCCTTCGGTAACCTCTCCCATAATTAACGATTCGTGCTTGATTATCCAATGTACATAGCCTGTGATGGAGTGATCAAGCATGCTAGGTCTATGGTCTGGTCGTCCACTTTATAAATAAGCACTGAGATAGGCATATATGTGAAGCACGATGTCATTGATTTTGAATCCATTAAATCTATCCAATCTGAGACTTCCTCCGTACCTGGTTCTGTCTGTACTTGCGATTCTTCATCTTTGACCCACTCACAATCATAGAATGTCTCTCATCCTCTAATCTACTTCCTGATCTCAATGCTATAAATTGGTTCTGAAAATCCAAAGAAGGGCCAACTCTCTCCTTCTTTGATGAAGAGCCCATTCACAGTAGAGATCTTGGTTGTGCTCATGTGCTTCTCACTTTCCTTATCCTTATTGGCTTGGGTGACCTTCCGGATGGCTTCCTTCTTCTCTTTTTAGGTCGGTTTATACCCTAAGCCGAATTGTTCTTTCTTGTTCTTCATATCTAAAAAGCTAAGAATTCCTTGACAATTTTGGCCTAAACCTTTTTCCTGAAAAGTGGTAGAATTTCCTCATCATGGGAGCATTGTCGTACTGCTGTAGGGGCAAAGGTGATGAATTTTTTACCATGACAAACTTCATCATACTCAAGACACTGGACCGGGTGATCCATCCTAAATCCACTAAGCATAATATCCAAAGAATCATGTGGCACCTGAAACATTGTCCTTCTCGACCTATTCAATCTACGGCAACTATGAATCTCTCATTATGGTAAAAACGGCATTTGACCTTTTGGTGCAATATGGAGGGGATTGCACCCACATAGTGTATCTAAGGTTGACCTAACAGGAGATTAAAGGTGGCTTGAATATCCAATACCTGAAACTCGACATCAAAGCTGACAGATTCCACAATCATTAGAAGCTTCACTACACCAATTACCTCCCTTCAAGTGTTATCGTATGCTCAGATGACTTGGTTGGAAGGGGTGAAATTTGATAAATTTATACCAAAGGTGTGTACGATGTGTAGGGGATAGACATTTAGAGCAGAATCATTGTCTATAAGGATTCGAGGAATCCTTTTATCAAGCGCTCACATAATCATATGGAGCGGATCATTGTGGCTTAGTTCTGATTCTGGCAGGTCGAACTCGAACAATGTGAGGATATTTTTGTAATGTATAGCCCCAAGCACTTAGCACAGGTCTTGAAGTTAGGTCTCGATTGGTATTTGAGCTTTGTTGAAAAGTTTAATAAGGGCCTGACGGTGGGAGTATGAGGCTGACAGTAGTCCCCATATGGAAATATTTGCTTGGGTTTCTTTAATTGTCTAAGGACCTCGTCATCTTGAGGGTCTTGAGAGAATAATGACTCAGATGTGGCTGGCTGGGGCGTGGTCTGGTGCACTCGGCCTGATTTGGTTAAGTCGGACACATTAGAATTGGGTCAGAACATAAATCTGGTTTCTTCATCGTACTCTTCCTCAACTATGAAAGTCTCTCCATCCTCCCAAGCAATTACAACGCAAAACTGCGGTAGAGAATCATAAGCAGACACTGACCTTGAAACTGGTTGGCTGATAGGAACAATAAAGGCGGTCAGATCCATGAATGGCTGGTTGTCATTAATACAGTTAACCCCATGGGTAGGCAAGGGTTTTTTTTCCAGATATTTGGTCTTATGGGAGGGGACAATTTGCCCTTGTCGATGAGTTTTTGAATGGCATGTCAGAGTGTGATGTATCTCTCTGTAAGGTGCCCTTTTCCTTTATGGTAATTATAAAAGGCATTCATGTCATATCCGTCGGGCATCAATGTTGGTGTGAGGGTAGGTGGTAGCTTGGAAATTATTAGCCCTGTGGTTGGATAACCTAGGCTTACATCTTGTTTTGATGATAACTACACATTGATTATGTTCTAATGTGTGTTTTGAGTGGATTCTTAGTAGATATATACATGACACTCATGAAGACACATTTGAGAAGTTGGATAGATGGATTGAAGCCAAAGAAGCTTAAAGTTATAGTGGACATACTATGGAAGCTTCATCAAGTCCTATGTCAAAGAGCAAGAAAGAATGCAAAGGCTAAGTTACTACGATTATGATTGGTCTTTACTATTATGTAACTAGTCTTGGTTTGATGGTTGGATTGATGACTATGACCTAAAAAGACCTTAGGACACCTTGTGCATTGCATGTGAGTTCATAACCTTTCACACAAGTGTGGTTCTTAAAAATGAGTGAACTTTGGAGCTCACTCAGATTTTCTCAAAAACTATTTTGGTGCCAATCTTTTCATATCTTGATAAAACTTTTCATTAGCTTTCCAACGCAAAAAATGGCACCTCAATCCAATTTTTCTAGAGAAAGTTATGCCCAAAATAGGAAAGGGGTTCCGTGAGGCAGCTGATAGGCAGTAGGGTAATACAGTCGACTGTATTTGAATCCAGTCGACTGCATTGGTAAAAATTCAGCTCCAACGGCTATTTTTGAGGACAAAACTCCAACGGCTATTTTAGAGGGATTACAGTCGACTGCATTGGTAATACAGTCGACTGCAATGACAGTTTTGCTCACTTTAAGCCTCTAACGGCTATATTTCATTTGCTCTCTATATAAATGCTTTGGGGCTTCATCATACACCATGGAAACCACATTCTAAGCCTCCATTCATTAGAGAAACATCAAGGCTCATAGATTAAACTTTTCTCTCTTCATCTTCATGATTTTACATCATTAAAGAGAGCATCTTTGTGAGCAATTCTTTGATTGAGAGTGAGCATTCTTCAAGTCATCAATTCTCTCATCTCTCTATTGTACTAGAGCTTCATTTGTACTCATTTCCTTTCAAGAAGGTTTCTTTGTACACAATTGATCTTTGTAAAAGGATTGTGATCAAGGCTTGGGTTTGTCAAGTCTTGGGTGAGCTTTGTGGATTCAAGGCTTGTGCTTGGTGTGGGGATATCACCAAGTGTTGTAAGGGTTTTGATCTTGACCCGGAAGAAGATTGTTGCTAGTGGATTCTAGTGCTCTTGCAAGGGACTTCCTTGAAGAGGTGGATGTAGGCTTGAGGGTAGTTCAAGCCGAACCATTTAAATCTCCTTGTCAAGTATCTCTAACTCAATCTCTTTATTTATTGCTCTTTAATTGTTTGAGATTGTTTAGTTAGCATCTTCATTGAATTATTACTTACTTTGATTGAGATTTATGATTGTGCTTAGTTTAAATTCCCCATTAATTTTCAAAAATCCTATTCACCCCCTCTAGGGTTGTTTTATTGGTTTCAGAAATCATTCCCCTTCCTAGCAACTGTTCAAAAATTTTAGGGAGCAGTGCATTCAAGGGGTGAACTTTCGTTTAGGCTCTACAATGGGTTCCCATGTCACTGCTTGAGATGCTTGTATGATGTTAACATTGTTGGTTATTGCTGGCTTAGGTTGCACATTATAAATCCTTAGACTGGCTCGGTATGCTTCTAGTGGTTTTGACTCGCAAGAAATGGTCCCCTTGTTGATTGTATCTTCTTTTTGAATGAGGGATCCCATAAGAACTTTGAACGATATGTGGTAGTGACAAAAAATATGTTCGTGATAGACTAGAAGCAGGTTGCTTCTCGTGATGTTCACTTACTCTTCTTCTGTCAAGGGTTCACCATTTAAGTTGCCTTATTCCTCCACCTCATGATGAAAGATAAAACAAACTCATTTGGCTCTTGTTTCGTGGTTTCCAAATCTGTCTGGGTGATACTAGGTCTGCATTGTACTTGTATTGTCAGACAAACTCTTTCACAACGTCTTCCCATATACGGACTTAGGCTTCATCCAAAGTAAAGAACCATCGAAAAGCGGCTCTGGTAAGGGTAAGATAGAACAAATGTATCAACTAATTCTGATTTACCCTGTATAAGGCCAACACTCACATATACATCTTCACATGAATCTTGGGATCTTTAGTCCCGTCAAACTTATCCATCTCCCGCATCTTGAACTTGAGGGATAATTTATCCTCGGGGTTCATGTTTAAAGCAATAAGGTCTAACGTGTCATCGGCTCTCCTCATCTTAGAAATCTAGGATTCGAGTGCAGTTAATTTGTCCTTCCACTTTGGTATAGCAGTCTAGTTTCTTCTTCCTCTGGCTCATACATCTAATCAAACTCCGAACCTTTCTTCTTATCATCTTTTTCCCCATCTTCTTTTAGCTCTTTCCTACCTCTCCTCTTGAAGTTATCTAACTCATCGTCGATTCAGGATTGTTGCTTGGTTAGGATAGTAAAACCATTTTGGGATCTTTCTAGAGCTCGCTGATGATACGAACCAAATCAGTCTAGTCTGGAGGGTATTTTTTTTTATTTTTTGAAAAAAAGTGATTAACTAATCATCCGATCATCTGGAAAGAAAACCGGCCAATTGGTATGTGGGCTGGGGTTTATTTCTGGGATTTTTCTGGAAAATTTTCTGGGGGATAAGGTTTTTGACTAGCTACCAGGTTATCTTAGTAGATAATCTCCAGGACTTTTTTTGGAAATTTTTGGGAGGTTAAGGTTTCTGACTAATCGTTTGGCCATCTGAGAGGATAACCAGCCAGTTGGTAAGTGGGTTGAGGGAATTTTATGGCAATTTGTTGGAGGTCAAGGTTTCTGACTAACCGTCTGGCCATCCAAGAGGATAACCCGTTGGTTGGTCAGTGGGTTTAATCAGGGTATGAATAATCAATCTCAATGTTTTCAACCAAATGCACATACAGATTAACCATCTGGTTGGGAGAGCGGATAACCGGCCGGTTAGTCAGAATCTCTCCTTTTTGCAAAATTACCAGGTTAGCTTACAAAATATCGATGGTTTCCCTGTCAATCATGCTGTAGGCCAATATAGGTATTCTCCCAATAAAGGGTAGGACACTAAAATGGTTCTGGTATGAGTTTTTCTCCATATAACGCCGATGCAAAAGATAATCCATCGGCTCGATTATATCATATACTTCCGGCCCATAACTAGGAAGTTAATTATTAGTCCTATGGTTGGATAACCTAGGCTTACATTTTGTTTTGATGATTATTATACATTGATTATGTTCTAATATGTGCTTTGAGTTCTTAGTGAATATATACTTACACACTCATGAAGACACATTTGAGAAGTTAGATATATAGATTAAAATCAAAGAAACTTAAAGCTATAGTGAACATGCTACAGAAGTTTCATCAAGTCCAATATTAAAGAGCAACAAAGAATTCATAGGCTAAGTTACCATCAATTATGATTAATCTTTACTATATGCAACTAGTCTTGGTTTGATGTTAGGGTTGATGACTATGGCCTAAAATGACCCAAGGACACCTTTTTCATGTTAGCTCATAACTTTTCAAATAAGTGTATTTCTTGAAAATAGGTGAACTTTGGAGTTCACTCAGATTTTCTCAAGATCGTTTTTGGATCTAATCTTTTCATATCTTTATAGAACTTTTCATTAGCTTTACCATGCCAAAAATAGTTCCTCAGTCCGATTTGTCGAGAGAAAGTTATGTCCAAAGTGAGAAAAAGGGTTTTGTAAGGCAGTTGAGTAATGGGCAGTAAGGCAATGGAGTTGACTACATTCCCAATGCAGTCGACTTTGGATTGGGATTTCCTGCTGTAACCCATGGTTACAGCAGGGTGCTGTACCCATTTGTGTGAGAGAGGGGGAGAGAGAGAGGGGGCTGTAACCATGGTTACTCTCTCTCTTCCCCCTCTCTCATAAAATGGGTACAGCACCCCTGCTGTAATCATGGGTTACAGCAGAGGATCTGGATTATTGACCATTGGATGAAAAGTAATGGCTAGTTTTTCCAAAATTATGTCAAATCTTCCAATAATGGCTATATTTGATATCCGTCTTATATAAATAATTTGAAGCTTTATCATACATTATGGAAACCACATTCTAAACCTTCATTCATTAGAGAAACATTAAGGCTCATAGATTATACTTTTCTCTCTTCATCCTCATGATTTTACATTATTAAAGAGAACATCTTGTGGGCAATTCCTTGAGTCAGAGTAAGCATTCTTCAAGTTATCAATTCCCTTATCTCTTTATTGTACTAGAACTTCATTTCTACTCATTTCTTTTCAAGAGGATTTCTTTGTACACAATTAATCTTTATAAAGGATTGTGATCAAGGCTTGGGTTTGTCAAGTCTTGGGTGAGATTTGTGGATTCAAGGCTTGTGCTTGGCATATGAATTTCACCAAGAGTGTAAGGTTTTGATCTTGACCCTGTTGAATATTGTTGCTAGGATTCTAATGCCCATGCAGGGGACTTTCTTGAAAAGGTGGATGTAGCCTTAAGGGTAGTTCAAAGCGAACCATTTAAATCTCCTTGTCAAGTATCTTTAACTCAATCTCTTTACTTATTGCTCTATAATTGCTTAAGATTGTGTAGATTGCATCTTCATTAAAATATTGTTTGGCTTGAATAGATTCATTGTTATGCTTAGTTTAAATTTTCCATTATCTTTCAAAAACCCCCTCACCCCCCATTATGATTGTTTTATTAGTTTTCATTAATAATAGGTGATCACAAGTACATATACAAGTCGTTTAATATACCAAGGAAGCGGGACGAATCTTTAGCATGAGGGACGTGGAGCTGAGAACTTGATTGAGAGTTTGCCTTAAGCCCAAAAGGAACAAGGCCTCGAGTGTATCGCTCTTAAATAGGTGGGTCGAGATGAGACGTTCCGTGTGCGAGGTAAGGAAATAAAAGCATAAGTACCACAGTTATGTCACATTGTATATACCACAAAAAAATAAAAAAATACAATAAGGCCAAAACTCTTAGTGTTTTTAGTCCCCAGCAGAGTCGCCATTGTGGGGCAATGCTTTGGAAAAATCCTTAAGGACTGAAGGATTTTTGGAGTTGTCATCTTATTTAATAAGAAAAAATGAGGAAAAAAAATCAAAAAATGACTCAAAGGTGTCCAAGAAGGATGAATAATCTATCAAAACTAAAAGAGGAATTAAGTAACTAAGTTACGCAACAAGAAGGTGTAAGGCACCCACTGCGTCCTTTTGGTTTCTACTTCATTTCTAGTGATTAATAACCTAAAGAACATGTAGCATGTAAAATCAAACGAACGGAATCAAAACCACTGTAGTTTGACACTGGTCTTATGGGAGGTAGTCTAGAATTTGGAACTTAGACTTAAACAAAAGAAATGAAAATAACTATTTCACTATTTTGAAATGAAACGTGACTGTGAGGAAGAGATGGCAATCTATATGATTTCTACCCTAAGAAAGCTTAATAAAATATTATCTCGTGGTGTGACTTGCATTGATGATTCGGGAATGCTTGTCACTAGATCCACAATGCAAAGAACAAAATGATGTTTTAGAGTGATTAGGATGGGTAAAATTCTCGAGAGAGGTTGAACATCGCTTCACTAAGAAATGGCTCGCAAGCTCTAAGAGAATAGGCGTAAGAAGTCGACTTAATGTCCCTGACCAAAGTCTGACCCTTAAAATGGAGGCCAATACCTGTTTTTGTAGTGCTCAGGGTTGTCGAATCTGATAAGATTGGCAATGCCGATCTGCATGACTAGAGATAAGTCAGTATAAGTGATAAAATCACATATTTACAATATTTACAAAAGTCAATTAACCAGAGGGTTAGTCGAAAATCGGCCATTAACAATGATTTTTTTGAATTTCTATAATTATCTCTGAAATCACAAATGGGATGGACCAGAATCAGGATAAGTCATTTCTTAATCATAAATTGGATTCATTTGATCTTTGCATCAAGGATAATCATGGATTATTTTCTAAAATCATCTAGACAAATTTATCATTTAAGATAACTTAGACCATGGACTGGACCTTATCTGCATGGACTGGCTTAATGCAGTGGACTGGACTGGACATACAATGGATTGGAGAAGACTGCACTGAACTGGACTAGACAATTAAGTTAAACTGAATCACATTCATTAAATAAACTGGACTTAATCATTTACTTTAAACACATTGCTAAGCTCAAAGTCAATAATGCCTTCTAATTAATAATGAAGCCCATTATTCAATTAGTTAAAAATGTCTACAAAAGTGGGTTGTCTACATTTAGGTTTTGAATATATTGAAGGCTTGCACAACTTTGTGAATATTGTTGCGTAATTTTAGGTGAGGGCTTCATGTACATATCTACTTCATTAGCATTATGCTTTTGATTGATCTCGTTTCTCTGATTTTGAGTCAATAATAAAATTTGTTTTTCATCAAAGTTGTCAATCTTTGATTTTCATGTTTGTAAGGACACCTTCAAAAGCTGATGTTAAGTTTAGCATGTGTGCTATGCGTGTAATCTAACGGCTGTCTCCAATTCTTATTGTTCGTCCTTTCTGTCGATCTCCTAAATCCTTGGAACTTTTCTTAAACACGATAGTGTCATACAAATCTTTTTGATAATTCAACTTGCACTAGATTTGTATTCTTCTCGTTTTCGTTTTAAGCCCATCATTCAATATACGATAAAGTCGTTAGAAATAGTTATTTTATTCCATCTAAAATTGCTTGTAAAGTTTTAAGCTTGTTGTGTTTGACGATTATGCCTTTAAGTACTTTGATGTTTATTAGATTCCCTTTGAATTGAACTAATATTTAGCACATTCACGTGCTTACGTTAACGTGATGCCAGCCATACTATGACAATTGCTGCCGGTGCACAAATTTTGAACTTAGAACCTTCGCTTACTTAGGTTAACGTACTTCACACTAACATATTATATGGTTGTATCTATTTAATTATTAGCTAATTATTCGACTATGTTCAGTTGACTTTGATTTCATCTTGTTAGGCCAATATCCAAAAATGAGAATATTTGTCGTGCTGAGATTATTATCGTCTTTACACCTTCAATTTAGATGTTATATATTGCATGTTTGACTCAACTATATGTTCTTGAATACGATTGTTGTACTTCGTAGGAGGGTGGGTAGGTGGGTGTGTTTGTTATCTTCACTAAGCTTCGTGCCTTCTCCCCCTCTCCTCCCATTTCAGGTAATTACGCTTATAAGGTTTAGGAAGAGATTAATAGCCATGGGAGAGCCTAAAGTTTGTCTTTAGAGAATAAGAACATTTGCAGTGTATAAATTTTGGTTGGGTTGTGAACCCCTGTTCAGATAATGTTCATTTCTATTTAGACTTCTACTGAAGTCACCAGACATTGGCAGTTAATGTGAGTGCTTAGTATTAGGATTGTGTCTTAGAGCTCTGATTGCCTCTTTTGAGGTCAATTATTTATAAATGCTCGGTATTACATTGCTTGTAAGTAGGAATGTTTTTGAATATTAAGCGAAGGTCGACCTTTGGGTTAGAGGTTGA
Organism: Escallonia herrerae; assembly: GCA_033070095.1. NCBI lineage: Eukaryota > Viridiplantae > Streptophyta > Magnoliopsida > Escalloniales > Escalloniaceae > Escallonia > Escallonia herrerae. Next base: position 358,008 of record JAVXUP010000358.1, read on the forward strand.
ACAATAATGCTCATGAATTCGTAATTTGCTAAAGAGTATGTACCTGGTTAGAGACTTAGCCCTATTTGGTTCATGAAAAATGCTTCAAAGAAAATGCTTTTCAAAAAATTCTTTCCAAAAAATAGCACAATCCAGAAAGTATTTTCGTGAATTGCATTTTTTTGCTATTAGGACAACAAACAGAAAAGTAACAAAAATTACCTATACCAATCTTTCAAAACCACATCTCAAGAATCTGAACACCATTTGCTACCATTACGCACAGAATAGAGGGAATGCTGGAACACTAACAACATCACCAACTAGGAGTGAGCACCGTTCGATTTGGTTCGATTTGAAGGTCAAACTGCAAACCAAGATGTTACCCCTCGGTCTGAAAATTTTTGAACCAAAACATAACCAAACACCACTGATTTGGACGGTTTAGTTGGTTTGAACAGTTCGATTTGGTCGTTTTGGATCGGTTTATGCTCATTTAAAAAAGTTGTTCCTTAGCACACCTACTATTTGATGATGCCGAAAATGGTTCGATGATACGTGGAGGTGCCACAAAGGATGCGGTCTGAGTCAGCTTCCAGGTAGGCAACGCGAGAGACAGCAAGGATGGCGTAAGGGCCGAGGGCAAGGCTCCCCAGACAGGTCGTGAGGACTGGCAGCACTGCGCAGGCAGGGCGACGACGAACAGGACTGATGTTCTACAGTCGCGACAAGGGTACGGCGTCAAGGGTCCGTAGACGGGAGTCCAAGTATATTTCTCTCACTAGAATTCCAGAGAGAATGTCTTTTTAGAGAGAGAAAGTGAAAAGTCCAAATGAGCCAAAGATCCTTGAGGAAGCTCCAAAGTCCACTATTTATAGGCAAAAATGTGCATGTGTCATAAGTTGACATGTGTCACCCCCTGGGAACGACACGTCGCCAGGGGGGGCCAAAGCACTGACCCTCCGTTGGACTGCCGGTCCCTAAGTTCGTGCTGCCCTGCCCTTGCAACATCCCTCTGCCTGTCTGAGGAGACTGATCATGCCGCGGTAGCATGGTCAGAGTAGCCCGTTGCCCCAGCCTCCAGTCCAAGCCCTTACTGAATCCCACAGGCCTGGCAGCGATGGGGAAGACCCGACGCCCAGCTGCCAGGTGGACTAGGCAAGATGCCCTTCCGAAGACCTGCTCCCATCTCGGAGTGACCCGGGGGTCATAGTCCTTAGGGGTGCCGACGCGAGCCCCCAGTGCCAGAGCACGTAGGCCAGTCACGCAGGCACCCCGGCGGAGATAGTGTTCTGGAGGAGTAGCCTATCCCGTGAGCATAAAACATGATTGTAGCGCATGGTGCGCGGTTGAGTACGGGCGCCGAGGGTCGCAGAGTGATCTCCGAGCGACAAGGGTCGTTGCGTGGATGGCGCGTGACCGTGAGCGACGGTTGTCATGGCGACAGAGCGGTCACAAGTGGCGGTCGTCGAGACTACGAGCGACTGTCATCGCGACGAAGGAGCATGGTTCGAGAGCGACGGTCGCGAGCGACGGTCGTCGTGACAACGGAGCACGGTCAAAGGTGACGGCGTCGATATTCAAGGCAGGTGGCCGACCCCTAAGGGAGGCCGACCCCTTGGGGTGGCCGACCCCCCAGGGTGGCCGACCCATTGGGGTGGCCGACCCCCTAGGGTGGCCGACCCCCAGGGGTGGCTGACCCCTTGGGGTGGCCGACCCCCAAGGTGGAAGGCACGCCGAAATTGCTTCACGAATGGTTCACGTGACTTGAGCATGCGTTGCTTTGACCGGCCCTCGAGCGTTGAAAAGTTGACCGCTGACTGGGTGATGTGTCGTGCAAAGTGAGTCCCTTAGCGGGTCCTGGGGTGCGACCAGAATAGGGTATGAACACTATTGTAACCAAATGTTATTTGAAATTGAAGTTATAGTTTTTCTAAATTGCACATAGCCTTATTATATTCAATATATAAGTGTTCATATTAATATAAGATTTAAGTATTGTTCAAGAAATATGTTACAATGAAAACTCATTTATGCCTTTGCCATTGATGTTACGAGAAAATAATGAATACTTATACCAGACATATGGATCACTAGACTTTTGTGTTACAAATGCTTTCATTATTTTCTTTTCTTTTAACTTTCAAGGTTTTGCTTATTTAGATTTGCCTCGTACCATGTATGTGAAATTTATCAATGAATGTCACTAAAAATGAACTAATATACATAGCTCGGTTCAGTTCGGTTTGTGGTCGATTTTAAAGAAGTGAACCGTGAACTGAAAAGAACAGATATCGGTTTGAGAAATGTGAAACTAAACCGTTAAGATCTTTGGCTTTCTTGTCGAGCTCCACATAACTGCCTAACTATCTCAAGGATATCAAACAATTCCAGCTAAGAAAGTGATCACCATGAGGGATTTGAGAATGAAAAACCAGTGGACTTTCACACCCTTCATCTTCAAATAGCATTCCATCTTGAGCGCCATTTGATATCACTCTCTGCAAATGAGACGTCATAAGTGAACACCACAGGGCCATTTTCTTTAACAGCCACGACCACATTGGCCAGGTTACACTTAATTACATATGTTAATTCGCCTCAACCAACATCCATAGTCATGGATTTGGTGAAGATGAGATATGAGTTTCCTTGCACTGTGTCCAAATGCGTTAACTCAAAATGGGCATCGTGCGGGAGTTTGTGAGGATAACTATAATTATGAGCCACAGGGTCAAGAAGGCTGCGCTAGCAAGATTAGTGTAATGGTGATCTGATGGTATCTGCAATGCAAATTTTGGGGTTGAAGGGGATGGTGGTGCAGTGACGGCAGGAGCGACCGAAATAGAGAGAGAGTGATGTGGTTGACTTGGAAAATGACTTCTGATTTTATTTTTATTAATTATCTTTTGAGGAAATTTGTGTTTTTTTTTATGTGAAAAGTAAATTAATTTGTATAAATAAATATATATTTTTTATAAATATGCCAAACATCGAAAATGGGGAAAATGCCTCTAAAAAATTCTTGGTCGTGAAAAAGAGGGGGTTTAGTGGGCTTTCTATAGCTTCTACTGTCCATTATATGCTGCAATTGGTGAACCAAACCAGGCCCAAAAAAGGTCAAAAAGGATCCCACGCCTTCCCATAAACTGGATCTCAAACATAATAGGAATAAAGTTCAGCTTTCCCAGTATCTTTGCTCTGTCCTTTCGTTGCCTTAACTGTATCTCTCTCCTCTGCCCACCCCGGCTCGCTCGCTCTCACAGATCTCACTCGAATCATCACCAAAAGGGTACTCTCTTTTAACACGTTTCATGCCCCAATTTAATGTACTTCTGATCTCACAACCCATTTGCTATTCACCGTCTGGATTTTGCCTTCTTTATGTGTTTGACCTAATCTTTTGTAGCCTTACCAGGTAGTTTTATGTGCTTCTTCGGCATTCCTTTTTAGAACTGCTGGGTTTGGGATCGAAGTAGGTTGATTAGCCTTGGTTTTGCGTGTTCTGACCAGATCAGTAGGGTTATTTGATCTGGGTTTTCCTTTTTACTTGTTGTTTTTGTCATTTTAATCCTTGTTATTGTATCATTAGGATTCTTGGTGTTAAAGATGTTGTATTTTCAGGATTCTTTTAAGTTTTGATTTCTAGGGTTTAATAACATTTTACCACTCAGTAGTTCATTTCATCTGTTCGGAAGTGTTGATATAAACATCGCCATGTTACTAAGATTTTTGGTGGCCTTTAGCTCCAAATTGCTCATGTTTTAACGAATTAAGTCCGTTCTTACATTATTAGTGACGTTTGGTTATGGTATGCTCGAGGTTGAGGTACGTTGAGTGCAACTTATTGAAGTTGAAGACAGTACTGTGCCAGTCAAAGCAGTGTCTCCAAAGCAGATTTCTTCCCGGAAAGATTTTTCATGTACTAGATAAAGAAGCATATAGAAGAATTAGTGATTTGTGTTTCTCTTTGGGAAGCGATAGAAAAAGAGAATCTGCAGTTGTAATCTTACTTTTTGTTAGTTTCTCTTATACTCAGTGGCGGCTCAGCCTACATCTATAGGTAACCACGCACTTAGGGATTTCAGCAATCTAATCATCTTACTTTTAGACCTGTTTCTGTATCAAGGTTCGCTGCATTTGAGATTACTTTTCAGCGTTTAATTACAGAAGAAAGGGAACGATGTTGATTGCTCTTAACCCTACTTTGTGAAACTGAACCTGACTGGCTGGTCAAAAAACCGGTCAGCCTGAACCAAGTGATCCCCATTAACCCGACTCCTTCAAAAGTTGGGCTAACAACCTAAAACCGAACAGAATCTTGATCGAAACTGCAAATTTGTTGGAGCGGACCAATTTCCAAGTAATCACCCGGTCAGATTCACCTGTATCATCCCTGCCTCATATGCCCCCACACGAGCTGCTGCAAACCTAAGAGTTGTCCGAATCATCTTGTTCATGTTTGGTTATCTCCGACTGAGACTCAGAGGCAATTTGGCCCGTTCTCGTCCTCTTCGGTTCAGTGAAATCGAGAAATAGATAAGTGTAAGGGGGAAGAGATGATTTGATATAACTTGAGGGCAACATGGCTTCAGTGGCCTTTTCAACCTTTATTACTTTTTTGAGTTTTACATCAATCTTCTTGTTCAAACGGGGGCCTTTACATTACTTGAGACTAAAACAAGCATACTTCTGCTTCAAATTACGTCATAATTTTTTTTTTTCATAATTTCAGTGTTTTTCTTATTCTATACATACTACTTATTTGGTTATTACATAATTGTTACGTCACGGCTGGACTACGGTTTTTTACCTTGGTTAGACCAGTGACCCTTAAACCAGTCCTTTGGGTTCCAGCTTTTAAAACATTAGAAAGTGTAAGAGATAAATATTTTTGGTCTGCTGTGATCTGAGAACCTTGCATCTATCACGCATAGATCTGTACTATTTGAATTTGGCATGTCACGCTGGAAACTGTTTTTCCTAATTGTATGTACTTGTGAACTGTCAAATATCTTTTTGAGCAACCACTAGAGCATTGGTCTTAAGGCCCATCTTTTGCCGACCCAACTGTACCTAATCATATGCAATACTTGAACCAGGTTTGTTCTGTCAGAAACTTTTCCCTGGTTGTTTATGTACACTTGCGGTCAAGTACTTTTTCAACCAGCATAATGACTATGAAGCCCATCCCGTGTCACTGTGCTACCAATTCTTTTTAGTAACTATTTGGATCTTCGTCATATACTTGAGGATTGGATTTGTGGCTGTACTTCAAGATCAGTGTTTTGAGATTGCTGTGTTTTGCATTTTCTATTGTGTCTAGGACTCTAGGTCCTTAAACTCAATACGAGTCATTGACTTTCTCTCAGACGAGGCTTACTTGAAGTCCTTATCATTTTTGCTGCTAACCATAGAGAGAACATTGCAATTATAGATATCTATTTGTGGTGTTAACTATTAGAATTAAGCACCGATAGAGTTCCAGCCTATGTCCATACCAACTGTACCATTAGTAACGTCTAAATCAAGGTCTGAGCTTTTGCTTGAAGCTATTATTAATATGTTTCGTATGAGGAGTGGAAGAGTAGAAGGGAGGAGAGGGGCAATGAACATAGTTTTCAGAACAAAATCAGACCAGCTGGTTCAACCGGTTCTACCGTGAACCGCCACTGCACCCATTCTTTTCACTGACTGTCTCAGAAATGTACTTGACCAGGAAGGAGTTGGACAAACCGGACTTGAATTGGGAAGAATCAGGTGTGAATCAGACGGTTCAAGCAGTTATAGAAGCCTAGAAAGCGTATTTCATACCTGAATATTAAAGTTCACCGGCCCAAAGTTTATCCCTGGTCCATCAAGCCTTGTGTTAAATGTTACCAGGCGTAGTATTTTTAACATATTTAAATTAATTTGGATAGAATATGAGTATAAATTGAAGTTACGGGTTGAACCAGTTAAAACCCCTGGTTGAACCGCAAATCACGAACCAGTGTTGCGAATGGTTCAACGTCTGTTCGATTTTGCCAATGGATGAAACCAGGGAAAGTTCGTCTTAAATAATTGAACAGTGTGGAAAGGAGATAGGAAAGAAAATCTGTTTGTGGTTGGTTCTGGCGTCGCAGTGGCAATTTAGTTTCTTTTGACCTTTTTTTTTGTGGGGCTCCCTGGGTTCTCCTTAACTTGGCATGTCTGTCGACTACTTTCCTGTTGCTCTGGTCTATTTCCTTTTGGTTAATACAATGTTACAAAGTGATCTAAACTCATAAAGATTCACACACAATATTTTATGAGCTATTTTCTTAGAGATTGAAGCTTTTTTTCTTTATTTCCTGAATATACTTTTGAAGGTATTGTTATCAAATTTTATCCATTAAGGTGCTTGAATCTGGGATTTTGGTAATGGCTTATGATGCAGTAAGGTGTTTGAATCTGGGATTCTGGTATTGGGTTGTGATGCAGTATCCGCTAGCTGGAAATTTGGTATTTCAATTGCGCATGGTTTATGATTTCATTTATACGTTTTGAACTTAGGAGTTGGTGATGATGTATTAGGACTCTGGAATTACTTTAGTGAAGGTGGTAGAATACTTTTGTTACTTAAGTAGATTAGGTTTCTTTAGGTCCAAGTTCTTCATTTTTCCTACGTAGATATAACCCCCATATTTATCAGGGTTGACTCAGCTGGGTGTTTAGCTTGTGCCATCACCCTTGTGTTCCAACGCGGATCCCCTGCACGAACCAAGCAAATCCCTGTTTTACCCCTTTCTTTTCCAATCTTCCCTTCTCTGTATTTGCACAGTCTGGTTCTACATAACTTTATCTTGTTAATTTTGGTATTCCTTTCTTCTATGTCATGAATATTTGTTTACTTAAAGTTATTTTTCTATTTTGTTGTTACAATCATCGTACTATACAATTTACAGGTATCCTTCTCATTCACTGTTCAAATTGAATATTATGCAGATGGCAATGCACGCAGCGACTCCTGCTGCTGCACTTCCCAGTGCTCAAGTTGTTGGCAATGCCTTTGTGGCGCAGTATTACCACATCCTTCACCAATCTCCGGAACTCGTTTATAAGTTCTATCAGGATTCTAGCGTGCTAAGCCGGCCAGAATCTGATGGCACAATGACTTCAGTGTCAACTATGGATGTAGGTCACCGGAAATACTTATTTATTGAGCTCTGTACATTGAAATTATAGGAGATGTGACCTCTACTATAGTTATCCAGCTGCTAAAGTTGTGCTTGAATGCAATCTAGAAGTTAGATGGTGTGTGACGTAAAGTTATATGCAAATCTTAGTCTGTATCTACCATATGATGCGACTTTTCACCCAGTGAATGAGAGGACATGGTACATAGAATTATTGAGTTACTATTAGTGTCTTGGGTCAGTTGTTTGGTGTAAGTCTTGCACCCAACAAATATAGTTGTTGTCACCCAGGTTTGAATCCTAATTCAGAAAGAAAAGTCAAATAGCTAAATAATTGACCAAAATTGTACCGTCCTGATTCTCTTAACCCTTGTGGAAGCGATATGTACTTTTCTTGTGGGTAGCCTTTTGGAAAATTGGGGCATCTTCTTTTCTTTGCTTGTTGCCTTACTTCAACACTGTATCAAAGCGAACTTGTGATCTGTTGCCTTTCAGCTATTCTTCTTTTCTGCTTTTGGTAACGAATTCCTCTGATCTGGCAAGATGATGTGGTTAGCCTTGCATGCCATCAAATTATCATTTTTGTATAACTTACCCCTCCCATTGATTCTCCCATAATAACCAGGCTAGATGATAGCACCTCGTCCCCTGTATCTAATTCCTGCTACAGTCTTTCTTGGGTTTTTGCTTGCTTTCTCTTGAAGCCTTGCTCTAACTTTGCTATAGTATTTCTCATCATCATAATATAACATTGAATAACTACTCTAATACAAATGAAAGTCAAATTTTCATGTGTCATCTGTCTGATTTATCAATCACTTTGTGCATTTATTCTCAATTTTTTACTCATACAGGTAGATGCTTCAACTGGCATCTGAAGTTCTGAATTAGTGAATGTGGTATTTGCCCTTCTTTCCTCTCAGCTCTAGTCTGGGTAGACATAGGACTACTGGGCACTTGGCAGTGAAAGCATCATAGCAACATACCAGTTCTTTGATATTTTTATAAAAATTATGTGGATCTTTGGTAGCTTCATTATGATGGTAATGTGTTTGGAATGCAGACACCTTATCCTCCCAAGACCTTGTCACGGCCGAGTCTTGTGCATCTGGCCAGCCCTCTTAGTTTGTTGAGGATTCATTGAGTCTTATAATAATTTATTTAAGATGAGAGGATTTCTGCATCACGGGAAAGGCGTTGGGTTAAGAGGGAACTTCAGGGACTTCTGTTCTCCTGTTGATGCTTCCCTCTAGCAATTTGTTTATAAGTTTGAGCACGTTATTCTTTCATATTTTAATCTGTCTCCCTTGGCTGTGGAAAAGTTTGCAATTTATCTTTCTTAAGAAGCATGTTGATGACCAGATTAGCCTTAGATTTATTTGATTAGGTTATCCTTGTAATTACAGTAACTTGAATCAAAATTAAATCTCCAGAATTTCTTGCAAGTTTCTATATTGACAAACTTAGTGTTACTTTTCACCATGGATCAGGCAATCAACAGGAAGATTCAGGCCTTGGAGTACAAGAACTACAAAGCGGAGATAAAAACTGCAGATGCTCAGGAGTCTTACCAGGCAGGGGTTATCGTTCTAGTGACAGGATGCTTAACCGGAAAGGATAATGTGAGAAGGAAATTCTCACAAACATTCTTTTTAGCTCCTCAAGAAAAGGGCTACTTTGTTCTAAATGATGTGTTTAGGTATGTTGAGGAAAGTGAACCACTGGAGACAACTTCTGCATCAGTTACTGGTGTCATTGACAGTGCTCCAACAGCTCCGTTGGCATCGGAACCAGGTTTGCAAAATTGCTGCCGATCTTTTGTTTTTATTTTTCCTTGAGGTTGCCTTATCGTTCCTGTTCTCTTTTTCTATTTTATTCTTCTTTTCCATTCTTGTTTTCCTTTTTGGGTAAGTCTTCATTGCAAGCTTGAAGTGCCTGTTATATTTGTTTTTCAGAACCCACTGATGTCCCTGAGGATCCTGCATTTGATCCTGCAACTTCTTTTGAAGAGGAAGATCTTCATAATGGCGCAGAAGTTTGTGACCCCTCTGACAATGAAGAAGGATCAGTTCTGGAAGAAGAGATTGTTGATGAACCACCAATAAATTCAACTGGAATGAAGTTAGTATGGTTGATAATGCAGATCCTTCTGCAACCCAAGAGGAGAAGAAGTCCTATGCATCAATAGTGAGTTCATATTTAGTGCACTATGGTATCCACTTTTCTGGGGATATTCATTGAACTAAGTCTTATTATAGGTAAAGGTAACTAAGATGTATTCGGCATCTGCTTCAGTCTATGTGCCGACTAGTAGTTTGAGGCGGGCACCTGCTAATCCTGATAAGCAGATGCTTGTTTCTTCGAAGCCTTCACCTGAACCAGAAGCAGCTCCTACTGGTGAAAGTGCTCCTGAGAGTAGCAATGCTCATGACGAAGGTATCAATTTTTTGCAATAGATGGATTGCGCTCTTGAATTAAGTTGATTGGCTGGAGGTTTTTCGTGCATCTTTGAGAAAAGTATGGTCATTCTTGTGCATTACAGAATGAAGAAATTGAAGTTGTAGTGTGAGTGCAGTTATGATATGTTCAAGATGTCATTATAACTTATCTAGTTTCAGAATTCTTGTTTTGACACCGGCTTGCTACGTCTTAAAGTTGAAGGTCACTCCATATATGTACGGAATTTGCCGTTGAATGCGACAGGCGCACAACTTGAGGAGGAATTTAAAGGTTTTGGCGCCATCAAGCCTGGTGGTGTTCAAGTCAGAAGCAGTAAGGTTGGATATTGTACTGTTCAAATTGCTCGTCTTTGTATTCCCTTACACTGTTTTACGAGTACATCTTTTGGTTTTCCTCTGCAGCAACAGGGATATTGTTTTGGCTTTGTGGAGTTTGAATTGGTGGAATCAATGCTGAAAGCAATTGAGGTATTACCTTGATACTTGGTTTAAACATTCTCCATCTGTTGCTACCATTGGTAGATCCTCCTTCCTGACCAATTGGGCCTTTTATTTTTGCTTTAGCTTAAGAAGTTCTGGAAAAATTAACAGCCTTCACTGTATGCCAGACTCTTCGTCCAAAAAGTTCCACATTTTTTATGGCATGTTTTCATTCTTTCAAATAATTAAGACCCATTTTTACAAGACCGCCTTCAAGTTGAACTGAATTGACGCAAAAATCTTCTTCGATTAATAATTTGGGCACTTAGTTTGAATTACATGTGTCCCACAGGACTCTTTCAGAACTTTTCTTAGTTTATGCTGCCACATCGGTAGTTGTGTCAGCAACACTGGGCAAAGAGTTGATTGATGTCCCCTTTGGAGTTTGCTAGTGGTTGCTATTTTCATAAGCAACAATATGCCCTTACAATCTAGTGATGCTATTTTCTTTTGGTGCCAGTTCCAACTAGCTGCTTAGCTAAATGTATTAGGCAACCTGCATTTCCGTTTTTGGTTTTGTATCTTCATTCTCATGTTGTTGATTTTTTATCTATCTGGTTCTAGGCCTCACCTGTAACAATTGGGGGTCGTCAAGCAGTGGTTGAGGAAAAGAGGACTACCACTCGAGGCAAGTTAAATTCGGTTTTAATAAGATAAATAGATGAAACTGTGAAACATTTTAGATTTTTCTTAAACGGGCATGTTGTTTATTACGCAGTTGGAAGAGGCAGGTATCCTTCCGGAAGGGGTGGGTTTAGGAATGATAACTTCAGAGGTCGTGGTAACTTTGGTGGCAGGGGCTATGGCAGGAATGAATTCAGAAATCAAGGTGAGTTCTCAAGCTGGCCCAAGGGCCCTGGTGGCCGCGGTGGTGAGGGCTATCAACGAGTTGACCAAAATGGAAACGGGAGATTTGGTCGTCAAGGTGGGACAAATAAGACGTCAGGACCTGCCTAGATGATACATAATATTTTGTTAGTGAGCAAAATTTTGACAGTAAATGAGGGCTCTCTGTTTTCTTCCTTTGCAAAGAACAAAATTAGGACCTAGAATTCAGGTTATTGAAATTGTATCCCATGAACTCTTCTTCGTCTTATTCCCCCTGTTTTCAAATAGCGGTTAGAGGCAATATGAGTGGGTGTTCTGGTTTTTCCATTTTGGTAGTTTGTGCTATGGGGCATACAGGGATTCTTTTGTAATTTGAATGGCATAATGTTGGTCTGCTGTATCTTAACTTATTGGGTTTAAATATGCAGATTTCTCTCTTTGCACACGCACACTCGCACACGCTCGCACACACTTTAGCTCACAGAGTCAAAGAACTTGATAAGAACTTACAACATTAGAAACAATCTATCATCTTGAAAATGTTCTGCTGTGAATCAAGTACGAGGTTCCCTATATAAATCAGACAGGTAACGCAACTGTGAAACCGCATGATTGCAAGACGAATGTACATCTATGTTCAACTAGATTTCTGCAAATTGGATACAAAATTTGATGCTGCAAATGCTGCAGACCCACCCACCACAGAAAGCAGAGCAACTGCCACCTGAAACCCTATTTCCCAAGGGTACTCTTCAGGAACTAGAGATGTCAAAGGGCCGGGCTTGGGCCGGCCCAGCCCAAGCCCGTCGGGCCTGCTGTGGGGCCGGGCCGGGGCCGGGCCAGTGGGGGCTGCCAACCGGGCCGGGCCGGGCCTGCCGAAGGCAAACCTAGGCCCAGTCCAGGCCCAGGCCCTAGGCCCAATAGCTAGGGCCGGGCTTGGGCCGGGCCCGGGCCCTTTTTTTTTTTTCTTCTTGTTATTCAATTTTAAATTTCATCTCTAGGCAATATTCACAATTTAACGAACCTAATCTTTATCCTTTTATTTCATTATAAGTAATATACATATATATGTATGTATGTATATACATATTTATTTGTTAGCCATTATATTTTTTATTATATGTTAAACATTTTCATACTCTTCTTGATGAGCTTTATTAATAAAATCTTAACACATAACAATTTATATAGAAAAATAATAAATGTATTCATAGGCCCTCCTCCTTTTATCCGGGCTTGGGACCGGCTGCTTGTAAACAAACAGGCGAAGTTACCTATTTTTTTATATATACGAAAAAATATATATCTTGCTTGTAAAAATTTATTTTATATATATGGAAAAAAAAGTATATTTTGTGAAAAAATTTATTCTTAAAATTCTAACAATCAAAATAATAATGAATGTCTATCCAAAATATCAGCAATCAAAGATCAAGAAATCTGCAACGTCAACCAAAAGGATCAAAAGAGGAAAATAAAAACAAATTACCTAATCATCCAGAAGTACTTCAATATCCGAGTCACTGCTCTTCCTATCATCAATCGGTTTATCTTGCTCGCGGTATTTCGCATCAAGATAATCCTTCCAACATACACATAGCTCGAGCGACTCGGGGTTAAGACGACTCCTCCTGTCATCCAAAACCCTCCCGCTAGCTGAAAATGCCGACTCTGAAGCAACCGTGGAGGCTTGCACTGGCAGTACATCCCGTGCAATTTGGGATAAAGTTTTATACATGTTTTGATTTTGTTTCCAAAAATTTAACAAATTAAAATTAACCTGTTCTTGCCTTGATAAATCAGAATAATGATCAGTATTTGCATATACACCAATCTCATTAAAAGAGGAAAAAGTATACGAACCTGCCGAATTAGAAGTACCTTCACCTGGTAGTTGTCTTGCTACTAGATGTTCAAAGCCCTGAAGGTATGGCGCATAATACCTCTCAACAGTGGATGATGATGTAGCTCGCCCGCGCACGTCAGCAGAATTACGATAGACGTTGAACAAGTCCTCAAACCTCTTGCTCACTTTTGCTGTGAATGCGGTTGTCTCCTCTGCTGTGTAGCACATTAATTTCGATATCTCTTGTATCGAGGCGTTCACGCCATGCAACTTTAACCTAGGATCTAAACAAGTAGCCACAGTAAAAATAGCAGGCAGCTTACTCCAATATTTATTAAATTTTTGATCCATCACTTTTACTATTTCCTTAAAGGGTCCTATATATCTCCATTTTGTTAACATTGTAGCCATCTTCAGAATTTCTATTACAGCGAGAGGAGAGGTGGGATAGTACGTACCAGACAATAAATTGGTAGACGTGTAGAATACCTCCAAAAATTCAGCTAGGTATGTGGCCATCTGCCATTCCTCTTGAGTTGGCAAGCCGGCTGGGAACTGGGTTAGTAGAAAATGCGTATAGACTTCTCGGTATGCCAGAATGTGTAAAAGCATGTGGTATGTAGAGTTCCACCTGTGGACCACATCTGTAACTGCTCTCCTGCGAGGCATATTATATTGAACACACAACGTTTTAAATTGTTGTGTTCTCGGACTCGAGCTATTAACATACGCTGTCATACCCCTCATTTTGAGAAGAATATCTCCTGCAGCAGCTAAACCATCTTGAACAATTAAATTAATAATGTGACAAACACAGCGAACATGAAATAATTCACCGTTAAGTACAGGTTGAAGCGTCTCCTTTAAAGCTGCAACAGCAACTTTATTATTAGAAGCATTATCAAAACTAACACTCATAATCTTATCCTTAATTTTAAATGTGGTGCATGCTTTTAATATAAGAATAGCAATGTTCATTCCATCGTGCGGATAAGGGAAGTGCTCGAAAGCGATGATTCTCTTGTGCATAACCCAATCTACATCAATCCAATGAGCGGTCACACAAGAATAACTAACAAAAGTATAAGGAGATTGCCAAATATCAGAAGTAAGACTAACTTTACCTTCAAATTTATCGAAATAATCGATAAGGCGTGCTTTAGCAGCATTGTACTGTCGGAGTGCATCGGATCTAGTTGTGTTTCTATGAACCTTTTTGTACAAAGGTTGAACGTATGTGTTCATATATCTAGAGTGCTTAGGATTATCGGCAAAAGAAAAGGCTTGTTCATCATGAATAACAAATTCAGCGAGACCGTCTCTTTGCTCTCGCTGATTATAAACAAATAACTTACCGTCAAAAGATAACTGCGTTTGGGTAGGTTCGACGTGGCCTTGTCGAGGTGCACACAGAGGGTAATGCCTGTTAAGATGTCCATTACCACTACCAGACGAAAATAATTTAGCGCAGTACTTACATCGAGCTTTTCGGATGCCGTCCACCATAACTACATCGAAATGATTCCAACACTCGGCTTTCTTTTTTTCCCCTTTTGGACTTCTGGCTCATTACCGGAGGCATTGCTCGGCCCTTCTTCATCATGACCAGGCATAGGGTTGAGATTATGCCACGGAGTAGTAGCTTCGCCAACCGAGCTGCGTCCTTGACTATAATGCGGGGGGTCTTCATCAGGCGTGTATTCAAAATCTGGAATGTTTTGATTGAACTCCCAATTGGCTTGGGTATCTATCATACAGCCTGTACTCATTCGTCCAGGAACGAATGGTTGTGTTGGTGCTTGGATTGGTGTTTGTGATGGCCGTGGCGCTGGCGCTTGTGCTGGTGGTGGTGCTTGCGATGATGATGATGTTTTTCGTGATGACGATGCACGCCTCATTTTCTTCAATAATCCAGCCATATTTCGAGCTAAACTTTGTAAGAGTAACTAAATACACAAGTATAAGAGTAGTAATAAGAAATAACAATTAAAAGAATGAACGAGTAACAAATATTAGAGAGTTAGTAATTAAAAAGAATTTAGCAAGACTAGTAATTAATAAACAAGAGTACTAATTAGTAAATACTAGTAGTAATTAGCAAGAGTAGTAATTAAAAAGAATTTAGCAAGACTAGTAATTAATAAACAAGAGTACTAATTAGTAAATACTAGTAGTAATTAGCAAGAGTAGTAATTGGAGAGGAAAATAGTAGCAAAGCTTGTAGAAATATAGAATGTTTAGGTAAGAGAGAGTAAGAAGATTGGTGTGAAAAATTAGAGAGAAATGGTGTGAATTTATAGATTTTAGAAACTTCACAAAAGACCAAAATACCCCTACAAACTATCCGTTTATAGTTGTTGGGGAGGGTAAGAGTGTAAAGGAGTTGAAAAATATAGGTTAGACTAAAATACCCCCCAAACTAGCCGTTATATTGCTGTTGGGGGGGTAAAAGTGGAATTTTGGAAAAGGGGTGGAAGAAAGGGGGGAAAAACAAAAAAATTCAAACAAGTGGGGCCAAAACCGGGCCAAACCCGGGCCGCAGACCGGGCCAGCCCCGGGCCAGATCCGGGCCGCAGACCGGGCCAGACCCGGGCCGACTTCGGGCCGGGCCAAACCCGTTTCCGGGCCGGGCTTTTTCGCAGCAATGGACGGCCTGGTCCAGGCCCAGGCCCCAGGCCCGCTGTGCTGGGGCCGCTACTGTTCATCGTCGGGGCCGGGCCAGCCCGGGCCAGAACCGGGCCGGGTCGGGCCAGCCCGCGGGCCGCCCGGCCCGTTTGACAACTCTATCAGGAACCAAGTAGGCACAGAAAGGACCCAAAATTAGCAGCCCCAAGCTCAGGCTCAACAGAGCTGCAGGGGTTCCTGGATCTGTAGCTGCTGAAAGGACTCTGAGTTCTTCTGCCTTGGAGAGGAGCCCCAGTTTCTCTATCGTCGAGAGAGGCCCGATTTCTCTGCTGCTGATAGTAACCCAGCCTTCTCTGCCTTTGTTAAAAGTCTGAGCTGCTCGACCCTCGTTAGCAGCTTGATTCCTGGCGAGGATGTTGCACTGCCGTTCTTTGAGCCTTGCGCGCTGATAGAGGTGGCAGGTGAAGCCTGGGCCAGAAAATGGTAGGTGTTCAGTTCTTGCCACATCGCATACTTTAGAGATGTCAAAGGGCCGGGCTTGGGCCGGCCCAGCCCAAGCCCATCGGGCCTGCCGTGGGGCCGGGCCAGCGGGGCTGCCAACCGGGCCGGGCCGGGCCTGCCGAAGGCAAACCTAGGCCCAGTCCAGGCCCTAGGCCCAATATCTAGGGTCGGGCTTGGGCCGGGCCCGGGCCCTTTTTTTTTTTAATTCAATTTTAAAAAAAGTAACCTAATCTTATTCAATTTTAAATTTCATCTCTATGCAATATTCATCTCTAGGCAATTTCATCTCTAGGCAATTTTAAATTTCATCTCTAGGATTGAGGACTTGTTCGATTTTATTCAATTTTTTGTTATTCAATTTTAAATTTCATCTCTAGGTAATATTCACAATTTAACGAACCTAATCTTTATCCTTTTATTTCATTATAAGTAATATACATATATATGTATGTATGTATATACATATTTATTTGTTAGCCATTATATTTTTTATTATATGTTAAACATTTTCATACTCTTCTTGGTGAGCTTTATTAATAAAATCTTAACACATAACAATTTATATAGAAAAATAATAAATGTATTCATAGGCCCTCCTCCTTTTATCCGGGCTTGGGACCGGCTGCTTGTAAACAAACAGGCGAAGTTACCTATTTTTTTATATATACGAAAATATATATATCTTGCTTGTAAAAATTTATTTTATATATATGGAAAAAAAGTATATTTTGTGAAAAAATTTATTCTTAAAATTCTAACAATCAAAATAATAATGCATGTCTATCCAAAATATCAGCAATCAAAGATCAAGAAATCTGCAACGTCAACCAAAAGGATCAAAAGAGGAAAATAAAAATAAATTACCTAATCATCCAGAAGTACTTCAATATCCGAGTCACTGCTCTTCCTATCATCAATCGGTTTATCTTGCTCGCGGTATTTCGCATCAAGATAATCCTTCCAACATACACATAGCTCGAGCGACTCGGGGTTAAGACGACTCCTCCTGTCATCCAAAACCCTCCCGCTGGCTGAAAATGCCGACTCTGAAGCAACCGTGGAGGCTTGCACTGGCAGTACATCCCGTGCAATTTGGGATAAAGTTTTATACATGTTTTGATTTTGTTTCCAAAAATTTAACAAATTAAAATTAACATGTTCTTGCCTTGATAAATCAGAATAATGATCAGTATTTGCATATACACCAATCTCATTAAAAGAGGAAAAAGTATACGAACCTGCCGAATTAGAAGTACCTTCACCTGGTAGTTGTCTTGCTACTAGATGTTCAAAGCCCTGAAGGTATGGCGCATAATACCTCTCAACAGTGGATGATGATGTAGCTCGCCCGCGCACGTCAGCAGAATTACGATAGACGTTGAACAAGTCCTCAAACCTCTTGCTTACTTTTGCTGTGAATGCGGTTGTCTCCTCTGCTGTGTAGCACATTAATTTCGATATCTCTTGTATCGAGGCGTTCACGCCATGCAACTTTAACCTAGGATCTAAACAAGTAGCCACAGTAAAAATAGCAGGCAGTTTACTCCAATATTTATTAAATTTTTGATCCATCACTTTTACTATTTCCTTAAAAGGTCCTATATATCTCCATTTTGTTAACATTGTAGCCATCTTCAGAATTTCTATTACAGCGAGAGGAGAGGTGGGATAGTACGTACCAGACAATAAATTGGTAGACGTGTAGAATACCTCCAAAAATTCAGCTAGGTATGTGGCCATCTGCCATTCCTCTTGAGTTGGCAAGCCGGCTGGGAACTGGGTTAGTAGAAAATGCGTATAGACTTCTCGGTATGCCAGAATGTGTAAAAGCATGTGGTATGTAGAGTTCCACCTGTGGACCACATCTGTAACTGCTCTCCTGCGAGGCATATTATATTGAACACACAACGTTTTAAATTGTTGTGTTCTCGGACTCGAGCTATTAACATACGCTGTCATACCCCTCATTTTGAGAAGAATATCTCCTGCAGCAGCTAAACCATCTTGAACAATTAAATTAATAATGTGACAAACACAGCGAACATGAAATAATTCACCGTTAAGTACAGGTTGAAGCGTCTCCTTTAAAGCTGCAACAGCAACTTTATTATTAGAAGCATTATCAAAACTAACACTCATAATCTTATCCTTAATTTTAAATGTGGTGCATGCTTTTAATATAAGAATAGCAATGTTCATTCCATCGTGCGGATAAGGGAAGTGCTCGAAAGCGATGATTCTCTTGTGCATAACCCAATCTACATCAATCCAATGAGCGGTCACACAAGAATAACTAACAAAAGTATAAGGAGATTGCCAAATATCAGAAGTAAGACTAACTTTACCTTCAAATTTATCGAAACGGATAGTTTCGATAAATTGGATAGTTTGTAGGGGTATTTTGGTCTTTTGTGAAGTTTCTAAAATCTATAAATTCACACCATTTCTCTCTAATTTTTCACACCAATCTTCTTACTCTCTCTTACCTAAACATTCTATATTTCTACAAGCTTTGCTACTATTTTCCTCTCCAATTACTACTCTTGCTAATTACTACTAGTATTTACTAATTAGTACTCTTGTTTATTAATTACTAGTCTTGCTAAATTCTTTTTAATTACTAACTCTCTAATATTTGTTACTCGTTCATTCTTTTAATTGTTATTTCTTATTACTACTCTTATACTTGTGTATTTAGTTACTCTTACAAAGTTTAGCTCGAAATATGGCTGGATTATTGAAGAAAATGAGGCGTGCATCGTCATCACGAAAAACATCATCATCATCGCAAGCACCACCACCAGCACAAGCGCCAGCGCCACGGCCATCACAAACACCAATCCAAGCACCAACACAACCATTCGTTCCTGGACGAATGAGTACAGGCTGTATGATAGATACCCAAGCCAATTGGGAGTTCAATCAAAACATTCCAGATTTTGAATACACGCCTGATGAAGACCCCCCGCATTATAGTCAAGGACGCAGCTCGGTTGGCGAAGCTACTACTCCGTGGCATAATCTCAACCCTATGCCTGGTCATGATGAAGAAGGGCCGAGCAATGCCTCCGGTAATGAGCCAGAAGTCCAAAAGGGAAAAAAAGAAAGCCGAGTGTTGGAATCATTTCGATGTAGTTATGGTGGACGGCATCCGAAAAGCTCGATGTAAGTACTGCGCTAAATTATTTTCGTCTGGTAGTGGTAATGGACATCTTAACAGGCATTACCCTCTGTGTGCACCTCGACAAGGCCACGTCGAACCTACCCAAACGCAGTTATCTTTTGACGGTAAGTTATTTGTTTATAATCAGCGAGAGCAAAGAGACGGTCTCGCTGAATTTGTTATTCATGATGAACAAGCCTTTTCTTTTGCCGATAATCCTAAGCACTCTAGATATATGAACACATACGTTCAACCTTTGTACAAAAAGGTTCATAGAAACACAACTAGATCCGATGCACTCCGACAGTACAATGCTGCTAAAGCACGCCTTATCGATTATTTCGATAAATTTGAAGGTAAAGTTAGTCTTACTTCTGATATTTGGCAATCTCCTTATACTTTTGTTAGTTATTCTTGTGTGACCGCTCATTGGATTGATGTAGATTGGGTTATGCACAAGAGAATCATCGCTTTCGAGCACTTCCCTTATCCGCACGATGGAATGAACATTGCTATTCTTATATTAAAAGCATGCACCACATTTAAAATTAAGGATAAGATTATGAGTGTTAGTTTTGATAATGCTTCTAATAATAAAGTTGCTGTTGCAGCTTTAAAGGAGACGCTTCAACCTGTACTTAATGGTGAATTATTTCATGTTCGCTGTGTTTGTCACATTATTAATTTAATTGTTCAAGATGGTTTAGCTGCTGCAGGAGATATTCTTCTCAAAATGAGGGGTATGACAGCGTATGTTAATAGCTCGAGTCCGAGAACACAACAATTTAAAACGTTGTGTGTTCAATATAATATGCCTCGCAGGAGAGCAGTTACAGATGTGGTCCACAGGTGGAACTCTACATACCACATGCTTTTACACATTCTGGCATACCGAGAAGTCTATACGCATTTTCTACTAACCCAGTTCCCAGCCGGCTTGCCAACTCAAGAGGAATGGCAGATGGCCACATACCTAGCTGAATTTTTGGAGGTATTCTACACGTCTACCAATTTATTGTCTGGTACGTACTATCCCACCTCTCCTCTCGCTGTAATAGAAATTCTGAAGATGGCTACAATGTTAACAAAATGGAGATATATAGGACCCTTTAAGGAAATAGTAAAAGTGATGGATCAAAAATTTAATAAATATTGGAGTAAACTGCCTGCTATTTTTACTGTGGCTACTTGTTTAGATCCTAGGTTAAAGTTGCATGGCGTGAACGCCTCGATACAAGAGATATCGAAATTAATGTGCTACACAGCAGAGGAGACAACCGCATTCACAGCAAAAGTGAGCAAGAGGTTTGAGGACTTGTTCAACGTCTATCGTAATTCTGCTGACGTGCGCGGGCGAGCTACATCATCATCCACTGTTGAGAGGTATTATGCGCCATACCTTCAGGGCTTTGAACATCTAGTAGCAAGACAACTACCAGGTGAAGGTACTTCTAATTCGGCAGGTTCGTATACTTTTTCCTCTTTTAATGAGATTGGTGTATATGCAAATACTGATCATTATTCTGATTTATCAAGGCAAGAACAGGTTAATTTTAATTTGTTAAATTTTTGGAAACAAAATCAAAACATGTATAAAACTTTATCCCAAATTGCACGGGATGTACTGCCAGTGCAAGCCTCCACGGTTGCTTCAGAGTCGGCATTTTCAGCCAGCGGGAGGGTTTTGGATGACAGGAGGAGTCGTCTTAACCCCGAGTCGCTCGAGCTATGTGTATGTTGGAAGGATTATCTTGATGCGAAATACCGCGAGCAAGATAAACCGATTGATGATAGGAAGAGCAGTGACTCGGATATTGAAGTACTTCTGGATGATTAGGTAATTTGTTTTTATTTTCCTCTTTTGATCCTTTTGGTTGACATTGCAGATTTCTTGATCTTTGATTGCTGATATTTTGGATAGACATGCATTATTATTTTGATTGTTAGAATTTTAAGAATAAATTTTTTCACAAAATATACTTTTTTTCCATATATATAAAATAAATTTTTACAAGCAAGATATATATTTTTTCGTATATATAAAAAAATAGGTAACTTCGCCTGTTTGTTTACAAGCAGCCGGTCCCAAGCCCGGATAAAAGGAGGAGGGCCTATGAATACATTTATTATTTTTCTATATAAATTGTTATGTGTTAAGATTTTATTAATAAAGCTCACCAAGAAGAGTATGAAAATGTTTAACATATAATAAAAAATATAATGGCTAACAAATAAATATGTATATACATACATACATATATATGTATATTACTTATAATGAAATAAAAGGATAAAGATTAGGTTCGTTAAATTGTGAATATTACCTAGAGATGAAATTTAAAATTGAATAACAAAAAATTGAAAAAAATCGAACAAGTCCTCAAACCTAGAGATGAAATTTAAAATTGCCTAGAGATGAATATTGCCTAGAGATGAAATTGCCTAGAGATGAATATTGCATAGAGATGAAATTTAAAATTGAATAAGATTAGGTTACTTTTTTTAAAATTGAATTAAAAAAAAAAGGGCCCGGGCCCGGCCCAAGCCCGGCCCTAGATATTGGGCCTAGGGCCAGGGCCTGGACTGGGCCTAGGTTTGCCTTCGGCAGGCCCGGCCCGGCCCGGCCCGGTTGGCAGCCCCGCTGGCCCGGCCCCGGCCCGGCCCCGATGGGCTTGGCCTGGGCCGGCTTGGGCCGGCCCTTTGACATCTCTAAATTGAAGGCCTGGTCCAGGCCCAGGCCCCAAGCCCGTTGTGCTGGGGCCGCTACTGTTCATGGACGGGGCCGGGCCGGGTCGGGCCAGCCCGCGGGCCGCCCGGCCCGTTTGACAACTCTAGCATACTTGTACACTTTATTTG
The DNA here is from genome assembly GCA_033070095.1 of Escallonia herrerae. Lineage (NCBI taxonomy): Eukaryota > Viridiplantae > Streptophyta > Magnoliopsida > Escalloniales > Escalloniaceae > Escallonia > Escallonia herrerae. The sequence continues at coordinate 379,902 of JAVXUP010000358.1, forward strand.
GTTTAAACGTACTTCTACACTGATTCGACATATACCATCTCTCGGTTTATGGGGGAAAAATGGACATGATGCCGTTGTGAAAGTACGTAACGGGCAACTTATGTGTATGCAACGGGAGGAAGTTGCCCAGGGCATAACATCCATGAATTCATTATCAGGCTTAGTTGTGTAGATTGGTGAAAATGAACCAAAAGATGATGTTCAGAGGAGTACCATTACTACAAAGTATTGTCTTCATCTACTTATAAAGATTAACAACATGCAGAGCCAAAACACTAAGTGGTATCTATGAATCAAATGCCAATGTACTCTTATCATTGCTACAACGCATACTGTTAAGAATCGTGAATCACTGTTCTCGTTAATAGAATTTAACCAACCAGGCTACCATATGCGTCGACCCACATTAAATTACTCAATTTTGCCATGTGTCGAAGAACCGAATTGATCAAAAGAGGTGAAGTACTCGTAGTTAGAGCCCAATGTCGGCTCAAGCATTAGGCTCAACTACGACAACAACTTATAAGAACTCAGCATTTTCTCATCCTCCTCCTGTTATAAAACTGGAACCCCGTGTATCTGGGAATTACAAACAGAATTCATGTACCCAACTTGAACCAATAACAAAGAAGGCGAAGTTAGCAAACATGAGAAACAGTCAAAATCCATTGAAGAAAACAACAACCTACAGCGCACACACACACAACCATGAGATTTGGTCCAGTAAACTAACTTTCTTAGAGCCAACAGTCTTGGTAGAGGATGGGATGGGCTTCTGGGTAGCCATGGATTGGACCAGCACTGCCATGCCTTTCTCCTTTCACTTCTTCTCACTCTTACTTGACTTTGCTTTCTAAGTATCAGACGTATCAGCTTTGAGTGATGGAAAAGGGAGGCTTGATAGATTGGAAACTTGTTGTTTTCTTAGTATCAAACGTATATCCACGTGTCAGCAATTGTGTGGTAACTCCTTTGCCCTTCTTACAAAAATTAAAATAAATAAATACTTCTCCTCCACTTGTTGACATATATAAATGGGTTTGTTTGGAGGCAGGATACTATTATCCTCCGTCAAGAGTTGTGTTATTCCCGGAAAAGGGTTGATTGCAAAGAATCACCTTGTCACACCTCTGGATTCATTTTTGGCAGTGACTTCTGGCGGTTATTGTGTTGCATCCGTACAACTCAATTGATGGTGTGTGAAACACACGACCTTGAAAAATGTGTTTTGGAAAGATTAATATGTTATCGTGTATGTTTATCATATTTGTTTTGTTTTTTTATTTTTATAATTTTCGTATTCAATTAGAAAATAGACCCTCGTGTACTTTTATCATTTTCACTAAAAAAAACGTCAGTTACTTTTTCTTACATTGGATTGAGTTTTGATGAAAAAAAATTAAAAACACCACGGAGGTGTTTTCAGTTTTTTGTCACTATTTGAGCAATTTTTCCAAAACAAAAAATGGTAAAAGTAAACAAAAGAAAGAATCTTCCCTACCCAAGACCAACCCTAGCTGCCACCGTTCTCCCTTAACCACCACCAACTTAGATCGTCCCCAGTAATATCATAGGTAACAATCCATAATCTACAACCAAAACCCACTGCCCCTCTCATTGTCATCACCGGGTTGCCGGCTCTTTCCCTTTCTTCAAACTCCCACTGCCGATGTGTAACGTCCTAGAAATCCGGAGCTCGCCGCCCTGAACTCTCGGGTCATTAACCTACCGGATCATCTCAAACCTGTCAAATCTGTTCACAAACACATACTTCAAACCATTTAATCCAATACTATCTCAAAATTCTTCAAACACAAGCTTACAAGGCTGCTCAATCTTAAACTGTTAAAACCCAAGTTCCTTACAACTCGAGTCCATATGAAATACGGTGACAGTACTGATCAATGTAAGGGTCTCACTATACTGTAGTGGCGGCTAACCGGAACCTCACATAGACTCTGACCCATTCCTGAACCTGCTACAAGTTATCATCACCTGCAGAAGGGAGCCAAACGAAGCGTGAGCTTTTGAAAGCTCTGTAAGGTCGCAAAAGGACTACAAAAAGATTACAACACGGTTTTCGAGAATCCAAGCAACGATGAGTCCCAAAACACCTTGAAAGATCAAAATCCAATAATATTCAAAATGATCAAAATTCATCAGAAATAAAATATCAAAACTGCCAAATACAATCACGACGGGTTCCAAAACGATCAGCAAAAGATTCTTTTCAAGTCATCAATTTCAAGATACGATAATGATTTTTTAAAGGATTTCAAAACGTACACAATCATCTGAGACAGTTCTTTTCAAAATACACTGAAGATTTTCCAAAAAGATTTTAACACGAGCACAAATTATTTCAGAGAATACTTTCAAGTCATTTCTGTAACAGTCACGGTAATATACAGAGCAGTCATTTTTGCAACAGTTACAACAATATACAGAGCAGATAAAATCAAAATCAATGTTGATCCTGAGCGATTGCAATGCCATTCTGACAAGCTAACAAAGTGTACACATGCATGATGTACCAGAATATAATTACTAGTCGCATTGGGTACCAACCTGCGTTTTATGAAGGATTCAGACCAGCCTTATACCGCCTCCCCACAGAACAGATACCCAGGTCAACACAGAAAAAATAACAATATCAATGAGCATTAACATAAGCTCAATTCACCAAAATCAGATCGGATTTTAATAACTAAAATATACCAAAATAAGTCATCATTCAGAATTACAAAAGAAAATCACAAATAAACAGCAAAATGATTGCGAATAGTTATCGAGTTTAGGCACAACAATTCAAAAAAATGGATACAGACAATTATCAGCGTGCAATAACATGCAAGTATCACAAGATTTCCAGATAATCGACTTAGGTTTAATATTAGGGTTTTCTGGGCAATAATATGTTGATATCAATTCACAATTCAGATTTTGACATTAGCCATAAATGTATCAAGGAGTACTTATGAGTACGATCAAAATAAGGGTTCAGACGAAAGTACTTACTCAGGATTCAAAAAGAATCCCTTACTTGGATCCTCAGCTAGCTTATCCTAACCAGAAGTCTTTATCTTTATCCTAAACAGCATGATCAAATCATCAGAACATAGTTTATAGCACAATATTGTAACTTATTACGGACTCACACATACTCCTAAAATGAACCTCCCTCATCGCGTATGTAAAAGTACCAAAACGCCCCTCTCGGACTTAAATCACTCAAACGGTCTTTACGTATGCAGAATCACTAAAATAAAGCTTTACATATGTGAATTTATGCAAAATACCTTTCTTAGGTCAAATTACCAAAATGCCCCTGTGGGTTTCCGGCACCGAACAAATCTAAAAAAAATCTTAAATTGTCATTTTAAGCATCATGGTATCATTTCTAGCCTAAAATGTATTTTAAAGAATTTTGTCCGAAAATTCCGAATCGGTGTCCGAACCGAGCGTTAAAAGGCCAGTTTCGGAAAAATATCTATCGGCCTCAGAATGACACTAAATTTTAGACAATGAGTTATCAAAGTAAATTTTCTGTTTAATTGGTGCCCTAACTAAGCATCCTTCGCGGACACCGAAAAATTCTAGAGCGTAGGTCTTGTAAAAAAAATTTGGGGTTACAGTTTTGTATTTTGCCTAATTTTGGCCATAGCTATTTATAAAATTTTGTGAAAAATTGCTTAAATTAATTTCCTAACTTTAGCGATAATTACATATATTATTTAGATTGAGACACATACTAGAACACCTTTTCCGCACACACCTTCTCTGCACTTGACTGCAACACATTTTTACACACAAAACCTCACGAACTCACACAGATTCACCACCCCCACATTCCAAACACTAGAATACTCCACTCCCTTTCATACACACACACACACACACACACACACACACACACACATCAAACACTCAGATCACACAAATAAACTCATTGCATGGCCATGAACACACACCCACCACCTACAACACACATTCCAACTCAATACACACATCCCTTTCTCAATCACCCTGGAAACCCATGATTTCACCTCACATCTTCCTAACACACACAAACATCATATCCTCTAGACACACCATTAAACTATCCAAAAACACACACACACACACACACACACACACACACACTCGCCCGCAACACTGCCGCCGTAGCAGCAGTGTTCTTCACCCACTCAACACAGCTTAATCACACACGTACATACGTATTTACACTTTAAAAAATGCACACAAAATTCCTAACACACACGGACTGCAATTCCCCACCCATCCATGAGCAATCCACTGCTCGAAGCTAAACACACACAGAACACAACAAGCACACCCACGCTACACACGCAGAAACACCACTGCTCTCACGGTTTCACACACTAAAAACACACATCAATTTGAAGACAGTGAAAGGGGAAGTAATGCCTTCGAATTTGGCACTAATTCTTCTCCTTTCTTCCTCTGGTTTCCCCTCAATTTTCTTTTCTTCTTCCCTACTCTGTTTTTTTTCCTTTTCTATTACTGATCTCTCTCTCTCTCTCTTTCTCTCTTCCCCCTTTCTCTTCCTTCTTTTGCCAAAGTCCTTATCCAAATCAAATCCCAAAGTCATTATCCAAATCCAATATTTAATAGTGTATCTAGCTTAGTCATGCAAGCTAGTTGGTGGTGGCACACCCTAAAAACATGATTTCTAAATAAATTTTATGAAATTATAAAAGACAGCCAAACTTTACTTAATTATGAAACAAACCCCATATTATGTATAATTGCATTCAAGTCCCAAAATTATTCTATTCATTCTCAATTTAATTAAACATCACCGAAAAAATATACACTAGCATTCATTTTATTATTTTTCATCACTAAAATCATAGTTTACAGTTATGCACACAAAGTCTTCCAAAATTACAAAAAAAAAAAATCCCAAGATTTCAAAAATTATGTATTTACCGCAAAATTCTTTTTAAGCTCCAATACACTAGTAATACCCGGGCATTGCCTAAAACTACCGTCAGTTAATTTTCGGAATCCAGTTGGTTATTTTAAGCGACTCATGAAGTTTGAGGTATTACATTCTTTCCCCCTTATAAAAATTTCGTCATCGAAATCGAAATTTGCTTGTGGATATCCCATCATTTCTAACATCTATGTATTTCGCTTCTGTTGCAGAACTCTGACAACTATCTCATAGTAGCTAAGCTACCTCTGACTTTTGCACCCAGATTCTCGCCCCACGAATACCTAGATGCAACTGTTGAAATCCAAATCATAACACTAAATTAAAACCCTGCTGGGTGATCACTTCACTCTAACTATTCCAGCACTTCATGAATGATGACCTAACGGGTGCAAAACCCACTGAGCAGAACCCACACGGCTCCAAATTTCATGCATACCCAACGTATTATGTCAACCTCTAATACGACAGACTTCTCCTATCTTATGCTGATACTACACCAGAGATCCCATCAGTTGCACAATTTACTTATGACTGTTAGCTCAACTATAAGATCAAGGCATACTAAAGTACTAAACGATGGTCCCACCTGACCTGCGGTTTACCAAGGCTAACATGGGTAAGGTAACTAATTCATATATGTACTTACACCTCGCAATCACTAACAGAGATAATCAATCAAGACAAAAAGATTTAGCCACCCGACTTTTGCTGCACACTCTAATATGTCAAAACAATGAGTCTGAATTGTTGTCCAGGTTGTCACCGAGAGACGTGTTATCTCAACATAGCTACGTACTGCATACCTATGATTCTGCATACACTTCACAGAAAGATGAAAAACTATAACCACTATGGTCATGCTGCGCGATCTGGTGTCTTAAATCAAATAGGTCTAAACTATTACCGGAATCATTTCAGAGAGATGTGTTATCTTAACACAATGCGAAATATGATTTTGCACTCACATGCCTTGCACTTCCACTAAAGTTTAAAGCTCAAAATTATCATACCACTTTTAATTTATAGTCACATTATTTACAAAAAATCTTAGTCTTATCCTTCAATCATCTATTTCAGTTAAACCGTTAAGATCTTTCGATTCCAAAAGCATATAACCAGCGGTCTATCTTATACCGAATCATCAAATAACTTTTTCAAACCTAATCCACACTCCCAGAGTCTATTCTTGCTCACAGATTATCTGAGGCTTAGGATTCTACTTAACCTCATATCCAGGTAGGGGGAACTATACCAATAATTATTACAATAATAACAATCATGCAATCAAACACACAAAAATTCTTTAACAAAAATCATGCGTATTGGATCTCGGGGTTCACAACAAAATTTCGTGACATTCTAGAAGAAACGACAGACACAGAGATGATGATATAGATCTGACAAAGTAAGGTCAACACAACGACTCGGAACAATCAAAATCGGAAGGAATTATTGGTCCTTAATAAGATTCGTAGCTTTCCCATAGCCAGTGGGTCAGATACTACCCCATCAAGTCCAAATAGATTCAAAGGAACATATAGATATCTCGGAAAGGGATAAGATGACTTAGCATGAATGACATCTTCTCTAACGTCTCAGGTAAGCTGACATTCAATTAAGTCGCACTTGAGTTCAATATGCAAAAGAATGAATCAGATGACAGAGCAAAATTCAAAATCCTTTCTTGTACCCTTAAACCAAAATTTTCAATCCTAACACCAGTCATTTTCCAAACACTATTCTTACTCATAAATCAAATCACCAACTTAACTACTGCTCATACCTTATAAACTTTTCGGCCTAATCCCAAAACTGTACCCTCAAGTTTGCCCCAAGTACAGCTTTAGTACCTAAGTTTGAAGGTGTGCCAAAGAAGTACCTAACTTTTAAAAAGCGTACCAAATCAGTACCTCACCTGAAGGAGGATGGATGCCATTAGAAAGTCAGAGGGATATGACTGTCATTATGAAAAAAGACATAAAGCATGTCCATGTGGCCATGTGATCCGTCCTTTTTTATGTTTTCAATGCATTTTAATTATTTAATCAATTTCTTCTTCTTCCCTTCTCTCTCTCTCTCTCTCTTTCTCTCTCTGACCTATCTTCTTCTTCCCAATGCTTTCAGATTGAACCGAAAAGCTAAAAATCCAGATGACCTATCTTCTATCTCTGACCTATTTTCTTTTAAATATTTACAGCTACTGTTCAATTGCCAAAATATTCTAGCCATCTTTTTCTTGTTAGATCTGCCATGTCTCTCTCCATTCTTCTATATCTTCTCTATTCCTTCACCACCACTGTACCACCACAATTACCAATGACCCAACACCATTTCCATAATCACCGCTGCCCAAACAATATAATCGCCACCACTGTGGGGTTGCGGAGGAACCCTAGGTAGATCGGACCTATAAAACAATCAAACAAGAAATTAAATTAGATGAATAAAGTAAGTCAGATTTGGGGAAAATATGTGCAAGAAAGCAATGAAAGGAGAATTAGGGCTTATGGTTTGATTTGATTCAAGCTTTGATTACTTTGCTGGGATTCTGCTGTGGTTGGTGGAGCGAGGGATATGAGCGTGAAGAACACTAGGAAAGGGAAACATATGGAGGTTTTCTCCATTGTTGAACTTGTAAGGAGCTAGGGTTTGTTAGTGGTTCTTGAAAGGTCTGAGGTAAAGGCCTAGAGAGAGAAACAGTGGTGTTGCAGAGTGTGAGTGTGTGTCTGTCTGTGTGTGTGTGTGAGAGTGAGAGAGAGGGGGAGAGAGATAGAGAGAGAGTTTTTGTTTTTTTGTGATTAAATTAAGAAAATAAAAAATCAAACGGTTATGACGTTGCCACGTGTCCTTAAGAAATTGTGAAAATGACGGCCCATGTGGCCACGTGGACAGGCTTATGTTAATTTTTTTTAAAATGACAGTCCTACCCCTCTGACTTTCTAATGGCATCCGTTGTCCGTCAGCTTAGGTACTGCTTTAGTACGTTTTCTAAAAGTTGGGTACTAAAGCTGTACTGGAGGTAAACTTGAAGGTACAGTTTTGGGATTAGGCCAAACTTTCCAAATACGACTAGGGTTTCCCCTGGTAATACACGGATGTGTGATTAGAAAATCACCAATTCATACCTAGTACGATATCACAATCCTAAACAACAAAAGAAACGAGGTTCAAAGAAGGATCTCTATCCCAAACATAGACTGTACAATCACGGAGAATCACAAAACAGTCAAAGACTCTCAAACAGGGTACGTATCACAAGATCAGTTCCTAAAGATGGGTTGTCGCCCTCGATGCTATGCAAAAGTAAGGGATACCAAAGAATATTTTGTTCCAGAATCAAACATCATCCGAGCTTCTAATGGGTTAACTTGTTGTGTACCTGACACCATGGTATCGGGTGTAGCAACACCCTGAGCGGACTTTGAATAAAGTCTAGCTAATGTCCTGAGCCTCTGCTCCTGCTGGACTTGAGATTGGTGAGTCTGCCCCTGTCGACCTTGTCCTCTTCCCTGACGAGGACCTCTACTTATTGATGCACTAGTTATAGTTTTGGGACAGTAAGTTAACTGATTATTTCCCACAATTGGATAGCTTCGAACCTGATGCTCCACACTGCCACACCTGAAGCACCCACCGGTGACTCTGTAGCATGGCCTAAAGCCATGATACTTCCTGCACATAACGCATGGGGTGTCCGGAGAAGTTGACCTGCCACCCTGACCAGAACTTTGTATAGGTCAAACTTCGAAACTCCGCGATGGTTCAACTCTAGTACTCTGAACTGATCAAGCGCCTTCACCCTGCGTTTATCTAAATCTTATATTATGTTTCGATTAAATTTCAAAACTCTATCTAGATCTCAGAATCACCGAACCGAAGTGGGCCTGAATCCCTAATTTTGCCCTAACCTTTAGGCTTGGGCACTGTACTGTGCCGACTGTAAAAACTTTTGGCTGACGACTGTCAGCTCCTACAATTTCGTTCGGGAAAAATTCTTACTTATGTATCTTCAAAACCGGGGATAAGATCCCTGCTCAACTTATACAAACCTATTGGAATCTCATCTATCGGGCACCCCAGGCCCTCCATACTATCTCCACTGCCAGAGCTTCAAATTCTGATCGTACGGATATAATAAATAGTTATCAGGGTTATACCAACACGGGTATAAAGAACAACACAATGACAAGTCAAAGGTAGACTTCTTAACTCTACCATTATCCTACCCCGCTCTCGTTAACTAGAATTCAATTCCACAGAATCGTAGTACCTACACTCGATGGTTTCATGCCTAAAGAATCATATGACTATACCCTTAATTTCACAGGACCGAATTGTTCTGATACCAACTATAACGTCCCAGAAATTTAGAGCTCCGTCGCCCCGAACTCCCGAGTCGTTAACCCACCGGATCACCTCAAACCTGTGAAATCTGTTCACTAACACATACTTCGAACCATTTAATCCAATACTATCTCAAAATTCTTCAAACACAAGCTTACAAGGCTTCTCAATCTTAAATTGCTAAAACCCAAGTTCTTTACAACTCGAGTCCATATGAAACACGATGACAGTATCGACCAACGCAGAGGTCTCACTATACTGTAGTAGCGGCTTACCAGAACCTCACACAGACTCTTAACCCATTCCCGAACCTGCTATAGCTTATCATCATCTACAGAAGAGAGCCAAACGAAGGGTGAGCTTTTGAGTGCTCCGTAAGGTCATAGAAGGACTACAAAAAGATTACAACATGATTTTCGAGAATCCAAGCAACAATGAATCCCAAAACACTTTGAACGATCAAAATCCAATGATTTCCAAAATGATAAAAATTCATTAGAAATAAAATTCCAAAACTGCCAAATACAATCACGACGGGTTCCAAAACAATCAACAAAAGATTCTTTTCAAGTCATCAATTTCAAGATATGATGATGATTTTTAAAGGATTTCAAAACGTACACAATCATTTGAGACGATTCTTTTCAAAATACAGTGAAGATTTTTTTAAAAAGATTTTAACATGAGTACAAATTATTTCAGAGAATACTTTCCAGTCATTTCTGTAACAGTCACGGTAATATACAGAACAGTCATTTTTGTAACAGTTACAGCAATATACAGAGTAGATAAAATCAAAATCAATGTTGATCCTGGGCGATTGCAATGCCATTCCAGCAAGCTAACAGAGTGTACACATGCATGATGATGTACCAAAATATAATTACTAGTCTCATTGGGAACTAGCCTGCGTTTCATGCGGGATTCAGACCAGCCTTATACCGCCTCCCTACAGAACAGATACCCAAGTCAACATAGAAAAATCAACAATAACAATGAGCAATAACATAAGATCAATTCACCAAAATCAGATCGGATTTTAATAACAAAAATATACCGAATTAAGTCATCATTCAGAATTACAAAAGAAAATCACAAATAAACAGCAAAACGATTGCAAATAGTTATCGAGTTTAGCGCAACAATTTGAAAAAATGGATACAAACAATTATCAAATTGCTCAACATGCAATGACAGGTGAGCATCACATGATTTTCAAATAATCGACTCAGGTTCAATATTAGGATTTTCTGGGCAATAACATGTTGAAATCAGTACACAATTCAGATTTCAGCATTAGCCATAAATGTATCAAGGAGTACTTATGACTACGAGTTATCAAAACAAGGGTTCAGATGAAAGTCCTTACCCAGGGTTCAGATAGAATCCTTTACCTGGATCCGCAGCTTGCTTATCCTAACCGGAAGTCTTTAACTTTATCCTAAACGGAATGATCAAATCATCAGAACATAGTCTACAACACATTATTATAACTTATTATGGACTCACACATGCTCCCAAAATGAACCTCACTCACCGCTTTTGTAAAATTACAAAAATGCCCCTCAGGTGTAAAATTACCAAAAAGCCCCTCTTGGACTTAAATCACCCAAACGGCCTTCCCGTAAGCAGAATCACTAAAATAAGCTTCCCATATGTGAATTTATGCAAAAATACCTTTCTTAGGTCAAATTACCAAAATACCCCTTTAGATGGCAAATTACCAAAATGCCCCTGTGGGTTTCCGGTATCGAAAAAAATCCCAAAACATCTTAAAATGCCATTTTAAGCATCCTGGTATCATTTATGGCCTAAAATGTATTTTAAAGAACTTTGCCCAAAAATCCCAAACTGTTGTCCGGACCGAGTGTTAAAAGGTCAGTTTCGAAAAAAATACGTATCGACCTCAGAATGGCTCGAAATTTTAGATGATGAGTCATCAGAGTAAAATAGGGTTTTCATAAAATTTTCAAATTAAAATAATTTGGTTTACTAGGTTAAATAATCCATTATTTCTGTTTAATCGGTGCCCTAACTTGCATCATTTGCGAATACCGAAAATTTCCAAAAAATTTCAGAGTGTAGGTCTCGTAAACATATTGGGGGTTACAGTTTTTGCACTTTGTCTAATTTTGGCCCTAGCTATTTATAAAAATTTATGAAAAACTGCTTAAATTAATTTCCTATCTTTAGCGTAATTACATATACTATTCAGATTGAGATACACTAGAACAACTTTTCCGCACACACCTCCCCCCTCACTTGACTGCTACACATTTTCACACACGACACCTCACGAACTCACACAGATTCACCACCCCCACATACCAAACACTAGAATACTCCACTCCCTTTCACACACACACACACACACACACACACACTAATGCAATCAAACACTCAGATCACACACATAAACTCACTGCACGCCCATGAACATGTACACACCCACCACCTGTAACACACGTTCCAACACACACACACACACACACACACCCTTTCTCAATCACCCTGGAAACCCACGATTTCACCTCACATCTTCCTAACAGACACAAACATCATACCCCCTAGACATACCATTAAACTGTCCAAAAACACACACTCGCCCGCAACACTGCTGACGTAGCAGCAGTGTTCTTCACCCACTCAACACCGCTTAATCACACACATACATACGTATTTACACTTTGAAAATGCACACAAAAAATTCCTAACACACATGAACTGCAAGTCCCCACCCGTCCACGAGCAATCCACTGCTTTGAAGCTAAACACACACACAGAACACAACAAACACACTGACGCTACACACGCAGAAACACCACTGCCCTCACGGTTTCACACACTAAAAACTCACATCAATTTGAAGATAGTGAAGGGGAAGGAATACCTTCGAATTTGGCACTAATTCTTCTCCTTTCTTCTTCTGATTTCCCCATAGTTTTCTTTTCTTCTTCCCTGCTCTGTTTTTTTTTCCTTTTCTTTTACTGATCTCTCTCGCTCTTTCTCCCCCTTTTCTCTCTTCCTTTCTTTGCCGAAGTCCTTATCCAAATCAAATCCCAAAGTCATTATCCAAATCCAATATTTAATAGTTTATCTAGCTTAGTCATGCAAGCTAGTAGGTGGTGGCACACCCTAAAAACATGATTACTAAATAAATTTATAAAATTATAAAAGACACCCAAACTTTACTTAGTTATGAAACAAACCCCATATTTTGTGTAATTACATTCAAGTCCCAAAATTATTCTAATCATTCTCAATTTAATCAAACATCACTAAAAATATACACCAGCATTCATTTTATTATTTTTCATCACTAAAATCATAGTTTACAGTTATGCCCCAAAAACTTTTCAAAATTACAAAATTGGCTCCAAGATTTCAAAAATTATGTTTTTACCGCAAAATTCTTTTAAGCTCCAATACGCTAGTAATACTCGGGCATTGCCCAAAAGTACCGTCCGTTAATTTTCGGAGTCTGGATGGTTGTTTTAACCCACCCGAAGTTTGGGGTATTACACGCTGCCCCGATCACCACATCTTTATACCTAACAAACGATCTCATAACTATTTCCCCTCACCAACACCACTGGAGGCCATCGCCTTCCTTTGCATCTTAGATTTATTTTTACAACCGTCGTTAACATCCACCCCTGTCCATTGCCAACCCAACCCCATCCACCACCGCCAGATCTGGTTCGAGCATTGTAGATCTGATTAACTTCGAAACCTAATTATTACGGTTTCGGGACAATTGGCAATAAATGGTGGAACTCATGCCTTGTAAAGGATAAATAAAAACATTTTTGATATTCTTGTAAGGTTTTTGAAGGATGTAGCACAATTAGTGTGATATCTCATATCGGATGTGGGATAATTTATGATTGTCCTTATAAGACCCTGCTTATAAACTCACAAATACCTACTTGGTTAGCCCTTTGTGGTGGGGCCGTGGATCCGGGTCGTTACAGATGGTATCAAAGCGACTCTCAAAAGTTCGGGTTGGGTTATCCAGTCAGGTTACCAATGATTGGGAAAAACAATATCTGACATTGAGAAGATAGTTGGGGTAACGAAACGTTAGTCGGGTATATCTCGCAATAGTTAGAGAGCAAGATTATGAATTGTGTGTTATTGAACCTTAGCGAGGATGCTAAGACATAAGGTAGACCGAATGTGAGATGATTTATGATTGACCTTAAAATATTCTGCGCTCATAAACTCATAAGTACTTATTTAATTTTTCTAATTTGCGGAGGTCTATATCACTCTTGTTGTATCCTTACCAAAATACCTTCTCGCCCTAATTCAAACTATCAACAATACCCTCGCTTTTAAGCTTTATTTCGCTTAAGGGTCTTGCTTGTTATAGTTCGTTGGCAATCTCAAAAACCCCCCGAACCAAAAACCCTAAACGTCTCTCCATCTCCTCGAATTCTTACTCCGTGTGTGCGTGTCAAATCTGTTTCAATGGCTGACAAAGTGGTCTCGGTCGCTCAGATCAAGGCTTTCTTGGCCTCCCAAGTTCATGACCCAGAAAAGTGGGCCCTCAACATGGTAACGTTATGTTTACATGTGTTCATTATCTACTTGAATATATGTGAACTTTGTGCTGTTGTTTGGTCTTCGGTGTATACTTTAGGTTTCGAGACTGGATGAATTTTTGGATTTGTATGATGCGATTGAATGATTTGTTTGGTTGCTGTTTGAAAATGAAAGGAGAAGGATTCTTTTTATGGCCCTCAGTTGTGGTTTAAGATTTATGGTGTTTTGGGTTAATTGAGATTCATTCTATAGCTCTGGTAGATTTTACTCTTGGAGCTATGGCTGGTCTCGTCCCGTAATGCCAGTCTCAACTCAACCCCTTGTCAACATTGGAATGGACACACTCTGCCCGCTTGATTTTAGAACTCTTCTCTGAGTTTCCATGGTCTCTCTAGACAGATGTGAATTAGTTGCATGAAGGGCCTGAGGCGAATAGTAAGGCGTCTAAATACTTGAGGTGGGGTTTTTTTTTTGGATTTCTTGTATACTTTTGAAGTTTGAATTTAAAGGTGATATGCCCTTGTGAAGAGTGCCTCGCCTTTATGTTCTCGCTTAAGTTGAGAAGAGTAGAATCAAGATTATCTGATCATGAATCTAGGATTAGATCCGTGCGTCAGTTGCATAATTGCCACGACCCTCACTGAGATCCGTGTGTTCCCAACTTGGGAGCTTGGTCTAACCAGGCGAGGACCACCGGGGGGTTGGCCGCCAGGGACATGCTGTCCTCTCCCCTCCCCCACCACACCCTCCACAAAGAAAAAAAAATGTTCATGGAGATTTGATTTGCTTCCTTCAATCTTTATGCAAATTTGATGCATATTTCTGTTGTTCATCTATTGGTCCCCTCAATTAAGCTTTCAATTAAGGATAGCATCCCGCAAAGAAATTAGTAGTTACCTTGTAGATATTCCAACATTTAGTTGTTAAAAGTTACTATATATAGTGGAATTTGTTTCATTTGTGGATATTATATAATTCGAATGGCATTTAGTCGTAGGCTAATGTTATTTCCACCCCTTTATGTGATTTTTTTTACCCTTTTGTCATTAAATTTGTACCTTAGTGAAAAGTTCTTAACGTTTTAGTGGCAAACAAGAGGGTAAGTTATCATATCGGGGGGTAAAACTAGCCTATCCCTTAGTTGTGTTGCTGTTCGTATGATTTATATAGTTGTTTGACATGAAGGATAACTTATGTGCGATGTTGCATTTCCTTGAAGTTGCATTTACTTAAGAAATCTGGTACATAATGTTAAACAATATTAAAGAACTTTGTAACATTCTTTGGGCCCCTCAATAACAGTCCAAGGTCTGGCCATAGTTCCACAAAAAAAAATTTCCCTTTCTTTTGTGCTAGGTAAAGGGTATAGATTCAACAGAAAAGCCAGACGGGACAAACTGAAGTACAGAAGTGGCATACCAAATCAACCACCTATACAGACCGAAAAGCAATCCAAAAATTAAGATTTTTCGCGTTGATGAAGATTTTTCTTAACGGTCATTGATAATGAAGGTGTAGTGTATTCTCTGAGAAAGAGGAAAACAAAGCTAACATGTCCTTGGGATAAGAGAAAGCCAAGCTGTTCATGGTTCTACTATCTATTAGGGCTAGTCACTTCGCTAAGGGGTAGGAAACGTGGGACTGGATTTTGTCAAACAATATATTTATGTGGGGTGGCCACGTCGGGCTTTCCAAACAGAGAGCAGTTAGATATACAACACTAAGTAAACTAAACCGACGTGTGTATATATTCCATCATGGATATATACCTTGTATTATTCTCCATTGCATAAAATGTTAATATTACTCCCTCCATCCGACAAATATTGCTCTCTTTTACTTTGCACTAACTTCAAGCATATAGTCAAGTTTTATTGCCTTTCCCATACCACCCTCATTAATTACACTACCATTTATGACCCTAGGGCCCTAGCAAGTTGTATCTTCTCCCCTCTTCATCTTTCCCTTCAATCTGAACCAAACAAAGTCAATTTCTAGAAGATATGTTCTCAGCTAACAATTATGGTAGAATTGAATCTTAGGTCCAATATCAGAGGGTAAACAACTTTTGAATCCTTAAGCTTTTTGTATGTATTTCATTTTTTGTTTCCTTTTCTTTTGCTTGATTTGTTGAATGTGACATTAGTCATTGTCGCCAAGAAATTGGATGTTACCGACCTAGGTTACATCCATAATATGATTCCTAACAAATCAGAATCCCATTGCCCAAGAAGAATTTGGTTACTTCTATGTTTTTGATCTGGCCAAGATCACTTTGCAGACTAAGAGTCGATGCAAATTATACCAAGACCAAAGGCATATAATTAAACTTCAGATCTCCAATGGTGTTTTTGAACACCTTCGCTGGGGTTGTAGTAGATCACATAGATTGCATCGTCGAGTCCACCCAAACGTGCTCCTTGTTATTCGCCTTAGTGACTAGTCATTCTTCTATTTTATGGCTTACTCACCCGCCGACCACCTAGGCGGGGGTTACATTTTCATTACCGGTCGACCACCATAACAACACCATCTCCGTTGCCACCTTTTTTGCCTCTGCCATGATGAATCGGCTTGTCCCTACGAAAGCTCATGAATTACAATCGTTAATCATTTGTATACAACCTTGACCACCACCCCAACATTAATCACCCATCTTGTCTCTATTGAGTCGCTGCTGGCTTCACTCACATAGGCGGCACCATAAATAGTGAAGAGTTTGAAGCTTTCTGATGGCATGGCAATTTGAGCAAATTGCGGATGAAATCGTGGCTCTCGACAATTGCGATTGTTGACTGGACAAGCAGGAGAGTGTATCGGACAGAGGCTTGCTTATGAAGATGGGTAGATGGTGAATGGAGGGGGACTGAAGGGGAGAGAAATAAGAGGAGAAGAGGAAGAGAGAGAAAGTGGATAATTTGAGGAGAATGAATGAGGAAAGAGAAAAAGAACGAAGAGAATACCAGAAGGGTTAAAATGGACAACTACGTTTAAAACTTACCTTATTTAGAGAGTGAGCAATATATTTGGGATGGCCTAAAAAGGAAATATGAGCATAATCTTGGGACGGAGGGAGTGTTTATTTAATAAAGCCGCTTGC
This sequence comes from Escallonia herrerae, assembly GCA_033070095.1. Taxonomy (NCBI): domain Eukaryota; kingdom Viridiplantae; phylum Streptophyta; class Magnoliopsida; order Escalloniales; family Escalloniaceae; genus Escallonia; species Escallonia herrerae. The sequence continues at coordinate 396,857 of JAVXUP010000358.1, forward strand.
AACTCCGATTTTTTCTTGGTGCTTACGCTCCCCTGCTCCCTCCCGCTCCATGCAACTGAGATTGCTGCAACTCATTAGTTGGTTGCAATTGAGAACAATAGTGGTGGGTGAGTCGGTTGATATACTTCGAAATGCGGCACAAGAATTGAAAAATGTCACTAAACATTAAGCATTAAGTATCCTTGAGCATGCATTCGTATTTGTGAGAGAATCATATTAAAAAATGCCTTTGGCTACGTTTGGCTATATCTGTATTGTGTTCGTTTTTGTATTTTTTGAGGAGAGATAAAAAACATTCAGTCTCCAAAGAAAATGAATGAAAAAGACTCTTCAGAAAAAATGAAAACACCTATGACCATCTTTTTGAATGTGAAAACAATAAGACTTAGTTCATACTTCATTATAACTTATGAAAATATCCAAGTGTTGTCCGGATATCTTTTCATTGACACATTTTCATTGCACAAATGAGTGGGTCAATTCAAGATGAGCATATAACTCGTTGTATGAAATTGTTAATGGCTGTCTGACAAAGGTAAATTCGGTGATCATAATTTGTAAATCAAAATTTTACTGCTTGCTATGAAAACATAGCATCACAGACAAGAAGGGATCTTTTATGCTTTTATGGTATTAAGTTCGAGTGAGGAACTGCGAGTTATAATGATGACTGAGACGGTAGAGCAACAGAGAGAAATAGATGCTCTCAACCGGAACATAAAAAGAGGGGAACATATACCCAATCTTTTTGACTGTGTGTATGCACTCCGAAGATATTGTTATATAACTCAATACCATAATGAAGAACGAAGTATGGCAATGATCAGTTGTTTCGGTCTCCTTGTATGTGCACTTGCCTTTTTCCCATTCTACATTGAGTTTACTTAAGCTTCTAGGTGATATATAAGTATCATAAATTGTGCTGAACTGCTGAACCCACAAAATGTACCACTCCAGACCCTTTGCATCATTTACTCTCTTTGTAAGTCATTACAATTATGTAGCTTTCTGATGGACAAGACTGTAGTCACCATATCTGTAACTATGAATTGCATTGTTTGACTTATAAAGGGAAAGGCTATTATCACTCCAAAGAAAGCTTGAGGCACTGCATTCTTAAGGAAATTTTGTCGGCTTGACCTCGTCCTCATGAATTAAGGGGTCTTGTCATTTCTCGAGATGTAATGTATTCTCATCATCTTGCCTAAGCCTCTATAGGCAATTTATGTCTGTAGTTGAATGTTTTGGATAATATATGTATAGATGTTTCTTATGAGGCATGATTCTAAATCAGAATCAGTTGTCCATGCTATGTCTTTGATGGGTGGGTTTTAGAGGTAGTAATGAATTGAATTTCCCTCCTCATCTTCTCAGCAATTGATGCTCTAGTCTGCTACTTATAGCCCAGGTCTGCGTTCCCAAAATATGTCTAAATATGTTACTTGGAAGTTTAAAAGGTTGATGTGCCTTTTCACCTGCTTACTTTTTATGGTTCTGAGAGGACCTTAATACACCCGAGTGCAAGAACCATGCCCTCCCCATCCTTGGAAGTGATTATTATCATTGTAGGTATTTCAGGAGATTGTGCAAGTCCCACGTTGCTTTCACTTCATGTAATTCAAGAGATTCTCACATTGTTTGTTCCTGAAAAAGAAGGCAGGTGGTTTTAGAGTGGATTTTTCTGATTAAGAGTGTGTGCACATTTCAGACGACATCATTGGAGGATTATGGTTTGGAATAGTGGTAACTACTTATATATCGATAGGTTCATCTGCAGTCTACTGCATTTGTTCCCCTTGATTAAGAGCATCTTTGCACATTAACATGTCTAAACCTGTTGCTTTAGTTGCTCTATTTATAGTTGGTGGGAGTCTCCCCGTGTTCACTATGGGCTTGTCTCAACTTGACAACGATTATTGTTGGTGGTGCTATCCTATTCCACTATTTTGTTTACCTCTCTTTTCTTTCTTGTTGCCTTGTTCTCTCTGCAGAAATTGCTCCGATCTCTAGGGCTCTTTGCTGGCTCCATCGTTCTGTTTCGAAATTTTGGTGATATGATGGCTATATGAAGTTAAGCAAACGGACTACAAAAACATTTCTGCCTACTTTACTACTTGGATTGGAGCTGGAATTTTGTTGTTTAAAACGATGAGTTGTGTTAAGACTCGAGGATTTGAAATGAATTTATGTTCAGTATGTTGAAAGGAAGATGAGCTTGACTAACATTTATTATTTTGGACGAATTTTGGGTTTGGATCTGTTATTTTTGACCTGTTTGGCATCATTCTAGCATGTTTGTCGCAATATATTTTCTTTATTTTTTCCTTTTGTTTATTTTTTTTGAAATTGGAGTAAGTATTACATAGTCTTGACCATCTGGGACTAATTGATGAGGAAGGGATGATGTGATAGAATGAGGGGTTAAAGAGCTCAGAAATTATTTTATATTATATTTAACGGTCTTAAATTGTTTGAACTATTGATTTTGAATGATTTAATATACAGTTTAGAATTTTTTTTTTCATTTTTGGTGTCAAGTAAAAAATTACATTTACTGGATCATGCCATTTTCCCGTAACAAAATCCCATGCTTTGTTAGTTTAAGCAGAAACTCTTACATTCATTGACACTTTTCCAAGGGGAAGTTTCAATCATTAGACAAGTGAGGATGATCTCATCTCCATGCAACATGTATCTATGGACACCTGCATTTTTCTTACCCACTTTTTGTTTTGCAATCTTTTGCTTTTAGTTGTTTTGTCATCCTCCAGTAAGTCTTTTTGCTAACAATGGATGGACTCTGCAACCTTATATTAACAACCAGACAAAACTATACAAAGCAGCAGGATATATACATAGATAACTACAAAAAAACAACACGGGGATCCCGATAAACAACCCCAACCTTATATTAGCAACAATGACATAGAGTGCATTGGTTTCGCACTCTTTTGTACTCTCACCGTTTCACAAAAATTAATCAACTTTTTTTTTTTTGGTTGTCCCACAAGAATTGTCCACGTTCTAAATTAAGAAAGTTTTTGTAAGTGCTTTTCCATGTTTATCTTTTTTACAATTTTAATTCAATTTCTCTTTTCACGTGTAACTCTCCACCAACACATTTTTTAGCTTTTTACCAACCTTTTTTTTTTTAATACTTTTTTACTCTATTTCTCCATATTTAACACTCCACTAATTCATTTTTTCTCTCATGACTCACTTCTTTCCATTACTCTCTCTAAAGGGTGCGATGAGAAACATAAAATATAAGACATAAATCCTTAATCTGCGTGTAAAAAGAAAGCAATCGAATTATTTGAGATGGATGGAGTACTATTTATGCAAGCATTTATGTACATAGAAAATGGTATGTTCACCCTCTTTTTTCTTTACGAACGTACTTTTAGCAATAAGTGTTATCTTCTAATCACATGCAAAGGCGTGGATCAGTATACTGGAGGGTGTAAAAAACTTAGCCCTTAGTATATTCCTCACTAATAGCATATATAATAATTCTATCTTAGCTTTAGCAAAAAGTTGACCCAAAAGGATTTGTAAATAGACAAAAATAATGTGGGGGTAGTTTTATGTTTCTATAAATGCAAACATATTATTTCTCAATAGATAATTTTCTGGCTTAACTGCAACTCTTTGTATAGCGACTATTAATAGTTGCTAGATATATTTAGTGACATTTCTATCAATACTTTCAGTGACAATTCTTAATAACACTTTTTAAATTTTACTGAAATCAAGAGATCAGTTGAACTTGACGAAGTGGTATAAAAGTCACAATCAATATTTAACGGCTATTAATTGTCGTTGTATAAAAATTTTAACTGTCTTTTTTACAATCTTAATGAGAGCCAAAACTTTTTCTTTCTCGAGAATGAACCACAATATTGACCAGGTGTAAGTGGGGATGGGTCTAGTCCAGTTATTAAATGAGAGATGTTAAATGGTATTTGTCAAGTCTGGCTCATAGATTGAGTTTAATACTAATCTATTGTTTGTGTAACTAAAGAATGGATTTGACAATAAATCTTCTTCTAATTCTGCATATATGTCATCAACACCGTTGTTAGCCGCCACTATCTCACCATACATCGTTGCTGCCGCTCTTCGGTGGTGTCGCTGCTGCCATCCTCACCACCTGCTTTGTTGCTCTGTAAGCACCGCCCTCGCTTTAACCACATCCTCATCTAACGCTGTCATCGTCTCAAACCATCAACGACGAGCAATCCACCCTCCATCATTGTCGCTGCCACTTCTCCTCTTACTTCCTCGATCTTGAATTCAATAATCATGAAAGTAAACTCGATCTTGTCATTCTTTATTCTGCTCTTAGGTTTGAGATTAGCTGTTGTGTCTTGTATGTCCACTGTTCAATAGAAATGGCAGACGATGTTCTTCATTCTTTTGTCCAATTCGATTTTTATGAGCATTTGCTAAGGTAGGTAATGTTCTTCATAGTGTTAAATTTTTAGAAATTTCCCAATTCGTATAAGGGAAAAAATGCACTTTGACCCCTGTATATAGACCGTTGTGCCGTCCGTCCTACAGTTTTTAAAAAGTTATATTAAACCTACCCTTACTTCTCAAAATTCTGTACATTATACGGGTTCCTCCAACCTAACCCACCTTTTGGATGTGGAATATTTGGCATCCTTTAAAGATAAAAGAATACCTTTTTGGTCTTTAATGGCACACAAACAAACACCAACACAAACACCTACACAAACACATACACACCCATGCCACGTTTTCGCCCCTAACCAATCTCCCGTCACCCATAAATACATGCACCTAGCATGGCACACAAATGGGTTCCTTCCCTTCCCCCTACCCCATCCCCATCCCCATCCTCATAAACCACCACCACATACGCACACTGTACAGTGCACGCACGCGCACACATCCACATATGTTGCATGCGCACACATATAGACTACCACACATACATTACACACATAAAAAAACGTACACCCAACCCATACACACAAACACTGTACGTAGACACCCTCACACAGACACTACTTGTAAATAGAGACAACACAGCACACCCATACACACACCACAAGCACATTCAAACACCCACCGACAAAAGGCAAGCACATATAAACACACATCCACTCCTGCACACACCGTACACATACACATACACACACTGAACATATACATGCTCTCAAAAAATTCGGTCAAGAAGGAGAATAAGCACAAGAACGATCCCTGATTTATTTTCATTTTTGTGGTTGGGTGTTGTGACTATATGTGTATGCCACGAGGTGAATAGGGGTGTGGGTTGTGGAGTGGGGGGGGGTGTCTTACTTCTCTGTGCATGAGAGGGTGGAGGAGGAAGGGAGGGGATGAAAAAGTCAGAGAATAGTCTTGGTTTGGAAGTTTTGTGCATTAAAATGGTATGTCTGATATTTCAACAGGCTCTGTTATAGCCCGTCCAATGTGCACAATTTTCGAGAGTGGAGGTACTTTAGTACAACTTTTTAAACAACAGAGGCCAAACTGTACAACTATCTAAGTATGGGGCCAAAGTGCATTTTCTTTCATAGCATTTTGGATTTCACCCTAACTTTTCGTTTTGTTTTCTGAAATTTGGATTGTTATCTTTTGTTATTTCTTTTAGTTCTTATCTTTTCTTGACATTATTACCCATGAAAGAATTTCCAAAACTACTTGATACCATATATATGTAAATAAAATGTTCATACATGAGCACTAAACCTAGTTACGAGGTTACACTTAATAGTTAAGAAAACTGGAGGGAGAGAGGGAGAGGGAGAGAGAGAGGGAGAGAGGGAGAGAGAGAGAGAGAGAGAGAGAGAGAGAGAGATGAGATGAAAAATATATGAATTTTTTTTGACACGTTACAATAAAGCAAGTATTGTCCTCGTGAGCACTCTGTTAAGTGCAACTACTACTAGCCTAAGTTACTCTATTGCAAAAACAATGGGAATGAGAGAGGGTGCTTGCAGAGTGAAAAATGATGGCTAGTGGATCATCGGACCGGCTACCAATATGGAAGGAGAGGGAGAGCAACAAGACGAGAGAAAGGAGGCGAACGGCCATAGCTTGCCAAGATTTACATGGGCCATCGAGCTCAAAGCAACTACAAATCATTTTTTAGGAACTAGCTAACCTAGCCAGAGACTGAAGAAAGGACTTCATACCCATGTTTTTCATGGTCTTACATTTTGTAACAGCTTCATTAAGTCTACCTCTGAACATGATTATGATGTTGTGTAGATTTGTATAGAGTGTGGGTTCTCTGATTGAAGGACAAAGCTTCTTTGATGTTACAATTAATCACACACCACACTCCTAAGGTTTACTTAAAACTACACACAACGTCTAATAAATATTTGTATTACACTTTGCTCCCTGAAATTTGTGCCCGCATTTTAGGGAGCTACACACATTTTATGGAAGGCTAACTCTGTTTTAAGATTCCTTGAAATCCACTTTATGCTTTTTCTATACCCAAAAAACCCTTCCTATGTTGTTTCTATAACTATATGTTTCTTTTGGGTTAGGCATTCTCCTTACTATCTACCCACATACCCCTTCTCCCTTCCTTCCCCTTTTTTCCTTCCTTCCTCTATTAACAATGGCCAAATTTGTCTCTCTTTGTTGAGGATTGGGTGCTTGAGGAAGGAAAAGTGTCAAGGTCTGGAAATAGCAAGGAAAGGCTGGATATGAGGTTTAGGTACATGACTTGTTGGTGTAGAAAGAGGGAAACTTTGAAGATTGTTGAATCTGATGAGAAGCCAAGTAAGGGAAAGTTTTTCTTCACTTGTACAAGTGGTAGACGTAACACGTTCAGTTGGTGCAATTATGATAGAGTAACAATGAAGCAAAATGAAAAAAACAATCATCTGTTCACCTGACATTAATGAAGAGCTTCAAAGGCCTAAAACCAATGAAGAAACAAAGATGTCGTTGCTTGAGGCAAATGAAGCTGAAGCAGACACAAACCGCAATTAATTGAATCTAATCAAGCAATGATGAAGTTAGTAATTTCTTCTCTAATTTCCTCAAGGATGTGTATCATGATGATAATATTTGTCATGAGTAAATAAGGATTTGATGTGTGTTTATGTAATGCAACTAATTTGGCCTTCTAAAATTTTCTAGAGTTCTTGTAACGACTGCAACTAAATTTTAATGGAGTATTTATGTTTAGTATTCTTGTGAATGAACGTGATGGTTTAGCGTGATTTGTGATGGATTGGGGTGATTTGTGATGATTTGTGCACATTTCACAAACAAGTATGCAAACCAAGTCCACAAACACACTTCACAAACACACAGCACAAAGCAAGTGCACAAATATAGTGCATAAACCAAATACTCAAATAAATAACCAACACCTCACAACCTTCTCAAACACACTACCTAAACCTCCCAACTTGCTTAAATACACTTGCACCAATTATGTTGCAAGACAAAACAACACAACCTGCACAAATGCAACACACAACAACACAATGTGCAGAAGCACCACCATAGTGACACTTAGTCAACATGGTACAAACACACCGCTATGCAAAACCACTGAGACTTGTGTAATCATGATGAATAAAAGCTTTAAGTTTACGCCATCCAAAAGCTTTAAGTTTACATCATCCAAATGTTGTTGAATGTAACCTAAAGTTTACAGAATTTACACATAGTCAACATGACTATAACCTAAAGTTAACATATTGGATAAATTACACAAAATTCCTGTAATACCCCGGATTTTTGGCTACTTATGTAGTTAATAATTTAAAAATTATACTGATTTGAATTAAGTAATGGACCATAGAGAATTTTCTTGAAGTCCTTTTAGTGATGAAATTAAATATTTAATGGTCTTAGTGGCTAATGTGATTAGATTAAATATTATTTAAACAAAGAAGAAGAAGAAGAGATTTCGACTTGGATTAGGATTTTAAGTCATATTGTGATTAAGTTAGTTGATTAGATTAAGTATTATTTCAAAGAAGAAGAGATTTCGACTTGGATTAGGATTTAAGTCATATTATGATTAAATTAGTAATGAAGACTTTAAGATGTGTTATAATTACACTAGCAATAATGACTTTTAGCTGTGTTATAATTGCACAATCAATTAGGACTTCAAGTCATATTAGAATTAAATTAGCAAACTATATAAGGGAGGAGAAGACATAAGAGTCTTCATATTTTTTAGAGATAAAGGAGAGGAAAGAGAAAAGAGTCAATTGCATTCTTTTGGGTATTCAAGCAAAAAGGTGGTGATTGATCTAAGATAAAGAATCAATTGCATTCTTTTGGGTATTCAAGCAAAAAGGTGGTAATTGATCTAAGATAAAGGGTCAAGTGCATTCTTTTGGGTATTTTCAAGCAAAAAAGTGGTGATTGATCCAAGATAAAGAGGAGATTTTTGACATGATATTCGTTACTTTGAGGTAAGGATTTTTACGCCGTCTTTTCGTTTCATACACGAGAATCTTTGCGTCTTCGTTTGATTTCAAAATTGAATTTGCTTCTGGGCCTATTATTGATCATTACGCTTTTTGTAACGTTATTAATGATCTTGTCTCACTATCTTATAATTTGCGTTAAAGACAGTTCCCATGTGATTTATAAAAATCTTTGTTCGTTATATCGTAAAAAGATCGTTCGTGATTATTTTGTGCTCCCAGCCGTTCTTTGTTCGCGGTCAAAAAAGTTACTTTCAAAGATTTTTAGACCAACGTGTCTCTCTTCTATTGGTCTTGACGTGTGAATTTCGAGTCTCCGTTGTCACGTGTCAACTTTCTGCCGGGTCTTTTGGTTATTTACAATTTGCTTCCGCTTTCTCGATTTTCGCACATTTCTTTTCACCCAAAACTTCTTTTGACGATATCTCATTCACCCGATCTCCGATTGAGCTGATTTTTATTTCGTTGGATTCGTATTTTTGTTCTCTTCGATTTGAGTCTATAATGACTATTTTTGGACGTCGAATAAATATTCGCTATATTTATCAAACTACTTTGTGGGTGATATTTGTGTTTGAAAGTCACTTTTAATTATCGTGACTTATTTGTGATGCGCCGGCTGCGATATTCGACATGGTATAACCATGATTTGTGATGCTTAATAATAAGCAATTTGTGTATGTGACACCCACAAGTTTTGATAAATATATTTTGATATTCGACTTATTGGTTATGTAAACCCTTTTTTGAGTCGATTTGTTATTCGTTTTTGAGTCGATATTCGACTTATTGGTTATGTAACCCTTTTTTTGAGTTGATTTGTTATTCGTTTGTAAATCGATATTCGACTTATTGGTTATTTAACCCATTTTTCGGTCGCTTCTGTTATTCGCTTGTGAAATTCGACTGAGTTATCTGAATTCTTATTTATTGGTTCTATTCGATAACTCATATTTGTTAATCGTTTTTGGTAACCTTCTTTTGGTCACTTTCGTATTCGCTTGTGAAATTTGACTGAGTTATCTAAATTCCTATTTATTGGCTCTATTCGATAACTCTGAATTCGTATTCGTATCCATTTTTGGCCCTCTGTGTGTAAAAACTTTTACTGGGCAATTCGTGCTCACCCCTTTGTTTTTTGTTTCCTTTCCCTTCCAGGCCAAAAGTAGCACGAAGGGCGAGATATAGTACAGCGGTTGGAATTGCTCTGGTTTTTGATATTGAGAATAGAGCTTATGATTTCTTTAGACAAAAATTGGTTAGTTGGTTTATTTTCCTTTGGGTTTAGATATTTAGTCTGAGAGATTTGTAATAAAGTTTTGGATTATTTTTGGGAGTTAAGTTTTGAGATACAAATCATTTTGTTTGTGGTATTTTAGATGCTCTGCTCTACCATTAAGGTTGTTATGTTTTGGACATGATGGGATTATGGTTTAAGGACGTGTTCAGACCTCGGGTTAAGGGCGTTACAATTTCCCTAAGTTTTGCCATAATTACACTCAGCCCCCCTAACTATTTAAATTACACTCCGTTCCCCTGAGGTTTTTATCCGCATTGCACACAACTACACACTTTTAACGGCAGGTCCAACTCATTTTCAAGATTCCCTGACGCACTACTTTATGCAATTTTCATACCCAAAATACCCCATTTTGTTCTTTATACACCTATGTCGTCTTATTGTAATGTTGGGTTTTTGTAAATTTCATCCAACTCCACTTCTTTGAATAAACCAAAGGCGTTATTTCGATGCAAGGATCAACAACCGATATCAACTTAGTCCAAGACTCCATCACCCCATAATCTTTTATCACTCTCCATCACCCCATAATCTTTCATCACCCATATATCCGTACGCATGTCCATATACGCGCCAACTAGACAAAGACACTCCTCCAACACCTCCATTCTAGTACCGAGGAAATCTTTTTCCAAGAACTCAGGAAGAAATGCCCAAGTGCCAATGTGAAACGCAACAATCATCCTAGACTTGTTGGGTGTCCAATTTTGCTTCACAACCGTATGCAGCTGACCTTCCACACTCGCGCCCCAAACCCGCTTATACGGTATACAGTAAGGGAAATCCTTAATCCTACGCCACGAATCCGACTTCAAACTATAAACCCTAGCTTCAGAGCTAACCCAATTATGATTCTTGTCCCTAAACTCATTTATCCTAATCACTTTATAATCATCACTAGCGACATCATATCCAAGTCCATAAGTTTCATGAGTACCCACAGCGCCATCTAGGTACCCAATTGGACTAGTTGGCAAGGCATGATACCTTCGGGTTGACGGGTTGAACATGGCAATGGTGCTTTTGCGCATCGACAATAAGATTAAGCCATTGCACAAACCATATACATCAACGATATTGGAGTTTTCAAACGGGGGTGTCAAGTTCAGTGGCATTTTGTAGTGAATTGTGTTTTACAGAGTAAATGTAATGCCCCGAATTTATATATGGAGCATTAACGCCGAATAAGCGAAAAATAGAAAAAAAAAGCCTTATAATTATCACAAGTCTCTCAAACGGTAAATCAGAGCATGTACTAATAATTTCCAAAATGCATCAATATCTGACAGAGGAGCTCAAAGCTTTTATACAATCCAAAAATTTCTCCAACACGGAGTTCCAAAACAAAACCTAAGTAGTACCAACTTGTCTTAATTAAATACACTTAAATGTCAATACTAACTCTGAAATAAGGCATCTAACTTTTGGTCACACAACTAGCCCTTCAAATCCAAAATTCCACCTACTAACCACTTGAAAGCAAAAACAATAAGGGAATGAGCCAAATGCCTAGTAAGGTCGCTCAAAGGACCAATCAATCGAAAACAAAACATCTGAGAAACAAAATTTTGGAAGCCAAAATTTTTTTAACTGAACGAAAAATCAAACCATATTTCGAATATCAAACATTTCTGAAAACAAAGTCAGACGCAAAAGTTTCAACGGAACGGACGCCAAATCAAATTTCAAATGTCAAATTATATCTGAAAGATAATATTTCAAAGGCACACCAGTTTCGACTGAACAGAGGTAAGACCAAATATCAAATGTCAAAATATTTTTGAGTACGGAGACAGACACTATCAGATCAAATATCAAATATCAAAATATATCTGAGTACGGAGATAGATACTAGAGACCCATTCAGAAAGTAATCACATACGTCATTCCTGACATATGAGGTCGGTTCAGAAAGTAAGATCACGATCTCTAGCTCAACTCCCCGAGTTAAGCTTGCCCACGTTTCACTCCACGTGGGTAAATCGGAAAGAAGTCACATACACTGTGACATGACTCATAAAATTATCCCAAATAAAAATCTCAGAATAACCGTTATCAAATATCGGACATGTCAAACCATATTCAAAGGCTTCAAAATAACATTATCAAATAACAGACTTGTCAAACAATAAGTGGAGTTCACGAAATAATGACGATCATAAATCACTGAAACGAACGATATCGATATGTCAAAATTCGGAGGTCAAACAAATTTGACAAAAAATTGATTTTCCCAAATCATAACATTGAAAACGAGTTATTCATAACCAGGGTCAAAACAAAGGGAAAAGAACGTCACTTAACTCAATTTAGAGAAGTTCAAATTTCAAAAAGAAACTAAAGAATCACATGAGCGATTGGTCCATCGCTGATTAAAATTTTCAAAAGTAAACCCTTACCTTAATCAAGCCTTTTGAGAGCCACAAATCCTTAAGCTCCTCCTTAAAGCTTCCAAACTTTCCAAGCCTTCTTCTCTATCTCTCTCTCGCACAAAGGAGAAGAAAAGAAACACAGAACCCAAAAGGGCTAGGAATGAAATAAAATACTATTTATATGAGACAAAAATCAAGTTTGCATTCGACTGAATCCGACAGAGGTAAAAATCGTGTTTTGGAGTTTCTAAAATTTTCAGTCGACTTAAAGAGTTTTCGGTCGACTTAAAGAGAAAAAAAAAGTTTTAATTCGACTCAAGCCTTTTGAGAGCCACAAATCCTTAAGCTCATCCTTAGAGCTTCCAAACTTTCCAAGCCTTCTTCTATATCTCTATCTCTCGCACAAAGGAGAAGAAAAGAAACAGAGAACCCAAAAGGGCTAGGAATGAAATAAAATACTATTTATATGAGACAAAAATCAAGTTTGCATTCGACCGAAAATAGTTTGCATTCGACTGAATCCGACAGAGGTAAAAATGGTTTAAAATTTTCTTTTTTTCAATTCGACCAAAAAATAAGTTTTAATTCGACTTAAAACATTTAAGTCGAATTAAAACCTTTTGAGTCGAATTAAAACTTTTTTTTCTCTTTAAGTCTACCAAAAACTCTTTAAGTCGACCAAAAATTTTAGAAACTCCAAAACATCATTTCTCTTCATTTTGATTCGAATGAAACCACTTTTTATTCGACCGAAAATTTCAGAAACAAACCCAAACCATTTTTCAATATTATCATAAAGACCACAAACTTATTTTTTCAAAAATACTAATTTCACACAAGGAAAAGAAAATTTTCAGGATATTACAGTAAAGGGTGCCTCTACCTTCGAATATTAGGGCCAGAATGGAGCTGGTTTTGATGGACCAACTGAGATGCATCTTGAGGAACTTCGGGCAGTCAATTAGAGCGTAGCACGACTTTAAAACACATATGAACCATAGAAGAGACTTGACTAGCTATCGAGTGAGTATGTCGATGATTACATCAGATGAGAGGTCTGGCATTGTTGGGTCTAATGGAGGTTTAGGGTTTTTGTATATTTCAGCCAAATTCTAAGAAAACATTGGCTGATAACACCGTAAGAGAAAAAGTTACTTTTTGAGCGGAGTGTAATTTTAATAGTTAGGGGGGATGAGTGCAGTTATGGCAAACCTCAGGGGAGTTTTGTGTAATTTACCCCAACATATTCCGTCTGTGACTTTGACTTCAAAAACTTGTATTATGTAATAGAAATGCACTCCATTCACAAGATCTTCAATCAGCTTTATAAAAAGAGTATCTTTAGTCACAGTAATATGCACAAAAGTCATATGATATTTACACAAAAATATGCACACTAACAACTTTACTACATGATTCCCTAACTAGGAGCCACCACACCAGGTCCACCCTATTAAAAAATATTATAAATCAAGAAAACATGATTGTGAGCAGAGAGGACAGCAAATTAAAGTTAAATCACTAAAGTTAGCTCTCACATTAATATTCATGCTAACTTGACTGCCATCAGCTTGACTGCCACCATCTCAATTGTTTCCCACTGGTGCCCTTTGACAAGTCCCTTTGTTATGCCCAATTTACTTGCAAATTGGACATTTGATAGTGCATGAGCTTCTACCTTATCTAGCAGATTGATCAGCTACCTTTTTCCTTGCCTTCCAGGCAACCTCCTCAATGATAAATGTTGCAATGGATTCCTGGAGTTGCCTTGCCATCGAGACTCATTATGCACTGAGTGCATAACCTCACCGTGAGTCTTTAAGTAACTATCCATGCTATAGCATTCATCCACAAAATCTGGCACATCTATTCTCCTACTATTGATGTAAGTTACTAAATGCTTGCAAGGTATGCAAGCAATATCCAAATCCCTATAACAATAACTTCTTCTTTGAATATTCAGTACATGAAACTTTCCAGGATTAACCACCCCAGACTCAGCAGACATCACTGTTTTACAGCAGCTAGACTGAGAAATTGCTTAATTGCATTTTTTAGTATCTTTGGAGCTTTCTCTGTGTGTGTGTGTGTCGTGTACGTTACACATCAGCCTAATTCTAATGGTATCAATTATAGATAGCACAGGTTTCCTCTCAAGTTCCCTAACCAATCGTTGAAGGACTCAATGATATTACCGGTTACATCCTCATTCTTAACAGTAGGGCCCAATGTATACCTAGCCTAACTCTCTACCTTATGCCCTTTCAACCACTCAGTTGCTTCTGGTGACAAGTCCTCTGTTTTCTCATAGCAAGCTTAACGTCGTCCACATTGTATGACTTAACACCAGACCACAAATAGTTTTTGTGCTTGATGCCAGGGTATCTAGACTTAAAGTTACAGTAAAGATGCATGCAATACCTTATATGACTTGCATGTGGTATGATCTCAACCAAGGCAATCTAGAATACCCTATCAACAAAGCAAGTAAATGATCACGATGTTTGAGATGAAAACTAGACTGTAAGCATGAAAGAATAGAAAAAGTGTAAGGTTGTACCTTTTGGCTATCAAACATGAATTCCTATGGCTTTGGCTTAGGAACATCACCAATGATGCTGTAAATATGATAAAGAAAAACTTCCAGCTCCCTGTGTTCTCACTCTCAACAAGAGGAAATGCCACTAGAAATAACCCATTATTTCCATCAAGACCCATACGAGATAGTAACACACCTCCATAAGGCTTTTTGAGATGACATCTTATCTATTGTGATAAATGGACCCATTCCTTTCCTTTTTGCAGTACTACAAATGAAAGAACAGCCTTAGAAAGTTAAACAAGTCCAAGTTGGAGCCAACTCCCTGGGTTTCAAGCTTTAACAAGCTACCAAGATTAGTCTTCATCACCTCATGACCATACATCCATATCTTCTAATGTGACTCAACATAAGACCCCTCAAAATTTTTCATTGCCTTCTTTTTAACCTTATAGAGCTGTATTTTATTAGCCTCTACACTAAACTTCCCTAACAAAAGTTCTTGTATGCCACCCAAACTAATATCAGGATTTTTCCTAATATACTTAATCAGCTTCTGTGAAATCTAATTGGAATTGGATTCCTTTTTAGTATTGGCCATTACACATGAATGTTCAGGGCCATATTTCTTGATTTTAACTACATTCAGGACTGCCACAATGGGCAACAACCCTTCTCTTTTCATTCTTATTTCTCACAAGTTTTAACCCATTTTGAAGACAATAATCCTTCGAAGTTTCCCAACAGTAATTGATATCTTCAAACAACAAACCTTGATGGAGTTTAATTTTTTTTCTCCAACCCTATGTTGAGACAACTTTCCCCTCATGTATCTGTTTGCATTTGCTGCTTGAACATATATGCTTTCATCACTGTTGTACATGGGGGTTTCATCATTATCATCATCAGAGTTTGACAATTCATCACTAGTCAATTGATATCCAGGTGTTAAAGGCTCTTCATTAATGCCCCTATGCCTTCATCACTCTTACTCACTTCTTCTCTTACTTGCCAATCAAAGTCCTCAAAATTATCACTAGAGTGATGCATCTCTTCCTCATCAACATCATCACTATCCCTTCCACTTTCTTCCTCATCATATAAGTAAGAAAGCTTCATTTATAGCTGCCCCTCTACTTGATTGTGGATAACTAACTAGACTAGTTGCAGCCCCAATAGTCTTTAAATAAACACGTATCTACCTAGAATTCTCATGTAATGCAAACATGTCAAGCAAAGATTTATCATAAGTTATTTCATCCTTGAGATTGATTTCACGAAAAATGTAGTACATCTCAATAGCTATACCTAGTTGAAGGAGAAGGTTTTTCAAACTTAGCTCACTTTCATCAGTAAGCAACTTCATATAGATGTATCTCTCAGGATCTATATTATCAGTGCCTTTCACCGTGTTAGAGAAGTGGACCGACAAGGTATTACACCTATCAGTATGCATTCTTGTAATGTGCTTAGAAGAATATTACTTTAATTATGACTTTCAATCATTTCTTCAATTTGGAGGTCTTAAATTTAGGTCCTAAAATTATGTTCGAATTAGGGTTTTAATTTGAGATTCAGATTAGGTCTTCTAATTCAGGCTTCGATCAATTATGGCTTCAATTTGGGCTGCTAAATTGGGGTTTCCAACTAGGGGTTCAATTAGGCATTGAATTAGGGCTTCCTGTTAGGGCTACAACCTAGGCTTCCATTTAAACATGCATAGACTTAACAAATGCATAGACTTCAAAAATGAAAATTAGGGGTTTGTCACGAAAAAGCATGCATAGATTCCTAAAGGATGAAGATTTAATAGCAAACCTTCAACGGGTTGGTCGTGTTTAAGATGAGAACACAGATCTTGATTCAAGGGTTCTAGTTCATCTCTTTTGAGAAGCAAACAGAGGTTGGCTTCAAGATAAGATATCAAAATCACCCACATACGAAATTAAAATCTCGGTTGATTTTAATTTTATACTTCATTCTCTCTCGATGACAGATAGCCTACCTCTACGCCATTCCCTAAAAAGATCTAAGAAGACATTGTGTGTACCTTATTATGATAAATGGGGGTATTAATGTCTTTTTGCATCGTACCATTATCACCTTGAGAGAGAATTTAGGATGTTAGAGCGGAGATAATAAAAATTCTTAGTAGGTAGATGAACAAAACTAGATCTGGAGTGCTACGCATGTAGCCATTTTTTTTTTATGGGAAATGCTTTCCAAACCTTGTATCAAAGCTCACTTGATTTGGTCTCAAAATGGGTTTACTCGTTTTTTTTAAATCTGTGAGCTAGTTTTTGAAACATTAGGATCATTAGCGATGTTATCAAACTTAGCAGATAAGACTTTTTACCACTAAGACACCATATGTTTCTGAAGTCACCAACTACCTTAAATGCTTTTATCTAGTGGACATTGAAAATATTCTTGTTTCTGAGAAATATATCCTTGAGTTACAATCTGCAATCACAGGACCACTTTTTAATTTAGTGCTTTATTTGGATGGTTACATAGTTCATAACCTGATTTTTCCAGTACGCGAGTTTGGCATGCTTGCTTCTCACACTAGTTGATTTGAGCGGTTGAAGATGCTTCAAATGTAATTGTCTGAGTATAGTTAGGCCTTATTTGCAGGGCATAGAGGATTACAACTTCTAGAAACTTAGCGTCAGATTGTCGAAACTTTTATTTTTTTCTTAAAATTTGAGATTTAGAACTCCTTTTATTATGCGTCTTCTTTGAGCTACCTTCGACGGTTTGTCTTCTTTACCTTATATACTAAGCATGAAATGCCCTTGATTCACCACTTCTTTGGTACCACCATACTTCATCCAACCATCAACACCTTCAGCATCCCTTTGAGGCCATGGTCCTATGTCCTAACCACCATGTTAGCGACTAATCTACACGGCACGACCGTCACGATAGTAAGTCAGATCAGGTCCACCACCATTACCACAATTTTATGCCCACGATCAGCACCTTAAATCTACACACCGTTACTAAACTACCTGTTGAAACGATTACAACAATCATTGTGCTACCACGTAACACGTAATGGGTTCGAAAACATACCGTACGAAGTCTTCGAAAATTCCGACGTAGGATCCTTGTTGTTACGAGCCTCCAACACGCTTGATCTTTTTCGCAGGTACGAAAACGGCTACTAGAGTCGAGTTCTTCGTCCACGAACCAAATCCTAGAGCTTGGTGATTGCTCTAGAGAGAGTGCTATAGAGAGAGGGATTATTGCTATGACTTACTTCATTTATTGGGATATCTCTAGCCTTTATATAGAGATACAATTAGAGACTGACTTTACCTCAACTCTTAGGAGATAAAGATGTATTTACCTCAAACACTTAGGAGATAAATATCCTCTAATTAACTGTAATTATCCAGACTAACAAATACACATTATCTGTTAGTGGGCGGATAATGGGTCCATTGACCCAATTTATTAACAGCTCCCACTCGCCCACACACAGGGCAAATAAATCGTAGTCCCTCTTTATCTCTCGTCCACTCATCTCCTCATACAGGAAATGGAACGTGCGACCTACGAGAAAGGATGTCCAGTTGAGGAGTATTGTATTAAGTTATCACCAAACTAACACAATACATCACTCCAATAAATCTCGTATGTACCCCAGATAGTTCAACTACACCAGATTAAACACTCTCAAATCCCTCATAATGAGCAGTGTTAAACCTCTCATATGTTATGTATTCATGACTCATATCGAAACGAAAATCGACAAAGTCGCCCGGGCTATGAATCACACAACATGATGTAATATTGAACTTTCTTCCCAAAGCCCTCATGTCATTCCAATTAGACCCAACCGCTTTCCTAGACATGCCCCGCGAGACCGCATCATCCATGATCCAAGGGTACATGCTAAAGTAGCGACATTGAGTATCCTCTTCATGACATAGTCTAAGGTGAAAAGGGTACCATATAGGATCAAAAATTTCGATCCAAGTGGCTCACACAGTGACGAAGCAGGGATTCATTCGTCACTCCCACTGTCGGTCTGCATTTAGCACATGCAGTATGATTTGCATGCTATGGCGTAACCCGCAAGGGCGTGTCACATAAATGTATAATAAAATACGCCATACGAATCTAAGTCTAGTCGCTGTACAAGCGCCTAACCTGAGTTTTTCAGCCCAGTCACTCTCATAGTGCCTGCCTGAAATCTCACATTCGGCTGTAAACAGGCTACATAGAGTTGTGGAGATACTCTATGATCGACCTACATTTATTAGGTCTCATCTTAGCTCCAACTAAGGCGACATGTTTGCTTTATAAGCTGTATCATCTTATTCGCCCACTTGGCGCTTAAGACAATTATGTCTCATCTTGCTCGCTATCTTAGCGCCAAGGTGAATTACCCGTGTGAGTGGGTCAATTCGAGCCTGGTGACACTCTCAATAAGGATGTATATGTAATCACAAAGATTATTCATTCATTCCATAATAAACTCAAATCAAGGAACGAAAATTTAATATAATAAATGTCAAGTACATAAGATGCCATAAACATGTCAAAACCTACGTAGTCCCATACTCCTAATGTGAGAAAGGAAAACATCTCTAGCAATGGGCTTGGTCAAAGGATCAGCCACCATTCTGCCAGTAGGTATATGTTTCATGGACACCTCTCCTTGCGCAACTAAAGTTCTAATGAAGTGATAACGAAGGCCTATGTGTTTGGCCTTCCCATGATATTTGGGGTCCTTTACAAAATCTAGGGCAGCTGTATTGTCACAGTGAACAGTGACAGCCTCATCTGCATGAGCTGTAACCCCTAAAGACTGTAAGAATGACCTCAACCAAACAGCTTCCTGGACTGCTGCTGAACAAGCAACATACTCCGACTCCATCGTGGATAGGGCGATGCAAGTCTGTTTCTTGCTGCACCAAGAGATAGCTCCACCTCCTAGTATGAATGCATAACCTGAAGTGGATCTGCGCTCATCTCTATCACCACCCCAATCAGCATCGCTGTATCCTCTCAGTCTCAAGTCTCCACCATGATAACACAGGACGAGATCAGCGGTTCCACGCAAGTATCGAAGGATCCTCTTCACCGCATTCCAATGAGCGGGTCCAGGATTACTCTGATAACGACTCACCATTCCAACGGCATAGCAGATGTCTGGACGCGTACACAGCATAGCGTACATCAGACTTCCTACTGCAGCCGCGTAAGGCACTTTGGACATCCGATTCTTTTCCTCATCATTCTTTGGGCATTGGTCTGTGGTCAAAGTACACGCCTTGTCCATTGGAGTGTCTATGGGTTTTGAGTTATGCATACGAAATCGTTCAATGACTTTCTTGATGTATGTCTCTTGAGACAAACCGAGAAGTCTCTTTGGACGATCACGTATGATTTTAACCCCGAGCACATAATTAGCTTCTCCCATGTCCTTCATCTCAAAAGTTGAGGACAACCACTGCTTAGTGGCGACAATGGAACTCATGTCATTCCCAGCTAAAAGAATGTCATCCACATACAAAGAAAGGATTAGAATATTTTTCTTGGATCGTTTTACGTAAACGCAATGGTCTTGTTCAATCATTTCAAAACCTATAGAGGTAATGGCATGATGAAACCTAAAGTACCACTGCCTAGACGATTGTTTGAGACCATATATAGAACGTTTGAGACGGCAAACTTTGCGCTCATGTCCTTTGACTTCAAAACCCTCGGGTTGAGCCATATAAATCTCTTCGTCTAGTTCTCCATTGAGAAACGCAGTCTTAACATCCATATGAAAAAGTTCTAAATCCTGCTGGGCGACAATAGCTAGGATCAGGCGAATTGAAGCAAATCTCACCACTGGGGAGAAAGTATCTTCATAGTCCACACCCCGCAGTTGGGTATAGCCTTTCGCCACAAGACGTGCCTTATACTTGTCGATTAACCCATCTACCTTGCGTTTGACTTTAAAAACCCACTTGTTTCCAATAGTCTTGCGCCCTGGCGGAAGGTCAATCAACTCCCAGACTCGATTCTTTTCCATTGAGCTTAACTCATCCTTCATTGCAGCCATCCACTCATTTCTAGCAGATGAAGATAAGGCTTCTTCCACAGAAGTAGGCTCGTCTTCATCATTTGGAGTGCACATAAGAATTTCTCCGTCAATCTCAAAACGACGACGTGGAACTCTTCCTCGTGCACCTCTACGCAGTTGAGAATCTTGTTGACCTAATGGTCCTTGTGGTGTGCTCCCACTGTCTGGGATACTCCCACTAGGTTGAAGGTCACTTACACTATCTTCAGCGACAACCGGATGAGGAACTAATTCCCCACCTTCGCTTGAAGATGGTAAAGTGGGTTCAACCTCCTCTAACTCATAGAGGTCAAGATTCTTACTCGCATCTCCAATGCTAGGAAAATCACTCTCTATGAAATCGACATCACGAGACTCTATTTCAGTCCTTCCACCATTTGGATGTTCACCATACATTACATAGCCTTTAGAGTTTTCAGAATACCTTAGAAAGATACTCTTCTTTGCTCTAGGCCCTAGTTTCCCATACTTATGAGAAGTACTGTGAACATAACCTGCTGAGCCCCATGGGCGCAAGTTATCCAAATTTGGCTTTTGGTTATTCCAAAGCTCATAAGGGGTGGATTTGACTGACTGTGAAGGCACACGATTAAGTATATAGGCTGCAGTCAAAAGGGCATCCCCCCAAAAAGATATAGGAAGGTTTGCTTGCGCCATCATAGACCTAACCATGTCTAACAATGTTCTATTCCTTCTTTCCGCAACACCATTTTGTTGTGGAGTATTAGGAATAGTAAGTTGCCTGCGTATCCCCTTTTTCCTCACAAAACTTCTTGAAGTGATCTGACAAATATTCGCGTCCTCGGTCAGTGCGAAGAGTTTTTAAATTCTTCTCTTTCTGATTCTCAACCTCAGCTACAAAGCGTTTGAAACAGTCCAAAGCTTCGTAGCGGTGAGATATCAGATACACATAACCATATCGCGTATAATCGTCTATCAGTGTAAGGAAATAAGAGGCGCCATGGCGTGCCTTTACACTCATAGGTCCGCATATATCAGAGTGAACTAGCTCAAGTGGCTGAGTTGCTCTCACAGCCTTTCCAAAAGGCTTCCTACATGCTTTACCGGCCAAACAAGCCTCACAAGTTTGTAGATTGACTTTTGCGAGTGGGCCTAAAAGGCCTTCTCTAGCCAAACGAGTCATTCTATCTTGGCCTATGTGGCCCAGTCTTGCATGCCAGGTGGTAGAATCATTCACAATATTATCATTCACCACATAAGAATAAGAAGACTGAGAATCAATTAAATCCAATTGAAAAAGACTATCCATGCGAAAACCATGTCCGAACAAAACATCATCCAAAAAAATGTCCAACTTATTACCCCTAAAAATAAAGGAAAAACCACTGTCTAATAAAGCAGTAACTGAAAGTAGATTAAGCCGAACTTTGGGTGCATATCGCACATCCTCTAGAATCAATGTGCGCCCAGTGCGCAACTTGAGCTGGTAAGAACCAACCCCTAGCACCTCTTCGGAGCTATTGTTTCCCATGAAGATATGTTTGCTTCCCACTGGAATCCGGTGATAATCTACGAACCCCTCTCGATCACGTGCTACATGTTTTGTTGCACCTGTATCCACAAACCACACAGGTTGGGAATGAGCAACCATCACATGTGAGGAAACATATAACTGAGAGAAAGATTCTGAAAGTACCTTCTTCGGCTCAGTGCAATCACGAGCGAAGTGTCCTTTCTGTTGACAGTTGAAGCATTTAACTTTAGACAGATCCTTTTTCCCACCACGTTTTCCTCTCTTGCGTTTCTTCATTTTTCCTTCCTTTGGCGCAGAAGTGCTAGCCTCGCCTTTCTTACTTTGTCTTCCGCGCTTGCCATTTGCATTGCGCGATCCCCCTTGGGCGACATAAGCAAGGGTCTTGTCAGTATCTCGAGTCTCGTCCTCAAGGATGACATGCTGTGAAACATCAGAAAAGTTCTTGATGTTTTCACTGTGGGTCAATATCTGTTTCATATTGGCCCATGAGGCAGGAAGGGACCTTATGACAGCTCTGACTTGCTGCTCATCTGTGAGCGCATGGCCAGCATCCCTTAGCTTACCAATCATATTGGACATCATCCTTAGATGTTCACTCATGGTATGTTTAGGGTCTTTTGTGTACTCCTCAAACTTAATCACAAGGCTACGAAGCCGCGTAGTTGAGGTTCCACCAAAAGAGAACTTGAGCTACTCCCATAAAGCTTTGCAAGTTGGAAGTTCATCATACTGCCCGATTAGATCATTTTGCAAGCTGCTCAACAAGGTGTAGCGCGCACTACGATCTTTCTGATTCCATTTCTGGTAGGCAGTGTGGTCTATTAGGGGTTGCGCCTCAGTTGGCGCGACCATCTCCTTGGTCAAGTGCTCCTCGAGCTCTTGTTCGTTCAGCATGAATTTCATCTTTTTGTGCCAAACGTCATAATTATCTCCGTTAAGTTTCTCACCCTTAACGAGATCAGCTATGACATTCTTGGTGGCCATTATATTCACTACATTAGATTGCGCAAGGAAAAGACATTAATTATACATCCTTCTATTTATTTCAAAAAATTCAAATGAAAAACATAATCCTTCCTCACATCATGAAATCGAAAATCTGCTAAGCTCGTAATCATCTCCCATGTATGTGAGTTGGGAAAAATATTTTTCAAGTAATTTTTCGCAATAAATTTCATCATTATATAAGCCACAATATAATAAATCATCCACATGATAATTTAGAACAATATTATTGCACCATACAATAGTGTGCAAGGACTCCATTGAGCCCTATTGGCATTCTAATAACTTATGCTAAGAAAATTCTGGCTTGAATAATGTGCGTGCGAAATTACATCCCCGTACAAGGCTTTCTCGAAATATACAGGGAAATAGCAGAATACAACATCTTTGAGAATCCTACTACAAACTACTCCAATAAAACAAATGGAGATGCCGCACAGCACATTATTCTCAAAAGAATTTTCTTAAAGCAAGAGTAAACACATAAACATAAGTTTCTTTAGAATGTCAATCTAGTATCCATCCATTTAACCTAAAACTAGCATGCTCAAATAACAAGTTAAAGGGTAGTAAAATGGATGAATATGCCACATTCTCCTTCCAAGGAAAACGGGTGTGAAGGCCTTGAAATTAGGTTTAAAAAGAAATGTGGGCTTACCAAAAGCCTAACAAATATACCTCAGAAGTATATTTAAACCATAACACAAATCAAGGCAAGCATGTAACAAATTAGACATAATTTATCTATGTCATATAACTCTCCAAAAATATTTATTGCTACTCACGAAGTGCAAAAAATAATATTTACGCATTATTCGTATTTTTGGGAACCACAAAAGTACCACAAAAATACTCACAAATGACCAAAAACAGAGAGATAAATCCTAAAAAATTGGCAAACAGTAAATTTATCCTTAATATGCCCTCTGGAATTAAGGAAAAATTCTGTGTGCATCAAAACAAATTTTTAAAGCTAATTTTTATAGAAAAAATTATTTAAAAATTAAACAGAACACACACAGAGGGTATAAAGGTAAATTTAATACCATAGAAAAAACCAGTGGGTCAAGATGGAGCTCCACTCGCCGGCGGTGATGAAGACCGACCAGAAAACAGGCCTCACGCGCTGCCACGCGCCGCCATGCGCGTGGGCAGCTTCTGAGTCTTCTAGACAGGCGCGTGGCATACACGCGCGCGTGGGAGAAGCCCGGCGCGTGGCATACACGCGCGCGTGGGAGAAGCCCGGCGCGTGGCGCGTTCCAGCAGTCTTCGCGCGTGGTGCACGTGTGGGCGCGTGGCAACTCCCCTTGGTGCGTGACACGTGTCTTCAGCGCGTGGCCCGCGCGTGATTTACTGTTCATCTTCCTCATTAAACCCTAATTTTTTCAGCGCCGCCATGTCGCGATGCCAACTTCCGAAAGCCATATCTCTCTCGTTTTTAAGCCAAATAATGCGTACGATATATCGTTGGAAAGCTTATGCAACATAGATTAATTATGTACCAACCGATCATGATAAAAACAGAATATCATGCTCCGAATTTGAGTCCCAAAACTCAAAAAAAACACAGTTTTCTTGAAAAATAAAATCGTGATTTCTCATAAACCATGCATCCAAAAATCACGAAATTTTATGGAGTTCATCCTCAACCATAGGAGAACAAAACTATATAATTATTTTTCAGAAAACATGCTCAATAAATTTCGAATTTTTGTAATGGGTCTCGTTCATGTATCCGGAAAAAATCGCAACATGCACATAATTTAATCTAGCATGTTAAAGGCGAATCAACAAGTAATCATGCTCTGATACCAATGTTGAAACGATTACAACAATCATTGTGCTACCACGTAACACGTAATGGGTTCGAAAACATACCGTACGAAGTCTCCGAAAATTCCGACGTAGGATCCTTGTTGTTACGAGCCTCCAACACGCTTGATCTTTTTCGCAGGTACGAAAACGGCTACTAGAGTCGAGTTCTTCGTCCACGAACCAAATCCTAGAGCTTGGTGATTGCTCTAGAGAGAGTGCTATAGAGAGAGGGATTATTGCTATGACTTACTTCATTTATTGGGATATCTCTAACCTTTATATAGAGATATAATTAGAGACTGACTTTACCTCAGACTCTTAGGAGATAAAGATGTATTTACCTCAAACACTTAGGAGATAAATATCCTCTAATTAACTGTAATTATCCAGACTAACAAATACACATTATCTGTTAGTGGACGGATAATGGGTCCATTGACCCAATTTATTAACACTACCGAACCACTGCCCTTCAACCTTACCACCACCTATCGATCTACACATTACACAATTTGCTAAAGTCCCTCAATCCTATTATAACCGGTCAAACACACTGATGTACCTAAAAAGGAGTTGATTTCATAGGTAGGGGTGAAGATGAATTTTTTTAGAAAGAGAGGGTTTTTCGAGAGAAGAGACAAACGGAGAGAAGGTTTGAATGACCTATTGCTTCTTACTGTAACTCCAATACAATTTTTTGAATGCGTTTTTATTGGGTTGTGACATGACATAATCTAGAGCATCCATACATATAGCTATAACTAGAGTTGAAGCATCTCTGCTGTAACTCTAGTTACAATAGAGGTCGGGGTTTGCTGTCACTACGTGACTGATTCTTGATCGTCAGTCCCTTTTTATTTGATTTTTATGATATGTTCCGCCTCTCAACCGCGCTTGCGTATTGTAATTTAATGCTCTCGCTATTCGATGTGTATTTACGTGTGTCAACGAGTGACTTAGATATGGACAGTAAAGCAAGGTCTGTAAGTCGCCTGGAAAGGAGGCCCAAGTCCTTTCAGAGGATCTACGGATCCAATTTTATTAACTCCAGCAATACTTTTTTTGTCTTGTTGGACAAGCGTGGGAGTGAAAAATAATTTTCAATCAAAGGAAGGTAAATGTCTGTGCTAATAAACTTTTCCAAGTTTAATAAATCAGAGTCCTGCATGTCCTGCTGGGATGTTTTGGAAGATTGAGACAGTAGTGGGATTTAGAAGTGGATAATGGAAATGAGGTCTAAAAAGGACAAACGATTAAAGAGTAACCTACAAAGCGTCTAGTTTTCAGCTTATTACACTCAGACTTTAGCTATCCATATTGTACCTTGTACAAAGATGAGTTGTATAAGACGTGTCATTGGCCAAAAAGGAAGTGTCAGTAAGGTTACCCTTAGAACTTTTTTGACGAGAGTTTTAGTCAGTACATGAAGAAGCTTATATGTATCCAAGAACTGAAATTGTATTATAACGATCTCACTCCAAAGAAAGGGTGTTCATTACCGGGTACTAAATTCTTGACATCCTTGTTAGCAAAAAAGCATGAGAAGATGGGTGAAGGCCTTGTCCCTAATCATGGTCTAAGCTGTGTCTTTAAGAAAGCCTTTAGCCTGCAGGTAGGAAGAGAAATGGGCTAGATTTGGTATGAGTTTGTCGACTGGTCGGTGGAACAGAAGGGGGTAAACATTACACCAAGAAAGGAGGGCTCACTTTATTTAATAGGAGGTGAAGCTTCTTTTCCAATCGTCCTTTACCGGTATTTGCTTCGATTATTCAATTTTGAGTTGATTTTCTAGCTTTTGATGTCTTAGATTTTCTCTTATGTGTATATGTTTAACGTGATTGCTCTTCTTTTTTAGACACCCAAGCGTCCACGATAGTCGCAGCGCACTTATTCTAGAGCAATAATTAAATCCCTCAAGCTTCCTAGTTATGAGGCGATTCTCGACTGTGCCTTCAGCATCAAGGTAATAGTATCAAGAGCCTCCTGATTTGTTGGTATATCAAACAATTTGCACATATACCAATGACTACCCATTATTAACTGTTGAAGCAAACAGCGAGCGATATATCATGCAAATTGAGTCGAGAGATCAACATAAACTAAAGATTAAGGCAACTAAACACACGAGACCTGATTTTCAGGATTTTCCCTTTAACAAGAGCAAAGGTGGATTTTTAGGTGTGCAGGTCAGAAAATTGGTCTGTACTCTTGCTAATTAAGAGATTACTAGGATGGTCAGTGTAAACTGGTCGGTACACTCTCGTGAGTGTACCAGATAGTTTAAAAGGGGCTACCATTTAGGCCTGTGCAAACCGAACGATACACCACTCCACAAAAATTAAAAACCCATCAAATGTATAGCCTGATACCACTATGGACCTGCAGGCATACGTACCGGCCGGTGCATAAGTGCAACGGTCGGTATGTTCGATAGAATTTTTGCTTCAAAACCATTTCTTGTTAAACCGACAAGTTCACTTATAAGGTCTATCATGTGGTTTTGGTTTGATCGTTGTCGTCTTAGCTTATGCTTGGATGTTATATGGCTGTGGCGTGTTTATGTGTTACTTTGATTAGGTGGTCTTAGTTTTCATTCTCTTTCCTTCCCTGTTTTCATAGGGTAATAAAAGAAGATAAAACATAAAAATAGAAAAATCAAATAAAAGAAATAAGAACGTTAATAAAAGAGAAAAAATAAAAATAAAAATTTCAACTCTTAGAAATCTTTT
Source organism: Escallonia herrerae (assembly GCA_033070095.1). Lineage (NCBI taxonomy): Eukaryota > Viridiplantae > Streptophyta > Magnoliopsida > Escalloniales > Escalloniaceae > Escallonia > Escallonia herrerae. The sequence continues at coordinate 424,662 of JAVXUP010000358.1, forward strand.
TGAGGGGTTGAGTGAGATAGATGTCATGCCTTTTTTTTTTGTCTCCAGTAATTCTAAATGTATAACATTCACAAGTAGATAGCATTACAATTTTTTAAAACAAGAAATAATTACTCAATTTCATACCGATTGAGTCATATACCAATCACCTCAAGAGGTTACGAATGAAGGATTTTTTTTAATTTAAAGTTTGGTGGTCTGTCTTTTAGGCACTTCTTTTATGCGCTTAGAGGTGGGCATAATTCCTTTTTCAAATAACAAAATTGGAGTGAGAATTCTAGAGACTATCAAGAAGAGGGCGTGAATTCTTTTCTTTCAACACTCACCAGAAGAAAGTCATTCCCTATCCGATCCTAGAAGATAATAAGGTGTCACATTTATGTCAGACCTTCTCCCATTTAAAGCTCATTCCGTCTTTCCTAACATGGACTACCTAACTTAAGAAAGAAAAAGAAAAAAAAAAAGCACCACCAGACCCAAAATTCAAAAAAGGATGGTATAGGCAAAAGTTAGGGCCAAAAAAGAAAAAAAAAAAAAAAAACCCCCTCACAATAATGTAAATTTTTCATGAGTCCTTGAAAAAAAAAAAAAAGGAATTCTCAGTGATTTCAGGCAATCGCCTATTATCGTTATTACACTATGCTTGATTTTTTCCACTTGCTGGCTTGCAAAACCTAAATAGTTTAGCCTTTCCTTCTGAAAGCCTATATTCCTAAACTTGGGTCGGGTAAGTTCCTTTGTTTGTTCTTATGTTCCGAGTATGGTTGTTTGACTCAACATGGAAGGTTCTTTATCAGGGGAACCAAACTCTTGCTACTAGAGGAGATGACTGGAATCTTGATGATTATTTGATATGGAAGATATTAAGAAAATAAATGTAAGGAAGAAAATATGTTGAGAGAAAAAAATTGAAGAAAAAAAAATAACAAAAAATTGAAGACAATAAAAAATGATCAACAAGATTCAGCGTGTAGATTGACACTACTTGAATTTGAAGGATAGATGCTCAGCATGTTCAATGTTTGAACTATGTCAGACTTGATTCCCGCGATGGGGCTATGGAGGTAGCTTAGTAACCCTATAGGGTCGGTCTCCATGGGTATACAAAAGGAGCTTTGCTATAATTTTTTGGGTTATGAGCCTTATTACCATTCGTTTTTAGACGCATAAAGTACACAAGTCCTCCTTGAGGTTCTTTCTTTTTTTTTTTCAAAAGTTAAATGCTCCTTTAGATTTGAACGACGTCAAGAAAATGAACCGAAAAAGAAAAGAAAAAGAGGACTATGGTCAATGCACTTTTGAGCTCATTAGACTGTCACATGATATGCTCACCTCCTTGTGGCTTGTATGACTAATACTGAGTTCTCTTGATTTCTTGACCTACCTTCCATGTCCTACTATGCAAAGTCCGTGAAGAGGCTCATTTGTCATAGTTTTATAATTGCCATCACTTTAGTGATAATATAAGTAGTCTTGTGACTTTATGTCATGGCTTATGAGGATTTCATGTGATTCGCTTCTTGTGACAGTTAGGATAGTGTTTGTCTTCTTGTGATTTTGTATTGTCTAAGGGCTCCACATGATTACCCTCTCCCGACAGTCATGATAATGTATGTCTTCATCTAGCTATTGCATTGTTAGTGTTGCCTGCATACATTTTTATTTTTATCTAGTGTCTTTATATGACTCCCATTTCCTAATAATCAGAATAGTGCCTATCTCTATGTGCTTTTTGTTTCGTCTAGGGGCTCCATGTGATCCCCTCCCATGACAGTCATGACAACGTTTGCCTTCATCTAGCTCACCACATTGTTAGTGTCATCTGCATGCATGCATGCATTTATATTTGTGGCTATGGGCTCCATATGATTCCCTCTTCTGACAGTCATGATAATGTCTGTTTCTATATGTTTTTGCTCTGTCTAAAGGCTTCATACCCTTCGTCTTCATCCAGCTCATTGCATAATTATATCATTTGCATGCATTTTTCATTTAGAGGCTCTAACTAGTTCTTCTCTTATCACATCCAGGGTAGTGTTTGTCTTAGCTCGTCTCAGCCTAAGTCCTAGGATTATATTTCTTGTCTTTAGTTTCAAAGATTTTTGGACATTATATAATACAAAGATGAAAAATAAAAAAGTAAAAAGAAAATTGAGTTTTTATGTGATTTTCCAGTCATTTTGTTCTATCGTTCAACAACCGGTTGCCATTTGACATTGTTGGCTCCAGCTTTGAGTGGCTCCTTCTATGACTTTCTAGTCATTTTGTTATCTCTATCGAATCTAAGAGAGAGTCGATCAATCTTGTTTCCATCGCTCAAGGACCAATTACCTTTGGGCATTATTGGCTCTGACTTTGATTGAATCCTCTATGGCTATTCTCCGTGTGTCTAGATGACCAGCCGCTTTCATGCATTGACTACTCAGGCTTGTAGATATACTCAGTTAGTTGTATCTAAGCGATTAGTTAGTTGTATCTAAGCGACCAGCTGCTTTAACACGTTGGCTCTAGCTCGTAGGTCACTTTTCTCAGTATATCTAGACGACCTACAGATCAATATGTTCGCTCCGGCATCTAGATATGTTTCTCTCCTTGTGACTAAGCGATCAACATCATGGATCTGCTGGCTCCGACTCTTAGTCATAAGTTTGTGGCACACTTCAACGACTAACACGATCGATCTGTTGGCTTCAGCATCTAGGGGTAGCGTATTTTGTTTGGCGACCAATCGTTGTTATTGTTGGCTTTGGCTCAGCTGAAGTTTATCTAAGTATGTCTATACGACCAATACAATCGATTTGTTAGCTCTGACATCTAGATATATGCCTCGTGTCTAAGCGACTAATCGTTATTACTGTCAGCTTCAGATATTTGGCATGAGTTTTCTTTTGGTATGCATAGATGACCAACACGATCAATCTGTTAGCTCTGGCATCTAGGGGTGCCCATTTTGTTTGGTGATCAATAGTTGTACCTTTGGCTCTGACTCTTGATAGTAGTTACTTCCAATTTTTACTTTCCATACGACCAAACCTTGTCGCTATTGGCTCCGGCTTCTATATAATGGGCCCTTTGTCTAATGACATATCATTATTATTGCTGGTTTCTACTTTAGATAAAGTTCAACCCAATTACTCTTTTATTCTTCTGATATTGCTCGATGACCCATTGCTTTCACGTATTGTTGGCACTGACTTTGCATGATGTCTCTAGGTGCATAGCAGTAGTTGAGTACCTATTATCCTGTTATTTCCTATCGTAGCTCAGTTCAGTGTCAGTCATCCGAACTAATTAAGTTGGTCTGATTCCTTCCCAAAAGAAACCCAGAAAGCCGTACAAAAATCCGACCTTGCTTTGCGTGAATCTTCACATTACTTGTTGGTCTTGTGGTTTACTCCGTGTTCTTTGCTACAAAAATGTGTTCTTTTCGGTGATGTTCACCTGCACATGCTCCCTCATGTAGACGCTCCATAGACAACCCATTTTTATAGGCCTGATTTAATATAATTATTATAGACTTGATTCTGACTATGTTAGTCCAGTTTAGTAAGCCCGGTCTAGTGGGTCCAGCTAGTTAGTTAGTCCAATCAGTTTGTGCTTAACCCAAGTCAGAGTCTAGATAGGATAAAGAGTCTAGATATTTTGTTTGGTCTTGATTTGGAATTCTGCCCAATTTTGTATTCATCATGCGAGTCCAACAAAGAACAAGGTACTCTTTTTCTTCTAGAATTGGATTAAAAGTAAATTAAAGAGGGAAAGAAGCCCACCGGTTATTGACTAAACCGGCCGGTTCTCCTTTAATACCTGGTGTTTCACCTATAAATTGGCTGGTTGTCCTTTAGTGAGGGTTTTTTTTTTTTTATTTATCTTTTTGCCTTATCTTTTTGTGGTTGCTAGGGTTAAGTTTTATTTTCTTTTTACAGCTTTTCTATAACTCTATACCCTCAAGCCTCTGTATAAACAACGCTATGCCTCCTAAAAGAGGAAGTTAGTTAAAGAGAGAAATCCTGAGAGGCTGTCAGTTTTATGTGACAAGAAAATTAACAAGAGAGAGATACTTGTGTGTTCATCGTCATATTGCGGAGATATGAAGTCGACACCCCGCCCGTCTAAATCAAGAGGTATAATCTTCTACCCTTGTTGTTTATTCTTTTGCAAAATAGATTAGACACTACAAGAACAGACACTTTTAGCGACGGAATTTGTGGTCCGTCGGCAAAAATTTAATTTTTAGCGACGGAATTAATTACTTTTAGCGACGGAATTTTCTGTTGCTGAAGGTGTTTTTCTATATTTTATCTAATTTCTAAATTTTTTTAAAACAAAATTAAATAAACTTTTAACAACGGAATTACCGTCGCAAAAGTTATTAGTTTTGTAGCTAAAAATTTGTCTCTAAAAATGTTTATTAATCTATATAAGGACTTTTAGCGACAGAATTCTGTCGCTAAAAGTCAAAAAGGCTATTTTTTATTTTTTTTATTTAATATAAAGTGAAACCTGTTTCAAAAAATTATCCCTGATCAACCAATCCAACAAAAATTTTAAACTAGGATTAATCCTTTACAAAATTTCAAGTAATACAAATAAAATTTAAATCATATACACCTCCAACTAACACTTAATACAACAAAATACATGTTCACTAAATAAAATACATCACTTTGTACAAATCCCAAAACAAAATTACAAGTGTCATTGAAACTAAAAAAATACAAATCAAGATCCTTACTCCGAAACCTGCACAATATTTCTCTGTCCACAGTTGTTACTTGTTTCTCTTTGTCGATCACAACCTGAAAAGAAGCATTGTAAAAATTCGTTTACGAAGAACAAAATAAATAGAAGAAGACTAAGGAGTATTTTTTTGGCACGATGAACAACCTAAAAAGAAGCCTGCACAACCTTTAAATTCCATTCCAAGTTTTGGCATGATGTTTACTAAACGAGCATATAATGGAAGTCCAAATCCTGGCAAGAGCTAGATGTTATAGGATACATGGATCCCAACCCATATTCAGACGCTATCCCCAAAATATAGAAGTAAAAAAATGTATGACTAGAGAAATGATGACACAGTGGCAAAGGCAGGTTCAAGGCAACAATAAAATCCCGATTAACTAATCACTAATAAAAATGAAACCTTAACTTAAAGTTGACCAGAAGATTGCTTAATGCAATTTATGCCTACTTCAAAAGTATTGATAATTCAGTTGGACAACATAAGCTCATCTGTTGGTGATGCTAAGGAGCATCATACCTTGCCAACAGCAATGGCTAGCAATGGCTAGCTAGGATTGTTTGTTCATGATCTAGTGGGATTCCATCTGATTATATATATCTCTTGTAAGGATTTTTTTAGCAACAGCCAATCCGAATATGAAGGAGTAAGATACTTGTGTAAAAATAATTATGATTTTAGCAGACCAAAATCAATAGCACTTTCTCATGACCCACTAAATCATGAACATACGTTTTGTGCTTCCAACAATGTCAAATTACCAAAGTCTTAGTTAATAGGTGTAACGCCCCGAATTTTCGGAGCGTTAATATCAAATAAACAAAGTCAGAAAACCTCAAATTTCCAAAAGTCTCCAAAATAGGTTATTCAGAGCATCTAATCAGAAAATCTCCAATTTACACAATTAAATGTCAAATAGACCTAAACAGTAATTTAATCCCGAATTTACTCCTACAAGGAGTTCCAAATGAAACATCGAAATCCAAATATTTCCTCTTATTATAATTTCTAAAAACAAATAATCAAAGTAGCTCTGAGATTAAACCGCTAGCTCTCAGTCAAATTGCTATGCCCATAATCCAATCCCCTCTACTGATCACCTGAAAGTAAAACAAGAAGGGGGGTGAGCCAAATGCTCAGTAAGGTCGCTCAATGGACCAATCAAAATGGGATACAAAGGTATCTGAGAAAACAAGATCGGACGTACATAATTTTAACATAACATATACGAACCAGAATTGTCAAAATACAAAATATGTTTCGTAGAAAGACAAAATTTCAAAATGTATTCTTATATAGAAACTGACACTAGAGAGCCATTCAGAATAAGGTCACACATGCCATCACTGGCACGTGGAACCAAGTTCAGAAAATAAGATCGCGATCTCTAGCTCCTCCCTCTGAGCTAGCCCACGTTCCAATCCACGTGGGTAAGTCAGAAAACAGAAAAGTCACATAAACTGTGACATGGCTCATATAGAATTAGTCACACACAGATTCAAAAATTTACCACGATACCGATGAGTTATTTAGACGATGTGATACGGAACAAAAACAAACAGATATTCACAATCACTTTACGAACTATATTCCAAACAATTTCATAACTATCTCAATATTGGGGTCGAATCGAAGATGACGAAACGAAGGACTCAACAAAATGTATATTGCTGAAATATGAGCGCAAGATGACCATAAAATGATCAAAGACAAAAATATCCACATCAACTAGAGTAAATAATTCAAGATCAAGCTACAATTAAAACAAGAAGACACAAGCCTAGTCAAAACAAGGCCTGTACGGTCAAGTGACCAAGGAATATTGGATAGTAGGTAATGACGACATGCATGCTACACATAAGAAGAAAAACTCATGCTTGTCATGGCATGCAAGAAACTGTATGGCATGCGGGGATGTTGGAAAATTCATGAATCTAAATGTATTGGAATTACAGAATGATAAAAGGCCAACTGACGCAAGAGTAGCCACTGAATGGGCACGCTCGACGAGGTTAATAGCCATTAAACACGAAGACAAAATGCAAAGGACAACTACAATTGAGCAGTCATGGTGACGGTTGAAGGATTTAACGGCACGAAAATCAAGACTGCTATAACAATCAAATATGGACGCTGCTAGAGCTGAAATCGAGACGGCAAGGGACGATCTACTTCCGATCAAAACTGCATTCGGACAGTAGTAAAAGAAAATCAAATTGATCGGATAGTAATTATTTGAACGGTAATTAAATTGAACAATTAAACCATTAGTAGATGATTGGTCCAACGCTAATTCAGATTTCAAGAAGAATAAACCCTTACCTCTGATCGTGATTAAACCCAAAATTTGATTTCCTCAATTCAATTGTATCAAAGTCCTAAAAATTGACAAACCCAAAGGTTTCAAATCAAATTCTAATGACAACGAAATTCGTAAACTACTACAATCCCAAATCAAAAATCAATTTAAATTCTTACCTCAAGCAATTTGTCAAAATTCCAAGAAGTCTCTTCTTAAGGATTCCTTGGAGGCTCTTCTGAATTTTGGTGTGCTCTTAAGGTTCCTAGAGAATATATAGTACGTAAATTATCAATAACCTAAAAGAACAATTCTTATATTCCTAAAACAAATAGAATTTCAAAATACCCATTACGTCCCAAACTCTTTAATAATATATATATATATATATATATATATATATATTTATTTACGCATTTAAATATGAGGGGTCTAACAATAGGTGTCGGCTAAGTCTTTCTGTTTGACCAAATTACACAGTATTCAAGCCAAATCAGGAACTTGTAGACAAAATCAATTTCTATGAAATTAATCAAAAGCAATAAAACGTAAAAGCCAAAACATGAAGGAGGATGAGTGAAAAAGAGAACTTATAGTCGAAGGAAATACTTGAGATATGCTAACTGCTGAGGAATGGTTGCCGACTCGCCGCCGCCAGCCGGTAGATCTGGACTGGAGAGAGATGCGAGAGTGGTTGCCGGTGGATCTGAATTGCTGAGTGGTTGCCGACTCGTCGCCGGCCGGTGCTGATGGCCGCATTATCGCAGAGGCTAAAGAGAGATGCAAGAGTGGTGACAGCAGTATGGGGGAGGCAAGGTGGGGCGGGAAGGCGTGGGAGGCGGGCAGCGAAGGTAGGCGGCGTAAGTCAGTGTGGGTGTGAGAGAGAGAGAGAGTACCGACAGAGAGAATGAGAAACTGAAAGAAATAACTAGGGTTTTTTTGGTTATAATACGTAGATTTTTATCGACGGACACAATCCGTCCGTAAAAATCCGTCGCTAAAATCCCATTTAAATTTTTTTAAGAAAAAAATATTAAAATTTTGAAAATTTTCGAAAATAACATTTAGCGACGGAAAAATCCGTCTCTAAAGCCACTTTAAGCGACGGATTTACATCCGCGTTAAATTCCGTTGTTAAAAAGGCATTTTCTTGTAGTGAGAGAGTCATGGATTAGATCCCTTCTCTACAATTGAGTTTTCATCTCTGAAGCATGAAAACCAGCTTTCTAAACGTTCAACTAGAATAAGTTAAGTGGGATTAGAATTCTAAAACAAATAGAGGAGTTGATTAGAAGAAGAGAAAATCAAGATTTCCACTAAGAGAAATTGAATTGAACTAGGTCTCTAAGGAACTTCAGACCAAGATTCAGGTCGCTTCCCCTAGGGTCGATCGAACAACAAGGTTTTGATACCGACTGCCCCATTGTAGGCCATTCGACCCCCGTCGTCGAACTCAAGCCTAACCCAGGTGTAGCTTTTGTTTGGACTTATTTGTGTTTTAGATAAAAATAATAATAAAAATCACTAAAACAAGTTAGATACATATTAGGGTCTGATAGAGTGGCTAACACCTTCTCATCATATAAATTAGCCCCTAAATCCGAATCTCCCGTTTGTTAGATTAGGAACTTTAATTGGATATCTGGCATCGAGTTTAGAGTTTTCTTTTTTTTTTTCTTGTCAATAATTTAAGTAACCCTAAAATAAGATGGTGACTAGAGTAGACCTCATTTTTTTTTTATGATGGTCATCATAGCAATAAATTTTCGTTCTAAGTAAAACAGCTGTAACATCATTTTTTATTCTAAATCTCATATGTTGTTTTTTTTTTTTTTTGCATATGAGTTTTGTTTTCATATTTTATTGCATTTCTATAGCTATACTAGTCAAAATTAAGCTCTAATACCACCATATCCATTTAGCGACAATGAATTAATAGAGCTGCCGAGTTTATGTGCGCTTGCTATTGAAGAGATGTTGACTTAATTAAAGTTGTGCAAAAGGAAATGGTATTTGCCCTCTCAAGGTCTTAAACTGAGTTCACTTTTTGTTTGACTAAAGGATTGAGAAGTATTTCTCGTTCTATAATCCTTTATTTTGTGTGACAATGCTATTGTTATGTTAATCTCATTACGCATTGCAAGTATATTGCTGGTATTCGTTTGGATATTTGCACCAACTACAATCGTATATATTCATAATTCTTAAAACTAAGGCTTTGTTTGATAACTTGTTAGTTTTCAATTTTTCTCCAGTTTTATAAACCGGAGAAAAAAAAGGACGTTTGGCACACAATTTTTTTTCCCTTCAGTTTTGAAAAATTAATTTTTAAAAAATGGTTTTTTTAAAAACTCCCATATAGGAGTTTTGGGTTTTCGATATTGATTTTTATTTTGAGACCTCCTCCACCACCCTCCTCCCACGGCCACAGCCACCGGCCACCTCTTGCTGCCTACCGGCCACTGTCTGCCACTGGTGACCACCGCCAACCACTGCCGCCCACTGGCAGTCACAGCCAGCGGGTCATAGCCAACCACCACCACGCGTCACCACCGCCATTGCAAACCACCACCAAAGAAAAAACTCAAAATAAAAACTGGGTAATCAAACACCCAAAAGAAAAAAAAACTCAACATAAAAACTAGGTATTCAAATTCCCATTTGTTTTTGTAAAAAATAAAAACTAAACTGATTTTTGTTCTTTTAGAAACTAAAAATCAAAATTGAAAGTGATTTTAAACGCTAGCCAAGACTATTGCCTTCTTTGATGGAATGCCCATTTTTGTAAGCTTTATGACAACAATAGATGCTAGAATGTACTTTATTTTTAATTTATCTCCCTAGTAACGTCGTTCAGCTAACAGTTTAATCAATTAATAAAGAAGTTCACTTTAGAGTTGTCAAATGGGCCGGGCGGCCCGGGGGCTGGCCCGGCCCCGTTCATGAACAGTGCTGGCCCGGCCTTTTAGGGCTTAGGGCCTGGGCCTGGGCCAGGCCTGCATTTCTTAGAAAAAAGCCTTGGTCAGGCCCGGCCCGAAAAAGCCCGGGTCAGGTCCGGTTCAGGCCCCCCTCTTTACTTCTAAAATTATACTTTTCCCCCTTTCCCCCGAACGGATTTATTCCCCTTTTCCCCCATAAATTCCACTTTTACCCCCCAACAGCAAAATAACGGCTAGTTTGGGGGGTATTTTGGTCCAAGTTAATTTTTTCAACTCTTTTAAGGTTTTTACACTCTTACCCTCCCCAACAACTATAAACGGATAGTTTTTAGGGGTATTTTGGTCTTTTGTGAAGTTTCAAAAATCTATAAATTCACACCATTTCTCTCTAATTTTTCACACCAATCTTCTTACTCTCTCTTATATAAACATTCTACATTTCTACAAGCTTTGCTACTCTTGCTAATTACTACTCTTATTTACTAATTAGTACTCTTGCTAATTATTACTCTTGTTTACTAATTACTACTCTGCTAAATTTTAATTACTAATCACTCCTCTTATTAATTTGTTACTCTCTAATTCTTTTGTCTAGTAATTAATGAATTTTTATATTATCAATTACTATTACTAATTTTTTTAATTACTAACTCTCTCCAATTTCGAATTACCCTCAGTGATTCATTTGTTACTCTTTAATTCTTTTAATTGTTATTTCTAATTACTAATTACTGCTCTTATACTTGTGTATTTAGTTACTCTTACTAATTTTATTTTTCAATCTAGTAAAAAAGTTTAGCGTCAAATATGGCTGGATTATTGAAGAAACTGAAGCGTGGATCATCATCACGAAAAACATCATCATCATCACAAGCACCACCACCAGCACAAGCGCCAGCACCACGGCCATCACAAACACCAATCCAAGCACCACCACAACCATTCGTTCCTGGACGAATGAGTACAGGCTGTATGATAGATACCCAAGCCAATTGGGAGTTCAATCAAAACATTCCAGATTTTGAATACACGCCTGATCAAGACCCCCCGCATTATAGTCAAGGACGCAGCTCGGTTGGCGAAGCTACTACTCCGTGGCATAATCTTAACCCTATGCCTGGTCATGATGAAGAAGGGCCGAGCAATGCCTCCGGTAATGAGCCAGAAGTCCAAAAGGGAAAAAAAAAGAAAGCCGAGTGTTGGAATCATTTTGATGAAGTTATGGTGGACGGCATCCGAAAAGCTCGATGTAAGTACTGTGCTAAATTATTTTCGTCTGGTAGTGGTAATGGACATCTTAACAGGCATTACCCTCAGTGTGCACCTCGACAAGGCCACGTCGAACCTACCCAAACGCAGTTATCTTTTGACGGTAAGTTATTTGTTTATAATCAGCGAGAGCAAAGAGACGGTCTCGCTGAATTTGTTATTCACGATGAACAAGCCTTTTCTTTTGCCGATAATGCTAAGCACTCTAGATATATGAACACATACGTTCAACCTTTGTACAAAAAGGTTCATAGAAACACAACTAGATCCGATGCACTCCGACAGTATAATGCTGCTAAAGCACGCCTGATCGATTATTTCGATAAATTTGACGGTAAAGTTAGTCTTACTTCTGATATTTGGCAATCTCCGTTTACTTTTGTTAGTTATACTTGTGTGACGGCCCATTGGATTGATGCAGATTGGATTATGCACAAGAGAATCATCGCTTTCGAGCTCTTTCCTTTTCCGCATGATGGAATGAACATTGCTACTATTATATTAAAAGCATGTACCACGTTTAAATTAAAGGATAAGATTATGAGTATTAGTTTTGATAATGCTTCTAACAATACAGCTGCTGTTGATGCTTTACAGGAGAGCCTCAAACCTGTACTTTCTGGTAAATTATTTCATGTTCGTTGTGTTTGTCATATAATTAATTTAATTGTTCAAGATGGTTTAGCTGCTGCAGGAGATATTCTTGTCAAAATGAGGGGTATGACAGCGTATGTTAATAGTTCGAGTCCGAGAACACAACAATTTAAAACGTTGTGTGTTGAATATAATATGCCTCGCAGGAGAGCAGTTACAGATGTGGTCCACAGGTGGAACTCTACATACCATATGCTTTTACACATTCTGGCATACAGAGAAGTCTATACGCATTTTCTACTAACCTTGTTCCCAGCCGGCTTGCCAACTCAAGAGGAATGGCAGATGGCCACATACCTAGCTGAATTTTTGGAGGTATTTTACACGTCTACCAATTTATTGTCTGGTACGTACTATCCCACCTCTCCTCTCGCTGTAATAGAAATTCTCAAGATGGCTACAATGTTAACAAAATGGAGATATATAGGACCCTTTAAGGAAATAGTAAAAGTGATGGATAAAAAGTTTAATAAATATTGGAGTGAACTGCCTGTTATTTTTGCTGTGGCTACTTGTTTAGATCCTAGGTTAAAGTTGCATGGCGTGAACGTCTCGATACAAGAGATATCGAAATTAATGTGCTACACAGTAGAGGAGACAACCGCACTCACAGCGAAAGTGAGCAAGACATTTGAGGAACTGTTCAACCTCTATCGTAATTCTGCTGACGTGCGCGGGCGAGCTTCATCATCGACTGCTGAGAGGTATTATGCGCCATACCTTAAGGGCTTTGAACATCTAGTAGCAAGACAACTACCAGGTGAAGGTACTTCTAATTCGGCAGGTTCGTCTACTTTTTCCTCTTTTAATGAGATTGGTGTATATTCAAATACTGATCATTATTCTGATTTATCAATGCAAGAACAGGTTAATTTTAATTTGTTAAATTTTTGGAAACAAAATCAAAACATGTATAAAACTTTATCCCAAATTGCACGGGATGTACTGCCAGTGCAAGCCTCCACGGTTGCTTCAGAGTCGGCATTTTCAGCGAGCGGGAGGGTTTTGGATGACAGGAGGAGTCGTCTTAACCCCGAGTCGCTCGAGCTATGTGTATGTTGGAAGGATTATCTTGATGCGAAATACCGCGAGCAAGATAAACCGATTGATGATAGGAAGAGCAGTGACTCGGATATTGAAGTACTTCCGGATGATTAGGTAATTTCTTTTTATTTTCCTTCTCTTAAGTTTTAAGAATAAAATTTCTCACAAAATATAGTTTTTTTCATATATATATATATATATATATATATATATATATATATAATATAATAAATTTTTACAAGCAAGATAGATATTTTTCCGTATATATAAAAAAATAGGTAACTTCGCCTGTTTGTTTACAAGCAGCCGGTCCCAAGCCCGGATAAAAGGAGGAGGGCCTATAAATACATTTATCTTTAATGTATATAATTTATAATGAAATAAAATGATAAAGATTAGGTTCGTTAAATTGTGAATATTGGACATGCTTAGAGTACAATTTGCTTAAACAATAATAACAAACTATCATAATTAAAACCCTTACCTTGAATAACAAGAAAATGCCAAAAACAATATATAAAAAAAAAAAAATGGGCCACGGCCTTGCTTAAGCTCGGCCCTAAATGTTGGGCCTAGGGCCTGGGCTTGGACCGGGCTCCAGATATCCCCAGAATCAGGCCTGGCCCAGCCCGATTGGCAGCCCCCTTAGCCCGGCCCCGGCCCCGGCCCGATTTGCTGGAGGCCCAATGGGCTTGGGTTGGGAGGCCCAAGCTCGGCCCATTTAACACCTCTAGTTCACTTGGAAGAAGTGCATCAGTAAATGCTTGGTTGTTATAAATTCAAGCTGTACTTAAGGGTAATGTTTACTCCCATGCAAATACGGATAAACATTCTCTGTTGTACAATATTTATCAATAAAGATTATCATTAAAAGTATTTTGTCACTGTTATCAAAATTCATAATGATAATTTTTTGTTTCTAGAAAAATTTGACGGTCTTTTTTGAATACAGCACCCCTACTGTACTGTAAAAGATCTTGATTCCGCAAATACCATATGCACCCTTGTTGTAACTTACTTTTAAACACAGTGTAGATGCTAGCAATATGCTCTAATATCTATTTAATATAACTATTACGTTGTATAATAAACGCAAAGACTTTGGGGTGGCACCACTTTTAATGACAAACTGCAGCCATGCAAAAAAGAAGTCTATTTGTCTATTGTGTAAAAGTTCATCAGTTACGTGTCACCCTACCTGGACACGTGTTTTGTCCGGACCCACAATTACAGTGACAAACGCTTCTCTAAGATACTTACAAGTAGAGTCCCTGCCCTCATTTTGTTCTACTGTTTTTTTTTCCTTCCTCAAATTACGAAATTACCCAGCAAAGGAAATTAAAGTTACAAGAGCACGAATATTCCAAAAAAGAAAAAGAAAAAAAAAAGCCAGTAAACGTGCATGAAATCTTCAGGCTCCATTGCTTTCCACGTGGTGATTACACCCCTCGTATTATTAATTAAGTATTGAAAATCAAATGAATCGATTAGCTAATTTCCATCTTCTTTATGTGCTTTGATGTGTTCCTCTGTCTTGGTATCTTTGGTTCTTGCGGAGTTCTATGTGGGCTTCTTCATCACAGTTGAAGTTCTCTTTCAAAAACTCAAGTAAAGCCTCTCTCTCTCTCTCTCTCTCTCTCACACACACAGAGACACACACCCCTTCACAATAATTTCATGGACCTGGTATGAATAATTTTTTGTTTAAAATGAACTTTGTTACCGATCACTCTTTCTCTCTCTCATAAACCTAAGAGCTTTTTGCTCCAATTCTTTCGGCTTTCATCTCTCATGAACCTAAGAATTTTTTTTTTGTTTTTTTGCATGCCTGTGTGTCACGGGCTGCCCCTTGCACCCGCCTAGCACTGCGCCCCCGCGCCCATCCAGCTCAGCGCCCCCGCGCCCTTCCAACAGGCGCCCATGCGCCCTCACAAGTTCATCAAGTCTCGCGCCCATGCGCCCGTCAAGCACAGCGCCCGCGCGCCCAATTGCAGTGCCCGCGCACGTCAAAAGCCAACAGTGAAGATCTAAAGATCCAGGCGTGCGTTTTTGCTCAATTTTGGTGGAGACCACCGTTGTATATATTTAAGTTTCCCTGTAAAATTTCAAGTCATTTCGAGTTGTATTTCTCTAAAAAGGGGCACTATGACTCCTCGCACATAGTTACGTCTACTACTGTCACTTTAGTTTTACCTCCTAATGGTACTATATGGGAGTCATGCACACCCATACCCGAGAGTCCCTTGCTTTGTTTTAGCTTGCCGTTCTAGCTAGATTGCACACTGTGGATGCAAACAAAGCCTTTTGTAAGTTGTAATGATGCTATTGAAGTAATGAAGATATTTGTGACCGTTTTGCCCTCGTGTTGAAATTTACTCTTTGTGCACTGTTTTATGCGATGTTGATGCACTGCTTGCTATAAATTGTTGAGATTGGTTGGCGGACTCTTCTTGCGAGCGGCAAGTCGAGTGCCACACACGGTTTCCTTGTGCCATCAAGGGCCACCGTGTGTCAGGTGGTATCAGAGCCGCGGTTGTCCAAGAGACCGTGGCTTCAGCTAAGAAAATATTGTGGGATAGTTTGTTGAGAAAAACTATGGCCAACACGAAAGAGAGAATCGATGCTTTGGAAGCACAGATACATGACATGATCAAGAGTGACCAGGATGCTCCAGGCATCCTGAAGCAATTCTCCCTTCGCCTTGACGCGTTGGAAGTGAATCTTGAAGCCACTGATAATACCCGATATGCTGAGAGCATGGAATGGGAGGGGAAGTTTCAGGAGCTTCAAGATCGAGTGGAACACCATGCACGGCACAGTGGAGGTATAGACTGGGAGTCTAAATTTCAAGAACTCCAGGATCGAGTGGAGCTTCTTAGTCGTGCAGTGGTTAACACACCCGCTGGGGGTGCGGAGCACTCGTCGAGGCCCCGAGTGCCAGAGCCCAAGAGTTACGGGGGAGCCCGTGACGCCAAGGAATTAGAAAATTTCCTTTTCGATATAGAACAATACTTTCGAGCCATCAGAGTAGACTCGGAAGCGACAAAGGTGTCGATGGCTGCCATGTACTTGGTTGGAGATGCCAAGTTATGGTGGCGTAAGAAGTACGCAGAGATCGAAGATGGGTCTTGCGTCATAAACACATGGGAGATACTCAAACGTGAGCTAAAGAGTCAGTTTTTCCCAGAAAACACCGCATTCAACGCGAGAAAAGCGTTGCTGGAATGCAAGCACACCGGATCGGTCCGGGAGTATTGCCAGGCATTTTCTGCCTTGATGTTGGACATCAGTGACATGTCCGCAGTCGACAGACTCTTCTTCTTCATGGAAGGGTTAAAACCATGGGCTCGTACCGAGCTTAATAGACGTCGGGTGAACAACCTTAATGAAGCCATCATCGCTGCCGAGAGCCTTTCAGATTACAACTCTGAGCCACAGAGACCCCCTCAGAGAGGAAATCCAAGCAGAGGTATTGGTGGCAAGAAGCCAGGGGGTCCAATGCCAAACCAAAGTTGGGGCAGTAAAAGCAGTTGGGCGTCAAACTCTTCTACCCAACAGAAGAGTGGAGTTGGGTTCAAAGCCAAGCCTGACGCTAGCACCAGTGGAGAAGTGAAGAAACCTCCTTTCAGGGGTTGCTTCTTGTGCCAAGGACCGCACGTGATCGCTAACTGTCCGCAGCGACAGATGATGAATGCCTTCTTTGACAACATTGGGCAGGTGCAACGTGGGGAACAATCTGGCTCTCGACCAAGGCACCCACCAACAGATGAGCAAACAGACACACAAGATTATGAAGAGGAAGATGCCGTCGGGGCCTTTCCTCAGTGGTGCAATGCGGTGACAACACAGGTTGGGAACCCCAAAAGGAGCTCGACTGGAGAAGAGCCTAAAGACATGCCGCCAAAGAAAAAGGGTGATGTACCAGGAAAAGGCTTGATGTATGTGGACATCAAGGTTAACGGGAAGGCCATCAGGGCCATGGTGGACACAGGAGCTACCCATAATTACATTTCTAGCACCGAAGTGGAAAGACTGGGTCTAACTCTAGAAAAAGGGTGCGGACGGGTGAAGGCTATCAACTCCGCCGCACAGCCAGTAGCGGGGATAGCGAGATCTGTTTTGATCAAGATTGGCCCATACGAAGGAAGGACCAACTTTTCAGTAGTCATCATGGACGACTTTAAACTGATCCTTGGGTTGGAGTTTCTGCGTGACACGAAGACCACAGTGATGCCATGTTCCAACTCGCTAGTCATGCTTGGGAATAAACCATGTGTCATCCCAACTATATCTTCTAGGGCGGGAGAGCGTTCTATCTCAGCCCTCCAGTTGAAAAGGGGATTAAAACGGGATGAAACAACCTACCTTGCCATGCTACGGTGGGATGAAATTGAAGAAGTATCGGGACCATTACCGAAAGAAGTTAAAGTGATATTAAACGACTTTGAAGATGTGATGCCTGATGAATTGCCGAAGAAATTGCCACCTAGAAGGGCAATTGACCATGAGATCGAGCTCGTGCCAGGCACGAAGCCACCCGCCCGAGCTCCGTATCGGATGTCACAACCAGAACTTGCTGAACTCAGAAAACAATTGACGGAGTTGCTAGATGCGGGTTTGATCACTCCCGCGAAGTCGCCTTATGGTGCACCAGTCCTCTTCCAGAAGAAACAAGATGGTTCTTTGCGGATGTGTGTGGACTACAGGGCGCTAAACAAGGTGACTATTCGGAACAAGTATCCTATTCCTTTAGTCGCCGACTGTTTTGATCAGCTTAGTAGGGCGAGAGTGTTTACCAAGTTGGACTTGAAGTCTGGGTATTGGCAGGTCCGAATTGCCGAAGGTGACGAGGCGAAGACAACTTGTGTCACCAGATACGGGGCGTATGAGTTCCTGGTCATGCCGTTCGGCTTGACCAACGCCCCGGCCACATTTTGCACCTTGATGAATCAAGTTTTGCGGGACTACATTGACGATTTTGTAGTGGTGTATCTCGATGATATTGTGATCTACAGTTCCAGCTTGGACGAGCATCTGAAGCACTTGAGGAAGGTGCTTGCCCGACTGAGGGAGCACGAGCTATACGTGAAGCTGTCGAAATGCACTTTTGCCCAGACCAAGATTAAATTCTTGGGCCATGTGATAGAACAGGGTCAGATAAGGATGGACTCAGGTAAAGTTCAAGTGATACAGGAGTGGCAGCCGCCAACGAATGTTTCAGAACTGAGATCTTTCCTTGGATTGACCAACTATTATAGGAAGTTTGTCCGAGATTATTCGAGAATGGCCCATCCCCTAACCGAACTTTTGAAGAAGAGCAATGTTTGGGAATGGTCCAAGGAGTGTCAATCGGCCTTCTCGGCTATGAAGCAGGCTATGTCTGAAGATCCGGTACTTGCTCTCCCTGATGTGTCGAAGTCCTTTGAAGTTCATACAGATGCTTCTGACTTTGCACTAGGAGGGGTTCTAATGCAAGAAGGCCACCCGGTGGCATATGAGAGTAGGAAGCTCAACGAAGCAGAACGTCGCTACACCACTCATGAGAAAGAGTTGCTCGCGGTAGTACACTGTCTCAGAATTTGGAGGCACTACCTGCTTGGTTCTAGCTTCATAGTGCGGACGGACAACACTGCAGTGAGCCACTTCTTGAGTCAATCTAAGCTCACTTCGAAACAGGCCAGGTGGCAGGAACTTTTGGCAGAATTCAACTTCATGCTCGAGTACAGGACAGGCTCAACCAACAGCGTAGCAGACGCCCTCAGTAGGAGAGCCGAACTAGATCAGGTAGCATTGATGGCCATGAATGCTATTGTTAGAGCAGATAGCCGAGTTGCCATCAACATCGGAAAGAAGATCAAGAAGGCCCTTACCAGGGATCCGATTGCCCAACAACTACTGAAACTGATCGAGAGCGGTAAAACTCGACAGTTTTGGCAAGAAGATGGTTTGCTGATGACCAAAGGAAGACGGGTATACGTTCCCCGAGTTGATGATCTGAGACGAACATTGATTCGAGAATGTCATGACACCCTTTGGGCAGGCCATGCCGGAGGAGAAAGAACATTAGCTCTCCTTCAACAAGGTTACTACTGGCCCCAAATGGGGGATGAAGTGCAAGAGTATGTGAAAACATGCCTTACTTGTCAGCAGGACAAGGTGGAACGTAAGAAGAAGGCAGGGTTACTACAGCCGCTGCCGGTCCCCAAGAGACCGTGGGAGAGTGTGTCATTGGATTTCATCACTGGTCTGCCGAAGGTTGAAGACTTAGGCACAATCCTTGTTGTCGTTGATCGGTTTAGCAAGTATGCGAGCTTTATCGCAACACCCAAGTATTGCTCAGCCGAAGACACAGCGCAACTTTTCTTTAAGTATGTGGTGAAGTATTGGGGAATGCCTCAAGACATTGTCAGTGATCGGGACTCCCGCTTCACTGGAAACTTTTGGACTGAACTCTTTAAGTTATTCGGATCCCAACTTTCGATGAGTTCAAGTTATCATCCAGAATCAGACGGTCAGACGGAGCGGTTCAATTCCATGTTAGAAGAGTACCTCCGCCATTTTGTCAGTGCAACACAGAAAAATTGGGTCAAGCTACTGGATGTTGCCCAGCTGTGTTTCAACTCACGCAAAAGCTCTTCGACAGGGAAGAGTGCTTTTGAGATTGTAAATGGACAACAACCGTTACTACCCCACACGGTAAACATCCCCAATGCCGGGAAATCCCCAAGGGCCATAAGCTTCAGTGAAGAATGGAGGCAGAATATAGATCTAGCTCACTCCTACCTTGAGAAAGCAGCCAGAAGAATGAAGAAACACGCTGACAAGAACAGGAGATCTCAAGAGTTTAACGTGGGCGACAAAGTTATGGTTAAGCTACTGCAACAGGATCGCAAATTTCTAAGGGGAAGAGACTCTCGTCTTTTGCAGAAATATGAGGGACCCCTGACTATAGTGAAGAAGATAGGCAAGATGGCTTACAAAGTTGATCCGCCTCATTGGTGGAGCCGCCAGCTCCATCCCGTCTTTCACGTCAGCATGTTGAAGCCATTCTATGAAGACACAGCCGACCCCTCCAGGGGCCAAATCAAGAGACAAGGACTCAAAGCCAAAGCAGCAGGAAAACGAGTTGCCGAAGCTATTTTGAATGATAGAGTGATTATAGCTTCCCGCAAACGCCATCAGGAGTACCTAGTCAAGTGGCAGGGACAAATGGATGAAGAAAACACTTGGGAACGAGCAGCAGACTTATCAGCCTACGCCGACAAGATTGAAGCCTACCACATGCAGAAGTTGACGAGGGCGTCAACAGCTCTAGTGGGGGAGAATGTCACGGGCTGCCCCTTGCACCCGCCTAGCACTGCGCCCCCGCGCCCATCCAGCTCAGCGCCCCCGCGCCCTTCCAACAGGCGCCCATGCGCCCTCACAAGTTCATCAAGTCTCGCGCCCATGCGCCCGTCAAGCACAGCGCCCGCGCGCCCAATTGCAGTGCCCGCGCACGTCAAAAGCCAACAGTGAAGATCTAAAGATCCAGGCGTGCGTTTTTGCTCAATTTTGGTGGAGACCACCGTTGTATATATTTAAGTTTCCCTGTAAAATTTCAAGTCATTTCGAGTTGTATTTCTCTAAAAAGGGGCACTATGACTCCTCGCACATAGTTACGTCTACTACTGTCACTTTAGTTTTACCTCCTAATGGTACTATATGGGAGTCATGCACACCCATACCCGAGAGTCCCTTGCTTTGTTTTAGCTTGCCGTTCTAGCTAGATTGCACACTGTGGATGCAAACAAAGCCTTTTGTAAGTTGTAATGATGCTATTGAAGTAATGAAGATATTTGTGACCGTTTTGCCCTCGTGTTGAAATTTACTCTTTGTGCACTGTTTTATGCGATGTTGATGCACTGCTTGCTATAAATTGTTGAGATTGGTTGGCGGACTCTTCTTGCGAACGGCAAGTCGAGTGCCACACACGGTTTCCTTGTGCCATCAAGGGCCACCGTGTGTCACTGTGGGATGTCATATTGCACATTCAGTTCTCACGCTTCTGAGTCTTAACAAAACTTGTTTACGTGCGTCAACAAAAGGAAAATCTAGAAAGCGATTCAAGTTTCTTCCTTTAAATTAATTTCCCTCTTCGCCCCTCGCCTAAATTTCATTATTTCATAAGAATGTATTTCGTGTTTGTGTGCATGCACACGTACAGAACAACATGCAAGATGCATCTCTTATGTTCATAATGTTATGCACAAAATCTATACTCCTTAATTGTCTGCGCGTTTGATAAGTTGTATGTGACACGTTTATCTAAAAGCAAAGAAGATGTCATGTATCAACGTACTCTGGGCATATGTGTAGCTTTTGTTTTGGCCTTACCCTCTTAGTAAATACAAACGGAGATGCATGGTTGTGATATCCTTGACTTTCTATGCTTGCTTTGTACGTACAATGACCGAATCAAACCAAGGGGGTGGCGTTCCTAATTTCTCGCTCAAAAACCCTAGAAACTTTGTGCAGCCGTTTATCATACCAAACCATGAAACCTTTTCGCCCTCCCCTGAGATACCAGACCTCAACCTTCAACTCTCTTTGGGTGGATGCTATCATGAATTCCCCCAAGAAATGCAGTTCATGCCGCTTACAAGTTTTAATGAGGATAGCAGTGGAAAACTTCCTTACATAGCCATACGATCCGAGCAACAACAATCCAAAAAGGTGGGTGCATCGTGGAAAAATGAGATGAAAATGAGGGTGGAGAAGAAACTACGAAAGATAGGAAGTAGTAGTAATAGTAGTGGCGACGGCTATATGGGAGAACCAGAGTCTGGTTCCGCCTCATCAGAGGAAGTTGGGAAGACACCGCTGTCGCTACCACGGATGGTGACTGTCGAGAAGCCACCTTTCGGAGTTCTTGTCCCTTGGGCAGCAGAATCTGCTTCGAAGAACGTTGCACTGCGCCGTGCCCTCGACTCAATCAATTTTGTGGGTAATGCTACATACGAGGATCATGCATCTCAAGGTATCATATGTACTGTTTTCATTCTTACTGCTCCTCAGTATCATCTTTTAAGTGGGTTATGAACTAACTATTTTTTGATTCTTTGTTAGTCTTCGTCGATTTATTACACAAAAGATATTCTGGTCCATGCATTAAAATGATACCTATAACATATCCATAAATAATTTATGGGTACAACATGCAATGCCTACTTTACATGTCCAGTTAAGATATTTTTGGTACAAACACGTACGCGTGCACTCAAGCACACAACATGTATAATCTATGCGTGAGTGTGTTGTTTGAAAAAATATGAAAACAAAATCACAAATAAAGACTTTTGTCTCCACTGAAAATCGAATTTGCTGATGATCGTAGACGAATAACAACAAAGTCTATATGAGAATTGACAAGCTGAAATTTTGAAATTTTTTCTTAGAATTCTCTTCGGGACAGTGTACTCTTCACAAAGGGTTTTTGCGAAAAAAAGAGAGACTGCGAAATTTATAAGTCTTGTGGTAAGATAGAAGTACCAATAATATATAAGTCTTGAAAGCAAGAGCTACAGTTATGGTCATTGAACTATGACCAAATCACAATTTGGCCATTGGACTAGGACTTGTGTCATTTTGGTCGTCAGAGTCATCGAGTTGGCCAATCAAGCCTTTAGCTGCCGTTGACAAGATGCCGTTAGATTCCCATATATTTTATTCGTTGGACATTATTGAGGGCAAATTTGTCAATTAAAGCCAAAGAGTAGAAACAAATTTCCAACATTTTATACATTGTTCCTTTTCTAGATATTAACTAATTGCATTACATGCTTAAATTTCCACAAAAATGTCAAAATGAAATAGAACTCCCTTTTCATAAAGGATAAATTTTTACTGTTATGATGGTTATAGCAAGATAGCTACAACCACTTGTATAGCAACAACTAATGGTCGCTAAATATAATTAGTTGCATTTGTACCAGCACTTTCAACGACAAATATCAGTACTTTTTTAGCGTCATTAAATAAAAGCTACTACATTTAGCGACCATAGGCTATTGCTATTTTTCCTATTACGGTTCAGCATCCAAAATCTTTTCTTTCATATGTATTTAGGAGTACCAACTTATTTTAGGGGGGGGGGGGGGGGAAACTGTTGATTTTATTCTTTTGGTTACGAGAGTACTTGAATATGTAAATGCAAACAAAGGATTTGGTAAACGGGGGAATGACTGAGGCACAATTATAGAAATTTGGATTCGGCCAGGGGTTTGTACCTTTGCTGAATTTCGTCTTGGGAACATTATATAGATGTGATGTTGGTGGTAGCGGTGTTGAGGTGGTTGATGAGAGCTTTCATCAACTCTGTTCTGTAGATTGGAACACGTCGCTAACTCAAGCAAGTCTCAACTTGTTTGAATGATTGCAGATGTGAACCAGAGCAGGGGTCGTGATGGTGCATTGTTGTTTTACGTGAATTAAGTGGCGGTTGTTCCGGATTCACCATCTATGAATTAAGTGCTATTCTTTTTGGTGGTTAGTCTTTTTGTTTTTAATCGAAAGACCCTTCTCTACAAAGTACCCCTAGCATTAATACTTTACATCTCTACTAACTGCTCAAAAGAGGAGCGGTTAGTACAGGGCCAGAATTTACGGCCTTTACACGTCGGGTGCCACCACTCTGCCGCCACCAAGAAGCACACCAAAACTAGCACCATTCCACCTTCTCCTCCTGCTCATCCTGCCGAAAGACGGCGATGGAGTGTCACCATCAATATCATCAACTAATTTCTTACAAAAAAAAATTGATTTGGTTTTGCAGAGTATGTTTTCGTCTGATCTGGACAAAAGTTTATGTTTGTGGTGAGTATGATCATTGTTTTTGGTGATGATGGAGGCCCTGACGGCAGACAGTGGTGTTGATGGCATTAATACCCATCACAATTTGAAAAGAAACGAGTTAAGATTTGCCCTTATCATTATTGCCCAATTTTAGTGCATATTTAGCAGTCGATTATGGTGTGTTTTGGTTTTACTGCATGGTGGTGTTGGCGACGTTGGCTTTGTTGTGATTGTGGTCGGTCTTTGGTGTTTGTGTACAATATTAGACTTAAGCTCCTATCTCTTAGCTTCTTAGCTCTCGTTCTAGTCTACCTCAATCCAACCTTAAGTAAAGAACCTCTTCAGGTTTGGGTAGAAGATAGGATTGAAGTCGGTGAGATCGATCTAAGGGTTCATAGATGGCAGCGGCGGAGGAGGGATACAGTAGAGGTAATGGATTGGAGGCAACGGCAGAGGAGGGAGGCAGTAGAGGGGCTGGATCACCTGCTCTAACTAGAGTTACAGTAGAGGGACCTAGATCCTCTGCTGTAGAGAAATCTACAGCAGAGGTGATGTCCCTTTAATCTTGGCCATAGAAATACATCCAACACTCACAAAACAGACAAGTCAGCAGGGAAGCAAAAAAGGCTTCAAAACAATGAGGGGATCAAGATCCACACAGTTGAACATCTGGTGCAGCTTCTTCAGCACCGGGAACCTCCGTCGTACCACCTCATTTCCCTTGCTCATCCTGCCATCACTAGCGGCCTCTCCGGCTAGAAAATGCTGAACGGTGGTGCTTACCATTTCCAATGAAGGGATCAAGATCCACGCAAAACACATCAAATGTTTTCACACTTTTCAGCTTAAGATCCATTCACTGAAAATCAGTCCTCCTCTTCTCTCTGTTCTTTGCATCCTTGAAGCTTTCATGACGAGATAATCAATGAAAGCTGTTGGGATCTTGACTTCGTTATTTGATACTGTTTGCTTTGCGTCCTTCTACAGAACCATAAGTTGTTGGGATGAGTTCTTACACGGATGCTTGAGATGAGTAACAGAGGAGTGGAGGAAAATCCATTACGGCGTGAACAGTTGCCGGTTAGGTGAAACCCGGTAGTTTATTGTCTATCGTGGGTAAAGCTAAAGTGGCAGTTTCTTGGCCTTTAGATTTTGTTGAGCGGTCAAGATGGTACCTACAGCCTACAGCAGAGGATCTGCAGTAAATTCCCCTACAGCAGAGGATCTGCATCAGATGTTATAACTTTAGTTACAACCATTGAATTAGATTAGATCCATTGGCTCAAAAAATGCCACTTAAGCAAAATGATCCACGTGTCTCACAAGCGGAGTCTTAACGGCTCAGAAAATAGAATGGCAACGCATTCTCGGACTCTCTCTCCTCTGTCTCTGTCTATGTTTAACCACCGGTAACACCTCGATCTACTCTCAGGCGGAAACTCTGACGCGGCATCAACCCCTGTAAGTTACGTTTCCTCCTCCCATCCCCTCCTCAACCTCCCTCCACGGCCTGTTCCTTTAGTTCTTCTCGGCGTCACCGTCTGCCTCGCCAAATCCCTCTCCACCAGTCCGAGTTGACTCATCGACTTCAGGTCAGTTGCGGCTCAGCGAGGATCAACCTTGATGGCTATAAATCATGTCGATATGTCATCAAAACTCGCCAGATCTGAATCGATCTAACCAAGACCATATATGTTAGGTGAGGGGAGGAGGTGTTAACAATCGGAAGGGGGTTGAAGGCGGTGGAGGAAGGGGGCGCGTAGGAGGATGGAGGGGGTCTCATCAGAGAGGATAGGGCTTGCCGACGGCGAAGGAGGGGAGGGCAAAGTTGGAGGCACAAACGGAGCAAAAATAGTTAGTGTGGGAGGCGGCGAGGTGGCGGGCGTTGACAGCTTCCTTCATGAGCCGTGCCGCTCCCTTCTCTCTTTCTAAGTCTGTTGTTGTCACTTATTAGAATTGGAACGAAGAGTAGAAAGAGGGTCTCAGAGCACCGTCCTGAGCCTTGAAATGGGCATTTGCTACAGTTAAGTCCTTTGCTTATGTGGCATTTTCTGAGCCAATGGATTTAATCCAACTGCTGTAATTAAAGTTACAGCATCTCTACTATAACCCTAATTACAGCAGGTGATCCGAATCCGCAATAGAGAGGGCAAACAAAGTCCAGGGCAAATTTAAAAAATCTACTGACCGTACGACTAAGCATGATATGGAAAAAAAAATCAATCTGGGTCGTTCGTAAGATGACATAAACGGCTAAATTACAGCTAAAAAAATAGGGCTTTTCCCAGCAATTGACGTGGATAAGCCTTCTATACAACTATATAATATAAATACACATGTATACCCATAAATATGTGAATATGTATGTATGCATGCTTGCATGTGTGTGTGTGTGTGTCTATATATATATATATATATATATATATATATATATATATATATATATATATATATATAGGTGGGAGTTTGATCCCTCTACAATGCTGACAAGACCCCTATATTGCTAGCGGTGATCTAGCCCTCCATTTACTACAGATGATGGTCAAAATCCTTTTTTTCTTGCACATTTAGGTCTGTCTACCCTATTGCCGGGGTAGATGGTGATTTTTACAAAAATGCCCTTCCTTTACTTCTAACTCTACCGTTGATGGCGATCGATAAATAACCAAGAGTGAAGCATGGACACATATCGGGGGAAGGGTAGTTTACATTCTAGATACAACTCGTAGAGTGATTTCGGCAGCAAGGTCAAATTGGTATACTTAACCGTCTACCATAAAATGGGCGGACGATGAAAGTTAACTAAAACAAAAGAAATAATCAGGGTCGTCCATGTGCGCTAGCAAGTTAGATAACTTGCCGCACTATCAAATTACTTTAACCCCATCTATGTGTGTATTCATGTACACACACATATGGAAGCTGCAATTCATTTCATATAGACATGGACCTTGCGTCGCAAACAAGTTTTGCACGTGGCATCCTTATTTTTCCTCACAATTGATTGCATTACTTTGTTTCTTTACTTGGAAATAATGTTACTACACACGGTTAATATAATGTCAGTCTAAGATTCTTTTTTACCTGTTCTAATCCAAGAAGTGCAAACATAAATAAAATACACAATGAGCAACATTTTGGTCCATGTGGTACATAATTGAATCGTTGCCTCAACTACTATATGCATGTAAACCAATGTTTGTTTCTACGATATAGAAACATGTAACCGTGCTCTTAAGGATTGTTGTCTATATACCAAATCAAAGCAAACAAATGACTAGCTAGGGAAAAAGATCATAGTTTATCCGTCCATTTTATATATGACAAAATTCAAATTATAATGCAGGTCTCTCAGCCATGCCTACAGCAAGGGATCCTACAAGGCCTTTACCACAAATGACTGTCTCGAGGGTAATGGAGAAAGGAGAACAACTTAACCTTCCCAAAACTTTGTTTGAACCGATAAAGGGGGAAAAATAAAGCTTGTCAATATGCTCTCAGAGCCGGTAATCACCTCTGACCTGGGGACAAAGGGGAAGCGTTGTATGCCTTTTGGAGATGCGCTTAAGAGTGATACGACTAACGAGGAGAAACGTGAGACGCCACAGACCAGCATGGACGTCATGAAAAGGATGCCGACTGTGACAACTACGGGAGGCATCCCTTGCGGAAAGAAAATCGAAGGGTTTCTGTTTCAGTACTACTAAAGGCTATGTGTACATAGTGTGCGTTTGCCATGGCAAGTTTTTCTCTCCTACTGATTTCGTAAAGCATGCTAGCGGACTCGACGTGGCAAACCCCATGAAGCATATCAGGGACTTGACTAATAACTTCTTGTAACATGAAGTGAAGGCACATGCAGTTATCATCCCTCTTCTACAAATTCCAAGAAAATGTGAACTTTGAGTCTCTCTTTAAAATTTCTATTTTTTGCGGTTAAACAAAGACAACATTGTCGTGAAGTGTCGACCCTTCACATAATTCTGTGAAAGGTTTTGTAGTTTCTTTCTTTACTTTTTTGTTTCGGTTAAAAGGGCCACATGAAATGTGAACCATCTATGAATTGAATGTTTTTTCTTTGTTTTTTTCACTTGATGCAGTAACTAATAAAAGCAAAATAAAGTGTTTGAAGGTCGTGCAATGAGATTGTTTCCTACAATATATATCATGTATAGTTTATCTTTGCATACAAAGCAACAAATTATCGAAATAGAACTATGTAGAGCAATTTTCAGAGACGGAGGCGCAGTGGATTTGAAGGTTGACTTAGCCCGCGAGCAAAAGTCCAGCCATTGCCTTGATGGGATTCATTAGTTTTAGACCAAGTCACAACTAGGTTGGTACCACTTTACCATGTTTGTGCAGTGCTACTAGATATAGTTCAGGATAAGCCAAACAAAGAAAAAGAAGTGATATTTAAGCTCCACATTTAGCATGTGAGTTCCACAAGTATCACTATAGCTTATATATATAGGAAGGATTAGGTGTTGCTGCACGACTACGTACATGAGTGATCCAGGTAGGGTAGAGAATCAAATATAGCATACATAATCAATGATACTTAAAAGACTTTTAGTGACAAGAGTGAACCTCAAATATCAATTTTCAAGAAAAAAAATCAAAAATACATTAAATGCGTGAAACTTGGTCAGGATTTTGAAAACTTTAGGTCAGGGCTCAATGCAGACCATATACTAATAAGTTTTTAGTGGGGTCAGGTTGGCAATTTCAAAGTAAACCTCATTTTAAATAAGAATTTGTTTTTATTTGAACCACATAGAGGTGTCGAACAGGCCCCGAGCCCATGGGCCAGCTTGATCCAGCCCAAAGAAAGCCTGGTCAGGCCTATAGAGTGAACAATGTAGGCCCGAATCTGAAGGGCCTTGGGCTTGGATCAGGGCACTAGGCCCCCTATTTCCCCCAAAACAATTCGGCCTGTTTTTAATCCAACACTCGCCTGGCCCTGTTATCTAACCTGGTATTTTTTTGTCCAAGCCTCATCCAAGTCCAAGCCTACTCTAAGCCCTTTAAAAGCCGATTCCAACCCTGGCTCAGCTGGCTTAATTTTAAAAAAATGAAACTTTCACCCCCCTATTTCACCCCTTCTCCTCAACGGCTAGATTTTTTAAAAAATGAAACTTTCACCCTTGTAATAGCTATATAACGATTAGTTTGAGGGGGTATTTTCCTCCAACCATACTCTAACAACTCTTTATGCAGTTTTACATATATGCATATCCTCTTAACAACTATAGATGGCTTTTTAAAAGGGTATTTTGATTTTTTGTGCAGTTTGAAAATCTATAAATCCATTCATTCTCTTCATACTCTTCACACCAATTCACAATTCTCTCTTATCTACTTTAACAAACTTTCTTGTGCATTCTTATTTGTTACTAAGTACTAACCTTTTCCATTTTTCACTTACAAGCATTTTTTAATTATTAGTCGATATATTTTGGCTAAACAATATTATTTAGTACTTTTATTCTTTTACTCTTTAAATTATCTTACCATATTTTACTTTATCTTTCAAACATTTTAAAGAATATGCCTAAATTCAAGAGAATCAAAATCACATAGCCAAAAACATCCACCACTAGGAGCGCCGTTTGAAGAACAAGCGCTACAATTTCAAGAGCAACCATTAATGGGTTTAGACACCTAAAATCTTATGGATGTTAACAAAAGCATTCTTGATTTTCAGTAAGGCCACGTGGACATGCTTTATGGCATTTTTTTAAAAAGTTAGCCGTACTTTTGGACTTTCTAACAGCATCTAACTTCTGTTAGCTGTCAGATTGAAAGAAATGGTTCATGGTACTTTTTAACTATTGGGTACTTAAGTTGTACTAAGGTTGTACTTTAGGGCAAAAATTTAGCATTAAAGGTCACAAAATTCTTCAAGTTGCCTTAGAGCATCACAAATAGCTAGCAATCACGACATACCCGTGATTTTATAAACAGATGACAATGATCGCATCGGTCAAAACATTAGAAAGCTACCTAATAAGTCTTAGACAAATTAAACTCAAAATTTAAAGCATAGCATAACCTAGATTTTAGCCTAACATAGAGTAACTTGCCAGATTCTAAAGGCTTATAAGTAACTCCAGAATCTGGTGGACAAAATAAACAAAAAGTAACACTAGGTCTCGTTTGATGGATCCAAAGAAATTAAACCGGATACCTAAATTTTGTTTTCCTTTCTTGCAATTTGAAACCAAAAATATGAATTGGATTTTTTGCTTAATCCCTCGTCCCCACGGCTCATACCAATGATCTTCCACATCCATCTTGTTTGACATTAAAATCCTTACAGCATCCACTTTCAACGCAGCACGTGCGCTTTGTCAATGCAATAATTGGACTTGAAATAAAGATATTCCATGACAACAAAATGCCCATTACCAACCCTAATGACCACTAAACCACAAGCAATCCACGACTCAGGGGAACTAACACCATGGAAATAATCCCAAACATAGCTCAATAATTAGAGACCACCACCACCAAACACATCATCCCCGTCAAAACATCTCAGACCTAACAAAACATTTAACCTAGATTCACAACTCACCAAAACAAAATAACACTTAAACAAAATGAACAACTCCAACATCAAGGGAGGGGGAAAACACATAGCTGGGAATAAGGGAATAAGAGGAGAGAATCGATAGGGTGGGCAAGTAC
Source organism: Escallonia herrerae (assembly GCA_033070095.1). NCBI lineage: Eukaryota > Viridiplantae > Streptophyta > Magnoliopsida > Escalloniales > Escalloniaceae > Escallonia > Escallonia herrerae. The sequence continues at coordinate 455,131 of JAVXUP010000358.1, forward strand.
TGAAAACAGCTAGGGGAGGGAAAACTTAAAGGAAGAAGCTCAAACAAGCTAAAACCTTAACGACCTAGCAAGGTAAAGGACAGGGTAATGGAAGGGGGTTTGTAATTGGTTGAAAGGAAAAAAGAAGAGCACCACCACCACAGATAACAAATATCAAATGTGAGGCTAAAAGTATAAACTAAACCTACCCCAAAGTCCGCACCTATAACTACCTTGCAGAACCACATCACTTAAAACCAGGCACTTTCTTTCCATAAGTTGCGAAATGTACTAGACGCTCTAAAAAATAAGAATGGGAAAAGACACCTCGTCGAGTATTAGAAAGAAATGACAATTGTGAGATTTAAATGGAAAGGCCGTTACCAAAAACTGCCAAAATCCTACGACAAAATCGGTGGTTCATCACTAACACTAGACTTTATATTCAATTCAAGAAAACAATATTCGTGAAATTTACTGTGTAATGGCTGTCATCTGGATACGGCATAATCAAACGATAGAAGTGGTGCCACGTCGTGATCAATAACAGATCGATCTTACAAATTAAAATGGCAATCAGAGAAAAGGAGTGAAAAGAACATCATCGAAAATGACCAAAATTCGACGATGGAAGCGGAGGCTCAATGTGACCACCTGACACTAGATCTAATCAAATAAAATGACGATTATAAAATGTGAGCGAACAGGTTGTCGCTTGAAAAAAGGCCAGAAGCCAACAACAGAGTCGGCATTGGAACAGGCGACTTCAACGTAAGGTAGATCGAGAACCCGTAAGTTAGCATCCGCCTAAATATTGAATGTTCGGCTTAGATTGAAATTTGGGCCAGAACATCAATATCCAGCCATGATTGAAAATCCAGCCAAAAATTTATCATGTGCAAATTTAGTTGATGGGAGAGATCGAGATATGGTTAAAGAGGGGCATTAGAGAAAGCGTATAACATCAGGAAGGGAGAAAGAAAGGAAGAGGGAGAAAGAGCTTCAGAAAATAGCCCCTCCCCCCCCCCCCCCCGAGCACTGTGGTGGTGGTGGTTTTGTTTTTGAGAGAAGGCAGAGAATATTTATGGTAGAGAGGATATAAGAGTTATTCTAATTCTTATAATTAGTTTCTAAACTATGCAAAGACTTATTATTTAGCCTTATTGTTCATGTGACTTCATTTAGTTGTAAACACAAGGGCCACTTTTCCAAAATAAAATGGTATTTAATTTATCATATGGATTATAAATATATATATATATATATATATATATATATATATATGTCAATTTATTCTACTTAAAATAGTTGTAAGATATTTTTATTGCAACATATATATATATATATATATATATATATATATATATCTGTGTTTGTGTGTGTGTGTGTGGGAGCTGACCCGTTGACCGCGTGGACAATATGAGCTAAGTTATCTGCGTGATCTGGTCGTCCATCCTTTAAGGATGGACAGCCCAGATCTCTTTTTAAAATTATAAAAAAAAAAAACAGTCTGCCACATAGTGTGGCGGACGAACCTTTTGACCAAAATGCCCTGCCCTTTCCGTCCACTACACATGTAGCGGATGGCTTTTTGATCCTAACAATTGTTAATCAAAAAGTATTCTACCACACTGTGTGGCGGACGAATTTTTGACTGACACGGTATCAATCATTGTCCCCCACATCGTCCGCCAAATAGTGTGGCGGAGGGATCCACACTGTCTGCTACTTTGTGTAGCGAACGTTGTCCTCTATATTGTGTAGCGGACGGTACATATAAAAATGACAAACCCCTAATTTTGAAAGTCTTCTCCCTTCTTTCTTCTTCCCAAACTTCTCAGCGGCTTTGGCAAGTAGATCTATGCAATTTCTTTTCAAGAAATCCTTTAATCGTCTAATTAATCACATAAGTTCACAGACCAATCCTTTATTTGTTTTAATCCAGAGTTTGTGATGAGTATTACGTATTATGCATGTTTTTTATTATATAAGTAGATCTGTGGATGATTTTGATTACGTATTATACAAGTACTACATTGGTAATTTCTTATTCCATGTATGTGTGTGTGTGTGTGTGTGTATATATATATATATATATATATATATATATATATATATATATATATATATATATGAGCATGTGCTAGCGTTGTGTGTATTATGCATGTCCTAGCGTTGTATGTATTACACATGTGCTAGCGTTGGTAATTTGCAAGCGTTTGATAAAAGTTTCAAAACTTGACGTTTTTCCATAATTTCAGTCGCAAAAAATGGCCTTTGACCCTGGACTAGAAGATCCTTCCGTACTATATGACCAAGAAAACTATATTAGTACATCTATCTGAAATGAACAAGTAAGATGCTTATTTTTTGTTTATTTTCTTATCTTCACTAACACTGTATACCTTTTGCTTTGCTTAAATTGTCTTTATTAATTCATAGGAAAGAGCACCACTTAATACAGTAGAAGGTGGCAACTGAACAAATTTCAAAAAAAATTACTGTGTGGAACTGGGTTTGGAGTTTTTACGCATAGGAATATCTTTTAGCAAATTGACCGAAACTTAATAGGTGTCCTTATTAAAAGGCATATTTCACTTTCCTCTTAGAGAGATGATAATATCCTTATAAGATGTAGGGTTCATCTTAGGGTTACTGGTGATGGGACAGCTGATAATTGCCCCTCCGTCTTTCACAACAAATAAGAGAGCTGTTAGGGACTTCTTTACTTCAATACCTGAGAGTGAATTTAGCACTGGTGGGATAAAGTTAAGGTGGTTGCTAGAAAACTTTGAGGTTCGGCCGGAATACTACATGGAGGAGAAGCTTGTGTTGCACACAAAGGCCTCCTGCTGCGGATGATGGGGGCAATTATATTCCCAATGATGTCGAAGAATACGGTCAGCACCAAATATTTAGCGTTGTTAGGTAACCTGCAAAAGGTTGAGGAGTATGTCTGGGATGCATCAACTCTTACATTCTTGTATCGAGCATTGCACAAGGCGACGAGGCATGACTCCAAAGCTATATGTGCATGTCTTTCATTGTTGCAGGTATATCATATAAATCTTTGTAATTATATTTTTGATATTTTTTATTAGTCGGTGCACAATAAATTTTGACGATGCGACCCTAATTACATCTTTATTCTCAGGTGTGGTCTTATGAACACATTACTATCGGCGCACCCAACCGTAAGAAGGAACCAATAATGTGTGGCCTCAGTTTTGCGCTTGTAAGTAAAGTTGGAGGGAGAGTCACTATCCAAGGAGAGATAATCCCCATCACAACATTACGTTCTATCGGGAGGAGTTCGACTCGCTATCTCTGAGCCAAATGTGTTGGGCGCCTTACAAATGTTTGATGGGAGGTGTGGCAGAGTCTTTCATGTTCACGCTCTCCGGGTTAATATGCACACCAATGATCCACTTTGAGATCGCGGAGTGGCAACTACCAGATCGCACAATGCACCATTTTGACTGCCTGCAAGGGTTGCCAGCCGATGCCCCAGATATGAGGGTTAATAAGAACCCCCCCAGGTGTCCCATGATTTGGCAAGGTGAATGCACATGAATTGTACACAAAAAAAATTCAATTGTGGGGTTCTTGGCAAGATACGTTGGCAGTCATTGTGTCGAAGCTTGACCCCATGGTCAGCATTGAGCAGTATCTCGGGTGGTACTACCACATCACTCAGAAGAGAATAGCCCTAATAAGGTGGACAAGAGGGCAAAAGTACCACCCTAGTGGTCAGATCAATGAGGGTAGGGCATATGAGCTAGTAAGTCTCCTGATGCTTTTAATTGAATTTAATGTCTTGTTTTACATTCAATCCCATTTGTGCTTGAAGTTGCTTATTATCTCCTTGGATGTAGGTTGATGCCTTGCTTGCCTTCTTCAAGAAGCTGAGTGAGCGGCAGGATCTGATAGATTCCATGGGAGCAGATCTTCACTCCCAGGCTGAGGTATTGGCAATTGGCTGTAGGGAGTTTGTGAGCTGTTATTTGGATTATCCGAGGTGGAAGCATCCCCATATGAGCGAGGGATACGGTGATCCCTCGGGGTAGACTTCGGAGTAAGCGAGGGAGTTGGTGGTCCCTTCGTAGCTGGGATAGGTGGTGCTTAGGGGCCGCCATCGGGTATGGGAATGCCTCATTGGACAGAGTTTAGTGGTCCCTCATTTGCTTTGCTTGGGGACTCAGACGTTACACCACTCTCTCGGAGTCAAGTCATACAAGACTTCGACTTCACAAACTTCAACCTCTGTGAGTCACTGCCACTCGTCTTGTGGGAGGGATCTTCTGCCTTAGGATAGCCGAAGAGCCGCACAGAGGGCAATATCCCTCAGTCGACCCCCCCCCCCCCCCCCCCCCCCGTCATTCCTGCTTATCCCAAAGGGCATCCGTTAAAGCCTCTAAAGCTGGCAAAATGTGCCCTAATCCACCAACGTTACTTTAGCCCCCCCCTCCGGCTACGAGCAAAAAATAGCGTGACCTGCCCAAATAATATGGAGTACAATATCTCGTGGGACGGAATGTCCAGTGCACACATTCTCAGCCTTTTAGGTTGAGTTGTTTGTTCAATAGAGCTCTTCATTTGTGTAGATCTCTTGCGGCCTTTCGTTTGCGATATAATTGGATCCAAAGGCCGGATATCATTGTTCTCTTCCTCAATCGGCACATCATCTTCTAATTCTTGTGTAGGCTCAATGTCAACCGCATTGGTAACTGAAGCTACTTCAAACTGGTTGACAATGGGTTCTTGCTGCTCCATTATCTCACGGAGATGTTTATATCCGGCCATTGTAGCAGCACCCTTTACAGACAAACGTGTAAATATTATCACCAGATGATTATACCACAACGTCTCTGATTCTTCAAAGTTAGTATACGGATGCTCCAGAAAGGCAATGGTATCGTACAATCTGTTTGCAACCTTAGCCCATCATGGCAAGACATATTTATCAGGGATTGCCTTGATATTCTTTTGGGTGAAAAACCTCAGAATGTATCTACACAGTATGCATGGAACTCAAACTTCTTGCAAACACATGTCACTGAATCTGTCTTTGTGTCATGGCTCACCGTATTCAATCTACGTACCTTCTCAGGGGCTACGTCGTTCGCCAACGAATAAACCTTGTACTCACGTGTAGACTTTTCTGCCACCTTGTGTATACTGCATTGTCCCGATTTCTGTAACTCCACTTGGTATGGCATGAACATCTCCTTCGTATAGACTTTTTCACCATTCAACTCCAATGGGTCTCAAGCAACCTCCTCCTTTATTTGTACGTGATTGTAAAGTCTGCAGCCCTTTATTTTACAAAGAACTGTGCAACAGCTTTTTGGGCGGATGTGACGAAACTCTTCAAATTTGTAGTTGTATCTACATAACTATCGAACGTGGCATTCATATATTCACTACTGCCCGTCATTTTCATGCCCGTAGAAAAATACCTTCTTGTGTAAACCCTAATCCATTGCTCTTTGAGCTCATACAAGTGTTGGAGTCAGTCGTGGTCCTGCAATGAGTAATCCTGAATAAGCTTTTCCCACCTCTCTTCAAATTCCTCAATAGTTAATGACTTGTTAACATACCTATCAAAATCTTGTTTGAAGTATGAATACTTTGCATACATGTGATGTAGACGTTCAAGGTATTTGTTACTTATGTGCTAAGTGCGCAAGTTGTGTCGACTATCTGGAAAGACGGTAGCAACAGCCTTCTTCATCGCTAAATCTTTATTGGTGATGATAACTTTAGGTGTTTTGTTGTTCATGGCTTCTAGCCATGTCTTAGACAACCAAATAAAATAACTCTCGCGCTCATCCCTTAACAATGCAAACCCGTACAGGATGGAGTGATAATGATGATTAACGCATGTGAAAGGAGTGAACAACATCGAGTACTTGTTAGTACGGTATGTAGTGTCGAAAGTCACAACATCTCCAAAATGCTTATAAGCAAGTCTCGAACGACCGTCGACCCAAACAATTATGGCAACTCGGTGCTCGTCGTTAAGTTTATAATCGCAGGTAAACGGCGGGTCTTTCATCTGCATCCGCTTCAATAGGCTCATTGTGGATTGAGCATCATTGAGGTCATACACGGCTCGTCTTTGGGTTCGGACCTCGTTACAGACGTTTGTCTTATTAAAGTTTAGATTTTGAATTCCCCCAACCTGTTCAGCAAGAACATTAACAATATCGGTAGATCCTATCCGCGCATTACTCATTGTGTGAATCAGGTTCCTTGTGACATTACCCATATTCTTGTGTTGATGCATCTGACTCACCTTTGAAAGGGTTACTAATGGGTGATTGTGTGCCAATTCCAAGCTAGTAATTAGCCAATGATCTTGCTTCGGTTTATGGCTTACGAACATCTTGACCTTGCAGTTTGTGCACATAAAGAAATTTCATCTTTTCACTGCATATCCTATTTTGTCATCACTATCATCACTACCAACGTGTTTCTCATTTTGCAATGGGTGTCTCCTCCTATGGCACTTGTATAAGCGAGAGCATATTTGTTTTGTTATGTTACTTGTTGATGCCAAGGAAAGTGGGTTCGCAGTCGACGTGGAGGTGCCACAAGGAATACAGTCCGACTCAGATGCCAAGTGTGCTGATGTGGGACATAGCAAAGGCGGAGCAAGGGCAGAGACCAAGGGCTTCCAGACAGAGCCTGAGGGTGGCAGTGCTGCGAGGGCGATGGCGCAGGGTGAATACACGACGGCAGTCACAGTCCGATGCTTAGGTCCAAAGTCAGGGTCCTGTATGTTTATCTCTCTAGGATTCTAGAGTGAGAAAGTGAAAGTGTTCTGAAAATGTCCAACCTTCCAAAATGAATTCTCACCTCTATTTATAGTAGTTAAGATGATGATGTCATCACGCAAAACGTGGCGTTCCTCGGGAGTGATACATCACCGAGGGGTCCACAGCTGCCGGTGCTCCACGGACTGTCGAATTCCATATTCACCCGGCCTGCCCTGCACAGCGTCGCTCTGTCTGTCTAGAAAGACTGGCTCCCACAACGTCAGTGTGGCCAGAGAACCCTCTTGATCTAGCCTCCAATCCAAGCCCTTGCAGAGTACCACAGGCCTAGCAGCAGTGGGGAAGACCCGATGCCCAACTGCCAGGCGGACTAGGCGTGATGCCCTCCAAAGACCTACTCCCATCTCGGAGTGACCTGGGGGTCATAGTCCATAGGGGTGCCGACGTAAGCCCCCAGTGCCGGAGCACGTAGGCCAGTCATGCAGGCACCCTGATGAAGACAGTGTCCCGAAAGAGTCACCTATCCCGCTGCGAAGGGTCCTCGTGTCGGAGCACTACGAACGGAGCCCCCTGAATGAAGACGACGATGGCTTTATGGTAACAAGCCCATCCCGTGATGGCGATGACTTTGTGGTAATGAGTCCATCCCGCTGCGAGGGGTCCTCGTGCCGGAGCACTACGAACGGAGCCCCCCGTGATTATGACGACGATGGCTTTACGGTAACGAGCCCATCACGTGGCAGCGATGACTTTGTGGTAACGAGTCCATCCCACTGCGAGGGGTCCTCGTGCTGGAGCACTACGAACGGAGCCCCCCATGATTGTGACGGCGATGGCTTTATGGTAACGAGCCCATCTCGTGGCGCCGATGACTTTGTGGTAACGAGTCCATCCCGCTGCAAGGGGTCCTCGTACCGGAGCACTACGAACGGAGCCCCCCATGATTATGACGGTGATGGATTTTTGGTAACGAGCTCATCCCGTGGCGGCGATGACTTTGTGGTAATGAGTCCATCCCGCTGCGAGGGGTCTTCGTGCCGGAGCACTGCAAACGGAGCCCCCCCGTGATTTTGACGGTGATGGCTTTGTGGTAACAAGCCCATCTCGTGGTGGCGATGACTTTGTGGTAACGAGTCCATCCCGCTGCGAGGGGTCCTCGTGCCGGATTACTATGAACAGAGCCCCCGGAATGCTGCACACTTTGGAGAGTGAGTCTAAGCATGTTCCACGTCATGGCAGGGGCGCATGGTATGGTGAATAAGTGTGATGCCCAGAGGCCTATAACATGATTATGGCGCATGGGCGCGGCGACGATTATCGCGAGACCATACCTAGTGCCGGGGGCACATGTCATGGAAGTGGCGCATGGGCGCGGTGAAGTGTGTATGGTGCCCGGGGGCACGTATCATGAGAATGGCTCACGGGTGCCGAGGCATATGTCATGAGAATGGTGCATGGGCACGGCGACAAACGTCGCGGAGACAATACTTGGTGCCAGGGCACATGTCATGAGAATGGTGCATGGGCGTGGCAACAAACGTCACGGAGCAATACTTGGTGCCAGGGCACGTTTTATGAGAATGGTGCATGGCGCAGCGACGAACGTCACAAAGCCGGCGCACGGACGCACATCGGGTGTCCCGAAGACGTAAGTGAGCTGAGTGTACCTGTCATAACAAGATAATGAATGCAACATGTAGTAATGACAAAGTTGGGAGTGATAGTATGCGGTTGTAGGCGACGAGTCATTCGGCGGTAGCGTGTGACTTTGGGCGATGGGCATCGCGGGAGCGGTGCGAGGTCACGAACGATGGACGTCGCGCGGTTGATGCACGACGGACGTCGCGAGGTTGATGCACAACAGACATCGCGAGGTTGATGGACAACAGATGTCGTGAGGTTGATGCACGATGGACGTCGCGAGGTTGATGCACGACGGACGTCGTGAGGTTCATGCAAGACGGACGTCACGGGGTTCATGCACGACGGACGTCGTGAGATTGATGGACGACGGACATCGCGAGGTTGGTGCACGACAGAAGTCGCGAGGTTGATGCATGATGGACGTCATGAGGTTGGTGCACGATGGACGTCACAGGGTTGGTGCACGACGGACGTCACGAGATTGATGGACGAACGTCCGTAAACATCGCGGAGGTGCAAAGATTCGAGAAAACAAGTACGCTCGGGAGGGGAGGCCATAGGCCAAGGATTAGGGGAAGGCCAAGGCCACCACCGCTGGGGAGGCCAAGGCTGACGCCTTGGTGAGGCCAAGGCCGACCTTAGGGGGTGGCCAAGGCCAATGGCCAACTCCCGTGAAGGGAGGCCAAGGCTACTCCCCCTTTGGGTGAACTTATGGCACGCCGACGGAAGGTGTTTTGATGGGCAATGATAAATCTGAAAGTTGCATTGCGATGAGAGTGTTGACGTGAAACATACCCACATGACGAACAAGGTGCCAAAGTCACATACGAAGTGTATGAAGCGATCAAAGCGCGAAAGAGACTTTGCGCGAAGAGTGAACAATCGGGGAGAAAGGCTAAGGCCAACACCCCATTGAGGCCGAGGCTGACCCCCCATGGAGGTCGAGGCCGACCCCATGAGGTTGACCAAGGCCTATGCCCTTGACCCCGTTGCTTCGGTTGCGCCAATGGTCGATGTTTTTAGGGAAAAGATGCTCAGGTGGTCGTGGCGCGACGAACGTGGTACTGTGAGTCACGGTAGCGTGAAATAATTGGTGACTAAGTCCCGCGTGAGGCGTGTGAAGCAAAAGAATGCATGTGACTTGGGCACGCGCACTTTGACCTGTTCGAAGCGTTGAATACTGTGCTTGTGCAGACGTGTCATGCAAAATGGGACTCCAAGTGGACCTTTGAGTGCGACCAGAATAGGTTGGGAACACTTGTTCTAGTTGTCTTGATTCTAATGCCAGAACTAACCTTCAACGAATACGCTCAAAAACATTCTTCGGCTTCTTCCAATGTTCAAACGTTCGCCCTAGATACGGATCACTAGCATCTACTGGGGTGTTGAGCTTAACACGAAATTAGACATTGTGAAACTAAACCTATGTAGAAATAAATTACGTTTAACTATCAGATTGTAACATTTTTAGGCATGAAAATTAATTAAAAATGGGCATTTCTTGAACATAGCAAATCAAATTACTTTGATGAAAAGAGCAATTTAGCATGACAAATATAACAAACATAATCTCAAGAAAAAATGAAATTAACAATTATTAATTTCTTGAAATTAACAACTTAATTTCTTGAACATAAAAAATCAAAATAACTTTGATGAATAGAAGAATTTAGCTTGCCAAATAAACAAACATAATCTCAAAAAAATGCTAATTTAATAATAATTAATTTCTTGAACATAACAAATTAAAATTACTTTGATGAATAGCTGATAAATACAACAAACATAATCTCAAAAAAATTATAGAAACATCAAAAAAAATTCACCATTTTATCCATAAAAAGAATTTATCATTCACCCACTTACCTTGCTTGAATGAAGACAAGTGGAGCTTACTTTGTTACTTAAAGTTAGGAACTTAAAGGGAGCTGAAAATGGAGACAAGTGGAGCTCAAGAGCTGAAAATGGAAGAAGAGCTGGGAATTACCAAAATTTCGGGTATATCTGCCACGCTGTCCGCCATACCTTCTGGCAGACGGAGTGGGGGACAATGACTGACAATTGTCAAGGTCAAAAAGTCGTCCGCTACACTATGTAGAGGACTGAAAGGGCAAGGCATTTTGGTTAAAAAGTCCGTCCGCCACACTGTGTGGCGGGCGGTATTTTAAAAAGAGATCTGGGTCGTCCATCCTTAAATGATGGACGGCCAGATTGCGCAGGCACTTAACCCATATTGCCCACGCAGTCAATGGATCAGCTCCCTATATATATTGGGTGGGGGGGGGGCGCGAAAGGGTCGTGATCCCTTGCCCTCGCTGGCAACTTAAATATTTGCTAGAGCAATCTGGCCATCCATCCAAGTTGGATCGACAAACCAGACCTAACTTTTTTTTGAAAAAAAGAAAAGACCCACCACCCATTACATTATCTAGCGAACGGTGACTTTGACCAAATGCCTCAAAATATTTAATGAGTCAGAAGGATTCGTAGGCAAACAAGGGGCAGTATTGCAAATTTTACAGTCCGCTACATTATGTGGCGAACGCCGAACTTTACTTAAAAAAAAACCTGGCCCGTCCATCCACAATGGATGGACACCCAATGGTGCTGGCGACTTATCTCAAGTTGTCTGCGCAAGCAATATGGGGAAAGAAAATATGTTGCTAGCCTTAGGCAAGTTGCCTAAGGCTAGCGATTAAAACTCTGTCGTTTTGAATAAAAATGCCTAATTTTTTTATTTCCTTCTTTTACACTCCCTTCAAACCTTGATAAACTCACACTCCCTATCAGACTCCACCCTATCGTCGGCCTCCATCACCGGATAGCCTGCACTGCTGGCGACCCGCAATTTCCATCATCTAATCACACACCACCACAAACGGCCACCCCTTTCCTCCTCAAATCCTTTCTCTCACTCTCACAAATCAGACTCTGACTCATCGTCGGCTCCACCGCCGTTGACCCTCTATTTTGACCCCCCACACCACAAACGGCCACACAGAACCAAACAGCCACCTCCATAAAACTGACCCACCACTACCAGCCATGAACCCTATCGCACAACCCCATAATGTTTTGACATCAACTGTGCCGCTATCGATCCACCATCACCACCGACAAGCCCATTGCAGCGGTCCCCATCTACACTAACGACCGTCGACCTCCACCCCGTGGAAACTTCCCACAACAACATTACAAAAACCGTGACCACATCACGAAACCAACCAATCATCATACGGACACATCATATATAGCCCCTCTTCTGAATTTCAAAAGTTCAAGAAAGGATTCACTAATTTGAATTAAATTTGTTCAAATGGGAATTTTGGATTTTAATTGTCAGTTTTTCAAATTGGGCGAGGTGTAATGGCTACTTCCGTGATGTGGGAGGAGGAGAGTAGGCGGACAATGGTGGGATGGTGGGGGTGGTGGGCCCTCGATGATGGATGCCGATAGGAGATAAAGGTGTTATTGACGACGGAGGACGGCCAGTGACAGAGCAGATGTCAGTTGCGCACTGTGATGTTGTAGGGGAAAAATTGTTGGCAGTGGTGGGTCCATGTACAGGCGGTTGTTTGGGAATTGGGAGGGCGGGCGGGGTAGATCGCCGGTGACAGTGGCCTGCCAGTGACAGTGGCATGTGAGGGGTGATGTGTGCTATGCCGTGTGGAAGATCTGTGTGTGTGTGTGTGTGTGTGTGTGTATTTTTGGCATGTTTTCATATTAGATAGTGATTATACAATAGTCAAAATTAAGTTCTAATGGGTAGAGTTTTAGAGTGTTTAATTAAATTACATAGGGCCTAGTAATTTTGCCCTCATCAAACATATATGCAACAATAACTGAATACACAAATAAAAAACTCGTCAGAGAAAAAAATTGTCCTCAAATCAACATAAGGTTTATAAAAACTTGACTAACATGATTGAATATGGTAGCATAACTTTTATGCTACTATCCTGGTTGTAAGAAGATGCTATAACTCATTGTTTGGCGATAGATAATGTTCGCTAAATGTTTTCAGCGACTCTTTTGTTAACACTTTGAATGATAACTATTAGGGCTAATTACACTTATGTCCCTGAGGTTAGGGGGTAATTACAGTCAAGGACACAAAGTTTCAAAATATAATATTCCGTGACCAAAAGTGTTTCAAATGTATCACCTGTGTCCATCCGTCAAGGTTCCGTCCAAAAAGTGTACTTTTTTATGATGTCATCAATACGTATTTTGAAAATCCCAATTTTACCCTTATACTGTATAAAACAATATAAGGCAAAAAATTTCTCACGTGCCAGGCATTTCCCGCTTCCAATTTCAAACTGTACTTGTTAACTCAAGTGGGTATTAAACAAATGGACAGAAAGGTGAAATTTGGACATTCTGTGCGATTGCAAAAGAAGAACAATGAACCCTATGAACAACTGAGGCAAATTTGCTTGAAGGACTAAGCACGAAGGTGGACAGCTTGGATTCGGTGTGATTGCAAAGTAAGATATTCAAAAGCCGCAGCAGATTAAAGGTAAACTGAGCTTACCTTGGGTTACGAAATTAGGGTTTATCAAATTTAGGGCAAAATTTGGGTTTACTTCGAAATTAGGGTTGTCAACCAAAATTTAGGCTTTGCTATCTTCGTTAATCCCCAAACATCTACTGTTATATTTGCATCTAGATCTATCTAGATCTACTGGTATATATGCACACCAGCTGTTTGTTAAAAGTCCCCAGTGTGTTTTTTAGATTTTTCACGTTTGTTACCTAAGCACTTATATCCTTTTTATTTGCAGATTGTTCATGTCAATATCCAGGTCTTCTTCAAGCATTGGACGTAAGAGGTCGAATCAACCATATGACCTGAACTATGAGGACAAAAAATTACAATTGTGGACACAAGGCTTTGATTAGGGTTTCATGGTCCAACAATAACAAACATAAGATGTACTACACATGTCCATTCGGAGAGTGCAACATGTTTGCATGGTGCAATCCTACCAATCTTGGTCTTCTTGCACTCCAGCTTGGCACCCAGAATGTACCTGAAGCCATGGGTCAGTTTGGTGGTTCAATGGAGCATGATAGGCCAATAGTTATGAGGGTTGACAGCTTGGAAGAGATCATGAAACTGTTGAAAATGGCTTTGATAGGCTGCTTCTTGATGTGTTTATTGGCCATTGCCATTGGAGTGAAGTAGTAGGGTTTGGGCAGTTTAGGGCTGTAGTATTTGATGACTATTATGTAATGGTTGTTCTTGTTTCTTTAGTGAAGTAATTTGTGAATGTCAAACCTTTTATTTAGTGAAGTAACTTATTGTTTGCAACAAATGTGCACAGAAGCATTTACAGTAGATATTGTATGGTGATTATTGCAAAGATGTCCAAACTTCAACATCTTTGTAACAGTTATGTCCAAATATCAATACAGTCGTGTAACATTTATGTCCGAACTGAAAATAACATGTATCATCCATATCCAAAACTTACCAAACCTGTAACAGTTAACTCCAAAATGACAACTCATTCTCATTGTCAAACCCAAACCAACATTGCAACTCATAGCACAGGACTGTCAAGTCCAAAACACATCTTTCATCCAATATAAAATAACATCCCTAAATTCATCTTGACATCTTTCAACAACAATGCAAATGTAATTAACATCCCTAAGCATAATTAGCATCCCTAAGCAATTACAGTCATTACAGTCATGTCCAAAAAGACTGCTAATTACAAAAGTTTACACCTTAACACATTTACAAAAGTCACATTTAAAATAAAACCCTAAGGTCTGGAACTTGAAGCAGCAACAGCTTGGGAACTTGAAGCAGCAGCAGCAGCTTGGGAGCTTGAGGAAGCAGCAGCAAAACTGGTGGCCTGTTGTGTATGATGTAAAAAAACCATTAAAAAGAAGAAGTTAAAAAAAATACAGAGACTACTGGTAGGTGTTAGAGTCATACCCTTGCCCTTACAGGAGCTCTTTGGCATGTCCTTCTGTTATGTCCAAGCTCCTTGCACAGTGAACACCTAAGTGTGCTTGACCTGGTTTGACTTGGTGTTGGTTCATCTACTTGCCTTTTTCTATTTTTCCTAGGCCTGCCTGGGAGCCTTCTCAGAGGTGGGGGTAAAACTGTTGGAGGAGTTACTTCCATATCAGGCTATAACTTCATGTCTGGTACAGGATGAATCATACCTTCATATGCCTTCAAAAATTTGTCCTTGTGGAAGCAAGGATCACATAAATCTTCAAGCATACCCCTTCTATAAGATATGCATGCAGCAGCATGCCTACAAGGAATCCCACTCACATCCCATGCCTTACATTCACAACTCATCCTCTCAAGATTAACAATGTAGTTGATGCAAAACTCAGTTACTTTAAATTCATTGTCATCAGCTACTAGAAGTGTACATTTTCTACCTGCCTCTCTATTCTTGTTTAGCTTTGCCAAAATCCTTGGGGGTACAACAGTGTCCCAAGTTGATACTAATTGCAACCTCATGTGAAACCTGCCCATCAGTTTACTCCTTAGCTGCTCCACTAAGCTCAACACAGGCAAATACCTCAAGTCCCCTAACCAACCGTTGAAGCTCTCAGTGATGTTATTTGTGATACTATCACACATTGCCATTGGATCAAATCCAAACCTTGTCCATGATGACAATGGCAGGTTAGTAAGCCAATCATAAGCTGCCTTACTTTGGTCCTTTATTTTTTCCATTGCATACTTAAATGTTTTTGCATTATAAGCCCTAGCAACCATCCAAAAGCTATTTCTCAACAACAAACCAGGATGCTTAGCCTTGAAATTTGCATATACATGCCTGCAACAGTGCCTATTGTAGACATTGGGGAAGATATGGTTGATTGCCTCCCCTAACCCCTTCTGCCTATTAGTCATAAATGTCCAAGGCTGTTCATCCCTGCCCTCTCCAATTTGGTTCTTCAGATGGCCAAAGAAAAACTCTCAACTGTCCTTGTTCTCACTCTCAACAATGCCAAATGCTACAGGAAACAAGCCATTGTTCCCATCAATGGAAATGGCAGCCAACAGTACACCCCCATATGTTCCTTTTAGATGGCATCCATCAAACCCTATCCATGGCCTACACCCTTTTAGGAATCCATCAATCATGGCAGGAAAGGTGATAAACATCCTTTTGAATGAAGGTGGAACTTTGAGGTCAGGCCTATTGTATTCTAATTCCAACACTGCTTCAGGGTTTGTCCTCTTAACCATCTCCTTATACATTGGAAGCTTAGCATATGACTCAGCATGTCCTCAATCTATCTCATCTAATGCCATTTTCTTGGCCCTATATAACTGCATTCTACTAGGTTGCACCCCATACTTCTGCATTTCTGCCATCATACCAGCAATTTTAATATCTGGATTTGATCAAATGAGATCTATGAGCTTGTTAGCAATCCAAGGTGATGTAGCTTCTGGGATTCTGCCTTCTCTAACACAAGTGTGGGCTAGTCCAATAGACTTAATCTTGAATGTTGTTTTATCAGGGCATACAGATGCATGAATTTTCCAAGGACAACTATCTCTTGCACAATGCCCACTGCTCTTACAAAATCACTCTTATCTCTGACCAACTTAAACCCCTCTTGTATCACATAGTCCTTCAATGCACTTCTAAATGAATGTACATCCTCAAATAGCAGGCCTACCTCAAATAAAATAGGCCCAGCAGTTGCCTTTTCAAAGACCTTTTCTCTCACTTTTTCAGTTTTATCCTTCCCAACATCAACACTAGAGTCACTGTCATGTTGTGGTTCACAGTCATCACTCCCTTCATAGTCAGACATATTATCCCCATGCATCCACACCCCATCATCACTACTTGAATCTAGATCATCACTTTCCCCTAGGCTAACATCCTCATCCTCACTGTCCTCACCACTGCTCACCACTGTCCTCACTGTTTCATTACTCTCATCCTCACTGCTCACCACTGCCATCCCTGTCTCTTGCCTCATCACTATCCTCCTCCTCATTGCTCACCCTTTCTCTTGTTTCACTTTCATCCTCACTACTGCTAGATGTATCAGTTGTATCCTTATCTCTGTTATCTGTTTCAGTTGTATCCTTATCTCTGTTATCTGTTTCAGTTATATCCTCCTCCTTGTGTTCACTGTTAGCTGTTTCAGTTACAACCTCCTCCCTGGTCTCCCTGTTCCCTGTTTCCACCCTATCCTCATTACTGCTCACCCTGGGCATAACAACTACATCATCTTCTGCTTCCCCAAACTCTTCTTCAGGAGCAGCCCCAATTTGTAGGGTCTCATATACCATTTCTGGTACTGCCTCCACAGCAAACACATAAACATCTATCACTTTCACTCTCTTGTTTAACCTAAACATTTCCATCAAACTCCTATCATCTATAATGTCAATACACATCTCAGTCCCACCAACCAATGCACTCATGGCAAACATTACACTAACATTGCTCAAAACATCCTGAAGTCCCAGACTACATATGTCCTATAATAGCTCTATGTAACTGTACCTATCTGGATCAACATTGAGTCTAGTAAACTCAAACTTGTTATCATAATGCACCCTAAGATCATGGCTAAGAGAAGCCATAACTGAACCTGGTATAAGATCAAAAAAAGAAAAAACTCCTACATTTAAATACATCTGTAAAGGCTACAGATTAACATGTAAGGGAAAAAGACTGCATAAACAACAATACACAACATCATTTGTCACTAATTAAGGTTTTTAAAGAAAACCTCCAATTTTTCATTCCCGCAAGATACTATACCTAAACAGATACAACAAATACATGACGAGCAACTAACCTACATAACATACAACCCACTACATTTTCAATTAAAGATATATCTCAAGAAAAAAAACCCTAGACACTTTACATTTGCATGCAATCACAGACATACATTTAAATCGAACACAGAAAACTATAAACCCTAAAATTCGAACTGAGTAGTGGAATATCATAACATGCAATCATCTACGATGTGTTGATCTACGAGAAAATGAGTGTAAAAAAACTAACATTTTACAGGAAAGAAACCCAAACACAGTGTATTAACATTTCAAGAAAAGGATCGACACTGGGTTGTAAATGGGTTCGTGAATGCTAACCTGTTTCTTGCGCAGCCTTCTCACGTCAACCACGACCTCAATCTTCCACGAACTAGCGATTTTTAGGGTTTTTTTGGTGATGAAGCAAGATGAACAGACGGGTAGCGAAGAGAGAGAGAGAGAAAGAGAAAAGGGATAATAAATAACTGTCGCACTATCGTGGACTTTCCCATTTTCTGCCTCCCAGGGGCAAATCAGGATTTCAACAGGGCATACAGGGGCAAATAGGTCTTTTTTTTCAAAACCGTTAAGTATTTTTGTATTCCGTTTGTCAACGGACATAAGTGTTACATTTTGAAATTTTGTGTCCTTGACTGTAATTACCCACAAACTTCAGGGACATAGGTGTAATTAGCCCTAACTATTAACAGTACTTTCTTATTAAAGCGTGACACAAAACTAAAGGATCACGTTATGTCTCGTCAATTCCAAGCATAACGTCTTCAAAAAAGAGGTTATTTCACTCCATTGCCTTAAGGCTGTTCCCTCACTTTCTAACTAAGAGGACCAGCTAATGAATTCCTATCTTCCTTCCACTCGGCAACAATGAAGGAGACATCGGGCTTGTCACTAATCCAATTAGTAAAAGCTCTAAATAGATAAAATTATTAAAAATACTTAACGTTAATTAATTATAGTCCATGAAAACTATAACTATCTTTTTGATAATTCGAGTAGCAGTCAATTTTTTTCTAAAATATCATACTAATACTGATGTGGCGCTCCCTAAAGAACATAAAAGTAGAGATTCTCTAACGCGACAAAATTACGAGCCCCTTAACCCTTTTCTAGGCGGAGTTTGAGCTGTTTGTACAATTAAGTTGGGATGATGTCATCTCCACGCAACACGTACCCCTTAAATCTAGTTGGACACCTGTATTTTAATTTCAACACGTTGACATCTTTCTTTACCAAACTCAGCAAATTTTGGTGCTTTTTGCTTTTGGATTCTTTCCACCGGTTCACACACATAATTTCTCGTCGCTTCTTTGCCTTTCATGATTTTGATTTATTAGCGCTTCCTTATCCGTTGTCTCGAGAATTACAATTTTTTGTTAATATAAAAAAATATTGTTTAGTATATTATAATAAAAAAAAATTATCATTATAAACTTTAACAATAATGACAAAATTCTTTTGGTGACAAAGCTGTTACTGCAAAGATGCTGTACAGTAGCAGATGATTCTCAATGAGGGTGAGGCTAATTATACATTTTTCTTTTTACTATTTAAAGACTCATCCATGTATAATCATTGTTGAAAGCATGTATAGCGATAATTAGTTAAAAGGGTCCTAGAATTTTAAAATTCGGTATGTAACTAATAGCATTGCCTTTGTGTAAGATCGATGTTATTATGTCAAATTACTGAATAATTACTTATACTAATAATTAGGAAAGAAGATCAAATTCGCTCCAAATAATATCCACCATATTGACCGAGTGTAAGTGCATGAGACCTAGTGCACTTGCTACTTAGAAGATGTTCTCTTAATTAGTTTTGTGCTAGGGGATTACTGAAATTTGACAAGTCAAGCTCTTAAACTGAATTCAAAACTTACTCGTTTTTTTTTGTAACTAAAGAATCTACAAGCATTTGACGCGCTCTCATCCTTTATTTCATGTGATTATAGTGTCATTACATTAATCTGATCAAGGATTTTAATAATTTTTTGTTGATTAAAGTGATATCATAATCATACTCCTCCAAATTAAGACTATTGTATTGCCCCTTTTGACCCAATGCCCATTTTTCGTAGAGCTTTATGTCAGCAACCCACAAAAAAAAAACACTTTATGTTTCATTTCTTTTATCTTTTATTTATGCTCCCTATTCATGACGTTGTTCAGTTAGATGTTCAGATAATTTAGAAAGAAGTTCACTTGGATGATATGCATCAATAAATGCTTGATTATCAAATTAGACAATAGTTTGTGAGCACTTGGAGGAAGGTAATGTATACATGGATTGTTGTACTCTACTCTTTACATTAGATGCTTGAAATGTTTCTCTAATCCACAGAATGTACTTATTTATTAGTTGTACAATAAATGCAAAGGCTTTGAGTTGGCACCACATTTGTGAAGCCATGCAGAACAAGTCTATGTTAAAGTTCAGCAGTTACATTTCACTCAACCTTGACATGTGTTTTGTCCAAACCCACAACAGCAGTGACACACGCTTCTATAAGATACTTACAGGCAGACTCCTAGTTTTGAACTTGCCACATTTGTTTCAACTACCCAATGCCTCATTTTGTTCTTCTGTTTTCTTCTATTGACCAGCTGTCTTAGAGAAGTAACTTTTTCCATTCAAACGACTTAACTTCTTCCTCCTCAAATTACGAAATTACAAGGGGGTGAATAGTCCAAAGAAAAGTCTGTAGCCATGCATGAAACCTTCCATCTCTGTTGTTTTCCACGTGGTGATTCCAGCCCTTGTAGCATAAATTATTTACAATCTAAGATGTCGATTATATAATCTTCATCTTCTCAGAGTGTTTAGGTGTGATCCTCTCTCTGGGTACCTTTGGTTCTTGCTTGAGTTCTCTGTGGAGTTCTTCATCACAGTTGAAGTTCTGTTGCGGAAAACCAAGTGAAGCATCTCTCTCTCTCTCTCTCTCTCTCTCTCTCTCTCTCACACACACACACACACTCCTCTTTGCCCTCTTCCACTCAATAGATTCATGGACTGCATTTGAAGAGGATGATTATTTCACATGAATTTTGTTAACCGTCTGTATGTGATAAATCTTAAAAAGCTTTTGCTCCATTTCTTTCTGATTTCATCTCGCAAGACCCAATAAATTCCCTAGTCCACGCACAATGGAAACATTCATGCAATCTCATTTTTCATTTCTGCAGAGAAAAAACACACGCAAGCACACTTTCAACTTTCAACAAGTGTTTCTTGCTTGCTCCAGGATCCCATGTTGCACATTCAGCTCTCACGCTTCGAAGTCTTGAAAAAACTTGTTTGTCTGTGAAAAGAACAAAAAATTAAAAAGGTGATTCAAGTTGTTTCCTCTAAAACAATTTCTCTCGTTACCCCTCTATCACTTAATTTCATTATTTCATATAGGTATATTTCTTTGTGTGTGCGTACGCAGGCGCGAGCGTTCGCATGCTCAAGAACATGCAACTTGCATGCCTTATATTGATAAGCTTGTGCATAAAATATATACTTATAAGTTTTATACACGCTAGATAAGTTGTATGTGGCACGTTTAGCTAGAAGAAAAGGAGATTCCCTTAATGAATGTACTCCGGGTATATATGTAATATTTTATTGACCTTACCCTCTTAATAAGGATGCATACTTATGCATGGTTGTGATATTGTTGACTTTCTACACTTGATTGGTAGGTACAATGGCCGAAGCAAACCAGGGGGGCGGTGTTTCAAATTTTTTGCTTGAAAACCCTAGAAATATTGTGCAGCCATTTACCATACACAACCGTGAAGCCTTTTTGGCTGCCACTGAAGCACCAGACCTCAACCTACAACTCTCTTTGGGTGGATGCTATCATGGAGTTCTCCAAGAGCAGTTCATGCCACTGAAAAATTTCGATGAGGGTATTGGGGGAAAAATTCCTTATATACCTTTACGATCAGAGCGGAAACAATCCAAAAAAGTGAGGGCACCGAAGAAACCAAGAAAGATGAGACGTAGTAGTGATGGCGCCTATGTTGGGGGATCAAAGTCCGGTTCCGCCTCATCAGAGGAAGTTAAGAAGACACCATTGTCGCTACCACAAATGGTGACCGCGGTGCAGCCACCTTTTGGGGTTCCTATCACTTGGGCAGCAGAATCTGCTTCAAAGAACGTTGCATTGCGTCGTGCCCTTGATGCAATCAAATCTGAGGGTAATGCCGCATATAAGGTTCATGCAGGTCACGGTAACATACTACATTTTTTATACTTAATCCTTCTCATTATTATCTTTTAAGTACTAGGTTATGACCTTACTATTTTCTGTTTCTTGTTTGTCTTACCAAATTCATTACACAAAATATATGTTGGCACTACCCATAAAATGGTATAGCATGTCCGTGATAACTTATGGTTACAATATTCGATGCCTAATTTTACGAGTGCAATAAAAACATCGACCAACATCACTTATTCACACACACACACAATATGTATATTATGTTCGTGTATATCTCTATTATGGGTGTGTTTGTGTGTGTGCGGTTAGAGTAAGAGAAACAAAAGAGTTCCATTTTACGGTAGGTTTAACTTTTAATTTGAAGGAATATAAGTTCTTAAACTTTAGCAAATTTTTCTCCCTTAATTCTTCGTGTCATTGAAATTAACAGGTTTCTCTTTCACGGTTAATTCAAGTCGAATCCCTATCTTTCTTTCCTTGATTAATTATAGTTTTTACATACATACATACATACATGTGTGTGTATGGACATATACATATGGACGCACGCATATATGCATATGTAGAAAAATGTATACATGCATTTATACACGCGCACACATATCTTGAGTCCTATTAATCTGTTAGTACAAATCGAGCGTTCATCTTTCAGCTTAATAGTATAACCTAATCACGAGATAGAAAGTTGCTACAATTTCAGGATTAGAAACTTGATTAATTTGCATAATGATAAACTTAATTGTATTTTCAGTTCATTAATTCTAGTTGGTACCTTTAGACTTTTTAACAATTATACTTTATTAATTAACGCAAACCTACAATTAATGACAGGTCATAGAGTGGGAAAGACGAGGAATAAGTAAAAGATTTATGCAATGAACTATCATAGTACTCATCTTTATTTGTCATAATCATAGTATAAGGCCACATAACCCAAAACTAAGCACTGCAAGCACAAAGTATAAACTATGAAATTGCCACTAGACTTTTTTCTCTTGAGAGATGCCCCTTCTTTATGTATAATTTTCCTTTCTTGAGTCTCAACAATTTGAATGTGGACGCTATTTGATCAAAATACAAATGAAGGAATTCGAACAAATAAATCTACATATCCTTCTGAATAACAAAACTAATTTTGTTCACTGTGAATAAGTAATAGATAATGACCGATTAGACTGTAAATGATGAAATTAAGCGACAGACAGCCACGTGCAAAGATGATGTGAGAAACATTTCACTTTGTCGAACGACAAAGATCCTTCAAATGACTAATTACGTAACTGAATCCGACCGCATATCGACAAAATTAAATGTCTTGTAAACTTTAGGTAGGCCAAAGATTCTAAATTTCCAGAGTTTGGAAAATAGTGAGGATTGCATGGATTCAAAATAGTATTGATGATAGCTACTATTTGGACTACGTGATAGATTTTTAAGACGTGAAGTGTGTTATGCGTACATATAGGTCATCTTTTTTAGCATGCTAAAGCTTTTGAAATACTTATGCGTGACCATATAATTTATACGTAATCATAGGCACTCTCGCAAAATTCTAATCTCCAATATATGTGGCAAAATGAATTGCTTTGTTGAAAAAGATCAAAACCCAATATGCGACTGCGAATAAACAAAGCTTTTAATGAACAATTATACAATATATTAATATATATATATATATATATATATATATATATATATATATATATATATATATATATATATATATATAAGTAAACATATAACTCTTAAATGACTTCTTAATTTTTCATGATCCAATATATTACAAGAGTATGTCTTCTTATGTGTAACTAACATAATAGGGGATGGTGCCTAATGCGTGTGTTTCTTTCACTTGTATGAGGACGTAGAGAGTGCTATGTACATGTAAACCTCTATTTGCCTTTACGAAATAGATTCATGTAGTCGTGCTTTCAAGGATCGTCATCTATATACGAAATCAAAACAAATAAGTGAGAAGCTTATACGTCTATCTTATTTATATATAAACATATTAGATTATAATGCAGGTCTCCCAACCATGCCTGCAACCAGGGATCCTACAAATTCTTTGCCACAAATGATTGTCTCCAGGGTGATGGATAAAGGAAAACAAGTTAATCTTGCTAATTCTTTGTCTGAGCCGGCGATAGGCAACAAAGTGAAGCTTGCCAATACCCTCTCGGAGCCGGTGATCCCCTCTAACATGGGGGAGATGGTGAAGCATGCTATGACTTTTGGAGATATCCTCCAGAGTAATTTGACTAACAATGAGAAATATGAGATGCCACAGCCCAATATGGATGTGATGAAAGCGATGCCAACTGTGACAACCACGGGAGGTATCCCTTTCGGAAAGAAAATAGAAGGATTTCTGTATCATTACTCAGAAGGCTATGTGCGCATAGTGTGTGTCTGCCATGGAATGTTTTTCTCTCCAGCTGAATTCGTAAAGCATTCTAGTGGACTCGACGTGGTGAACCCCATGAAGCATATCAAGGTCTTGACTAACACCTTCTTTTAGCAATGAAGTGAAGCGCATGCAGTTATCAGCCCTCCTCTTCTACGAAGTCTTAGAAAATGTGAACTTTGAATCTCCTTTTAGCATCTCTTTTCTTTGGAGGTTAAAGAAAGACATTGTCATTGTTGAAGTGTCAAGCCCTCCACATGATTTTCTTAGAAGATTTTGCGCGTGCGTGTGCGTATTTCCTTTTCTATTTCAGTTAAAGGGGCCACATGAAATGTGAACCACCTATTACTTAAATTTTTTTCTAACTTGATGAGTACCTAATAAAAGCAACGTAAACAGTGTGGAGGTCCTGCGATGCAATTGTTGCCTATGTTTTATGTTATAAAATTTTCTTTTACATACAATTGTATAGAACAATATTCTGATTGGAAGGCAAATTAGAAATAGGGAATACACCCAACTGGAAGGTTAGCTTAGACCACTCGATAGATAGAGCTCCAGCCCAACCCGGGATTCATTAGGTTTAGACCAAGTCACAGCTAGGTTGGTATCGCTTTATTATGTTTGTGCAGTAGCTATTATACATCGAGCGTGCGGCCATATCGTGTTCTCTCTCTCTCTCTCTCTCTCTCTCACTCACACACACACACACTAGAGTGCATTGATAGGAAAATATCGATTACTTGATTACTTGAACCAAACTAAAGTTCTAGTACACATAAAAGGAATTTAAACTCTATGATGTCTCAAGTAACCATTAGGTTCTCTCTTTACTACCAAGCAATATTTTAAGAACAAACTTTGGCACCTGTTCGAATCGTATGAATCTTCTTCCAACCTCGTGTATAGTGACAATTAGTAGTCGCTAAATGTTTGTGGTTGATTTTCTTCTAACACTGTTTACGATAATTATTAGTAACATTTTTTTAACGTCACTAAATAAAAGTTACTATAAATATTTAGAGACAATTTATTGTCGCTATATAGGGAGTAGCAGGAAGATTCCTCCAACTAGGATAGCGGCCAAATTTTTTCTATAATTTAAGGGGCCAACTGCTCCTGGCAATGGTGTAAACAATCTTGGACCAACAAAGGCAACATGAGTTTATATGACTACAATATTCCTCGATTCACAAGCATAAGGAAAGCCATATGGCTCTAGTTCGAGACCATGATCTTTGTTATTTTATTTTTTTGGTATTTAATAAGGTTTTGGTTCAAATATGAAGTGGTGACAAGCTATGAGCCTTAAAACCGTAACAAGATCAAATCTTTTTGATTGTTTTAAAATAGGTAAAACTTAAAATTAGGGGGGAATCTTATCGTGGGGTTATCTACCCGAATCATTTCTTTCTTTCTTTCTTTTTCTTTTCATCGGTATGATAAAGGGTGGGAGATTTTTGACGATGTGATAAAGCCCCAAGGAATGCTTTTGCTGGATATATAGTCTTTTCATTTCATTTAGTCCTACGCTTTTTGAGAAGATACGACACATGCCTTCAAAAAAATTATAATCTTTGTTTGGATGCTTGGATATCATTTTGGCGACATGAAAACAATGAAAGTAAATTGTAAGCTATATTAAGAACCTAAATCAGTTTGTTTTCACACCATTTCTTGCTATTTCCTATTTCGGAAGGAAAGGGATCAATTTTGAGAATGAACCGGTGAACAATGTCATGGAAAAACTGAATTTGGTGCTTTCAAAAACATGGATATGAAAATGGTAAATAGAGACAATTTTTCATGACAAGAGACAATTTAATGATTAAACTCACTACGAGCTTTCATTACTTTGAGAAGGTATTTATACAAGTACAACTACAAATTACTCCTAATATCCATAATTGATTCATATGATTACTCTAAGATTCAAGAGTTCAACATAAATAACAAAACCATCTCTTAATACACAATGCTAAGGATAAAAATGGGCTACCAATCAGCATGTGCCACATGTCCTCTTTAATAGCCATCTTTGACTAAGTGTAGTATAGTCTACTTGGACTCTAGCCCTATTAGAGATGGTTCGGGCATTACAGTCCTACATGGTTATTGTAATTGAGGTAGTCCAGTCCTACCTTAATGGTGTAACCCTGTTTCTTATCTTCTTGTATAAAGGCCTCTACGAGATCCATGTAAACGCAAGCTCTCAAACCCTAAACACTGTCTTTTTGTCACTAACCTTCCTCGCTTGCAGAAACTGACACAGGCATTAGAGACTTTTTGCTGGATACCCTTGAACGTGATAATCGTTGTCTTTCTTTTGCTGTGCAAACTGTCTACCTAAGTCCTCCAGATTTCTTTCGCACAGTTTGGCTTCACCTGTGGGACCAACTAGCCACTCTTCTAATAATCTTATGGTACAAGCCCAATCTCATCCCAAATAGGTTGTACCGACTAGTTAATCTGCATCGCAGTTCAATGCTGCGGTAATAAACCCCGAGCTACCTTAGGATTGACACATCACGTGAGTCCTCAGAGACTGCAATCCCCTACACAGCAGCCCCTTATGTGACTGAGTGGCAGTGGGCACGCTCTGTCTATACAGGCACAACATAATACTCGAACCCCTTTGGTGTACGATCTGCTTCGAACTGCTCCTCTGCCTAACATCTCAGCTTCTCTTGGCGGCACATTTGAAGCTATACTGACAACCGCTTATGAGAAAAAACTTGCACCGAAAACAAATCTATCTGTCACCACATTAGCCAAGGTAAACATTGCACTGCATTCATTAAGCTCCTCGTGGCTTAGAGGAAATTTGCAGCTGATTGACGCATCCTCTTTCAATTTACAAACATATTCTAAGTAGATGCTATCATACATGCTCTCCCTCGTCTTATTTTTCAGGCCAAACATACGCTCCACTCCATAGGGAAAGAATCGCCTCCGACAGGCACTATGACAAGAGTGTACTTGTTCTTCCATGTATGGTTGCAAGAAGAAGGGTCGGCCAAAAGTGTCATGCCTGCACGATGTCTAAGGCTAAGGTAGTACCAGCCCATTTGCCAACTTACCTGTATAAGGCTATAAAATATCTAAAGACCTTGAACCTAAGCTTTAGGTCTAGGGTATATATAGTAGATATGCACAAAGTACGAAATGAATTTATAGGCTTTAGGAGCCAAGTGATCGGTCAATTTTGTACCCGTAAACACCCCATTTCCATAATCTTTTTACTTATTATAAATTTATTAGGCTGCATTGTTAATTAAGTTTATTACTATTATTATAGGTTTAGGCCTAATAACGTATATGACCATGATTAACTTAAGCCCAATTCAGTTTGAATCCAGTCCAGTTAGCAGTTCAGTCCAGTTAGGTTTAATCTCAGTTCAGTTAGGTTTAATCTCAGTTAGGATTCTTCACCTTTATGAAAAGGTGAAGAATCCAGCCCAGTATCACCATTTGGCTTCTTAGAAGAGGGGGAAAAAAACCCTAGAAGAGGGGTGGCTACGTTAGAAATCCCGAATTCCCATATCACGTATATACTCAAACTTTGACCGGCTATAATCTGCTCATACAATACCCGATTCAAGTGATTCAAAAGCCTAAATTATGTATCTTTGCAATTGCTACAACTTCACAACAAAAGTCAAATCCATTAGAGATCATTTTCAGGCTCATATTTTGGTTTTTCTAGCCAGCAAATTCCCTTTTTAGGGTTTTCATTGTTTGACTCTAATATGCTCATACAATGCCTAATTTAGGGGATTCAAATGTAATATCCCGAACTTCGAGAGCCGATTAAAATAATCATTCGGGTTCCGAAAAATAAACGGGCGCTAAATTTAAGTAATACTCGAGTATTAGTAGTGCACTAAAGCTTAAAAATATTTTGGGACAAAAATGAAATTTTCAAATTTTGGGGGCATTTTCGTAATTTTTTGAAAACTCTAGGGGGCATAAAGGTAATTAATGTTCTCGGTGATGAAATGAGCTCCAGTATATGTTTTAGGGGCATTTAACTAAATTGAGAATTTTTAGAATAATTTTGGAGCTTAAATGCAATTACACAAAATTTGGGGTATTTTGTAATTATGTAAAGTTTGGGGGGTCTTTTTGCAATTTTATAAAAATAATATTGAAAATCATGTTTTTTTTTAGGATTTGCCACCACCTACTAGCTTGCATGACTAAGCTAGATAAACTATTTAATAATAGATTGGATAAGGGGGAACAAAAAGAAATAAAAGAAAACAAAAGGGAAATTCAGGCAAGAAGAAAAAGAAAAAAAAAGGGGGAAACAGAAGAACAAACAGTGAAGAAGAAACAGAGAGAAGGGAAGCAAAATCGTGGGCTTCATGAAAAAGAATCAAAGAGAGAGAGAGAGCAGGGGGATTGAGGAATCCTTCCAAGGTGATCTCTCCACCAATTTTGTTCGTTTGACTCAATATGTGTGGTGTGTGTTACTGTGTGCGCGTTTGAATGGTGTGTGTGTGTGTGTGTGTGTGTGTGTCTGTGTGTGTGTGTCTGTGTATTTCAATTATGGGAGTTTTTCCAGCTTGAAATGCGGGTAGGTTATATGGTATAATGTTGTTAGCGTGTATTTAGTTAAGGTAACTAGGTGTTAGAGATCGAGGGGATGGATGGGAAGGTGTTGCAGGAGATGTGTGTTCAGTTATGGCTGCCGAGTAGTTGGGCGTGAGGTTTAATGGATAATTATGTGTTTATTTGTGTATTAGCGCGTGTAAGTAGGTGAAAATACACTTGTGTAGAGGTTTTGGGAGCATTTGGAAGAGTGGTCGTGGGAGAGAGAAGGGTATCAGTGAGTTGTGTGTGTGCAGTCGTGAGGAAGAAGATGAGGTGTGTGCAAAAAAGGTGAAATAGTGTGTGTTTAGATCTCAATAGTAAGTGTAATTGTCGCTAAAAACCAAAATTAATTAGGCAGTTTTTCAACGAATTTTCATAAATAGCTAGAGCCAAAATTAGACAAAATTCAAAACAGTAACCCATGATAATTTTACGAGATCTACGCTCTGGAAACTTCTGGGAATTTTTGGAGTCCGCGAAGAGTGCTAAATTGGAGCACCGATTAAATAACTTTATCGAATTATTTAGCATATCAAACCAATATATTTGGATCTGAAAATTTTATGCATATCTTAATTTACATATATGATTCATTATTTAAAATTTCGGACCATTCTGAGGCCGATAGGTATTTTTCGCGAAACTGGCCTTTTAGCGCTCGGTCCGGACACTGGTTCGGATTTTTTTGGCAAAAATTTTCTACAATACTTTTTAGGCCAGAAATAACATCAAGATGTTTAAAATAGCGGTTTAAGATATTTTGAGATTTTTTCGGTGCCGGAAACCCCCAGGGGTGTTTTGGTAATTTACCACCCCCGAAGGGGTATTTTGGTAATTTTACCTATAAGAGGTATTTTGAAGTAAATTTACATACAGTAAGATTATTTTAGTGACTTTGCTTATGGAAAAGTCATTTTGATGATTAAAGTGTAACGGGGGTATTTTGGTAATTTGCCACCCCGAAGGGGTATTTTGGTAATTTGCCACCCCGAAGGGGTATTTTGGTAATTTGACCTAAGAAAGATATTTTTTCATACATTTACATATGGAAAGTTATTTCAGTAATTCTACTTACGGTAAGACCGTTTTGGTGATTTAAGTCTGATAGGGCATTTTGGTAATTTTACACCCCAGGGCATTTCGGTAATTTACATACCCGGAGAGGGGGGTTCATTTTGGGAGTATGTGTGAGTTCGTATTAAGTTATAATCTTGTTCTGTAGGCTGTATTCTTATAGTTTGATTATTCCGTTTAGGTTAAAGCTAAAGACTTCCGGTTAGGATAATTTAGCTGCGGATCCAAGTAAGGGATTCTATCTGAACCTTGGGTAAGGACTTTTGTCCAAACCCTTATTTACTTGTACTCGTAAGTACTCCTTTGATATATTTACGGCTAATTCCGAACTCTGAGTTATGTATTGATATCAGCATGTTATTGCCCAGAAAATCCTAACGTTGAACCTGAATCGGTTATTTAGAAATCTTGTGATGCTCGCATGTTATTGCGGGCTGAGCAAATTTGATAATTGTCTGTATCCACTCTCCCGAATTGTTGTGATTATATTCAATAATTATTCGCAGTCGTTTTTGTTGTTTATCTGTGATTTTTCTTCTGAAATTCTGATTTCTTTTAAATTGTTATGCCTAAATCTGATATCTGTTCGTAATCGTTTTTGTTATTTATCTGTGATTTTTCTTCTGAAATTCTGATTTCTTCTGAATTATTATGTCTAAATCTGATATCGGTTCGTAATCGTTTTTGTTGTTTATATGTGATTTTTCTTCTGAAATTCTGAATTGTTATGTCTAAATCTGATATCTGTTCGTAATCGTTTTTGTTGTTTATCTGTGATTTTTTTCCTGAAATTCTGATTTCTTATGAATTGTTATGTCTAAATTTGATACCTGTTCGTAATCATATTTGTTATTTTTCTGTGATTTTTCTTCTGAAATTATGATTTCTTCTGAAAAATCTAATTTCTTCTAAAAATCCTGAATGCTGACTTATGTCAGTATGATTATTGTTATGAGAACCCGAATTGATTTCAGGGGATATGAGCTTATGTTAACGCTCATTGATATTGTTAATTTCTGTGTTGACCTGGGTACCTGTTTAGTGGGGGAGGCGGTATAAGGTTGGTTGAATCCTGCATGAAACATAGGCTAGTACCCAAGTGGACTAGTAATTATTTAGTACATCATGCATGTGTACACTATATGAGTTAGCCCTTGACAAACATTCATTGTACTTAGTTAGAAATATTTGTACTTGGGTTGAAATCCCCTGACAAGCCTTTATCATATTATCTGATTTGATTTCTGCTTGGGTTAAAATCCCTCGAAAAATCTTGCTGTATTTTCGAAATGAATTTCTACTCAGATTAAAATCCCTTGAGCAAGGGAAATTTTTGTGGTACTTGGAAATGCGGACTTGAAAAGGATCTTTTATTGATCGTTTTGGATCTGTTCTGATTGTTAATATTTATTTTAGTATCTATTTCTCATGAACTTTGCTCAGTTTTGGTAATTATTGAATTTTGATCGTTCGAAGTGTCTTGAAAATCACCGTCGGTTGGATTTTTCGAAGTCGTGTTATAATCTCTTTTGTAATCCTTGTACGACCTTACTGAGCTCTCAAAAGCTCACCCTTCGTTTGGCTCCCTTCTGCAGATAATGATAAGCTGTAGCAGGTTCGAGAATGGGTTAGAGTCTGCGTGAGGTTCCGGTGAGCCCATCACTACTAAGTAATGCGGCCCCTGCGTGGGTCAATACTGTCGATTCATTCATAAGGACTCGAGTTGTAAGGAACTTAGATTTTAATAGTTTAAGTTCGAGCAGCCTTGTAAGCTTGCATTTGAAGAATGTTGAGATAGCATCGGATTAGATGTTGTAAAGTATGTGTTAGTGAACAGATATGACAGGTTTGATGTGATCCGGTAGGTTAACGACTCGAGAGTTCGGGGCAGCGGAGCTCCGAATTTTCGGGGGCGTTACATCAAAAGCCTAAATTGTGTATATTTTCAATAAATACAAATTTCTAGAAAAAAATAAAATCCATTTAAAGTTGTCTTCAGGTCCAAAATAACATTTTCTCTAAAATTATTCAGATTTGCGTTTTAGGTTTTCAACTAGCCCTTAACTTGCTCATGCATAACCCAATTTAGACAATTCAAAAGCCTAAATCGTGTATCTTTTTTAGATCTAAAACTTTGTAGAAGAGTTCAAATCTGTTTGAGATTGTATTCAGGTTTGCAATAGTAATTTTCTAATTGGACAGATTCTGTTAATGGTTTTTTATGTCAAATGGATCCTCGAATCAAACAATTGGACGATCCGGACCAAGTTATGATTCCATGTCCTTGTTTTCAGTATTTTCATTTCTAAATTAGAAGAGTCTAGAGTGTTTTTCCTCCCCACGATCGGAAAAGAGTACTCAATTTAGAGTTCTAAATCTATTCGACTAGAAGAAGTTGAGTTATCATAAGAATCAAACACCGAGATCTAGGTTACCTCCCGTAGGGTCCGATCAAACTACGATAATTTTGATTCTAGTTTTTTGGACCGGATACATAGGTCATTTCACCCCTTTTGTTGAATTTAAACAAAAAATATAGGATTAGAACTAAGGTTTATTTTATTGCATGTTTACGTGTGTTTAAGGCCAAAAACCAATTGAAATGAAGTAGCTAGAGACAGAAAGAGTATGGTGGGTGTCTAACATCTTCCCACTGTATAACTTACTCCCCAAATTCATTTCTTTATTTTCACTAGATTAATACTCCTTTGAGCATTTTAGAGTCATTTTTGAGGTTTTTCTTATTTTCCTTTGTTTAATTAAATAAGATGGCAACTCCTAAAATCTTAGATCCTATTTTTTGAGGCCCCACAGGGATTTTCCAATGCGATTTGCTACAGTGACGACTCTGTTAGGGACTAAAAACTAAGAGAAATAGACTTGAAAATTTTTTGATTGCCTTTTGGCCTTTTTGTATTTCCTTTCTGGTGTAGAACATGTGCAGTGTGCTATCATTATGGTCTTTGTGCTCTTATTGCATTCCTCACACACGAGTATATTTTTCCTTAACACACCTATTTGAGGGTAACGTTTGAAACCCTTGAACTTCCTAGTTATGAGACGAATTCTACTATACCCTCAGATCCAAGGACTCGTAATAAAGAGACCTCCTGGCTTCTTGGTATATTAAATAACCTGTAGACGTGCTGATGCCCACCCATTATTAACTACCTTAGCTACTTGTGGGAGGTATATGGTACAAGTCGAGCATATGGAGTGACCCTACACCGGCATTGAGAGAGAAACCACACACTCAGACCATTTCAGGGTTCTACCCTTTTTGGGAGAATGCCTGCCCTGGCCTATGGAATATTGGTAGGCAAACATCCAATATTCTATAAGTTAGCTGGTAATCTCAGAAAAAGGGGAGACTCTCACTAGCTGGCCAATTTTTCGCGCTCCTAAATAGTAAATGTTATACTTGTAAATTTGAATTGGCTAGTTTATACCCTAGACCTTCCAAGGCATTGACCACCTGGCCTATAAACCAAAAGGCTATCAAACGTCTAGTCAGAATCCTAACCTTCCCATAAAATTATCCAAAACTTTCAACCCATTAACCGACCGGCCGATTAACCCACGAGGTTACCGAATGGTTAGTCAAACGCTAACCTTCCTATCGTTTTTTGGAGGTCCAAAACTAACATACTGACCAACCGACCGGTTAACCCAAAAGGTGACGGAATGGTTACTGTTAGCCCTATGGTTGGATAACCTAGGCTTACATCTTGTTTTGATGATAACTACACATTGATTATGTTCTAATGTGTGTTTTGAGTGGATTCTTAGTAGATATATACATGACACTCATGAAGACACATTTGAGAAGTTGGATAGATGGATTGAAGCCAAAGAAGCTTAAAGTTATAGTGGACATACTATGGAAGCTTCATCAAGTCCTATGTCAAAGAGCAAGAAAGAATGCAAAGGCTAAGTTACTACGATTATGATTGGTCTTTACTATTATGTAACTAGTCTTGGTTTGATGGTTGGATTGATGACTATGACCTAAAAAGACCTTAGGACACCTTGTGCATTGCATGTGAGTTCATAACCTTTCACACAAGTGTGGTTCTTAAAAATGAGTGAACTTTGGAGCTCACTCAGATTTTCTCAAAACCTATTTTGGTGCCAATCTTTTCATATCTTGATAAAACTTTTCATTAGCTTTCCAACGCAAAAAACGGCACCTCAATCCGATTTTTCTAGAGAAAGTTATGCCCAAAATAGGAAAGGGGGTTCCGTGAGGTAGCTGATAGGCAGTAGGGTAATACAGTCGACTTATTTGATAGCAGTCGACTGCATTCCAATGCAGTCGACTGCATTGCATTGGTCAAAATTCAGCTCCAACGGCTATTTTTTAGGACAAAACTCCAACGGCTATTTTAGAGGGATTACAGTCGACTGCATTGGTAATACAGTCGACTGCAATGACAGTTTTGCTCACTTTAAGCCTCTAACGGCTATATTTCATTTGCTCTCTATATAAATGCTTTGGGGCTTCATCATACACCATGGAAACCACATTCTAAGCCTCCATTCATTAGAGAAACATCAAGGCTCATAGATTAAACTTTTCTCTCTTCATCTTCATGATTTTACATCATTAAAGAGAGCATCTTTGTGAGCAATTCTTTGATTGAGAGTGAGCATTCTTCAAGTCATCAATTCTCTCATCTCTCTATTGTACTAGAGCTTCATTTGTACTCATTTCCTTTCAAGAAGGTTTCTTTGTACACAATTGATCTTTGTAAAAGGATTGTGATCAAGGCTTGGGTTTGTCAAGTCTTGGGTGAGCTTTGTGGATTCAAGGCTTGTGCTTGGTGTGGGGATATCACCAAGTGTTGTAAGGGTTTTGATCTTGACCCGGAAGAAGATTGTTGCTAGTGGATTCTAGTGCTCTTGCAAGGGACTTCCTTGAAGAGGTGGATGTAGGCTTGAGGGTAGTTCAAGCCGAACCATTTAAATCTCCTTGTCAAGTATCTCTAACTCAATCTCTTTACTTATTGCTCTTTAATTGTTTGAGATTGTTTAGTTAGCATCTTCATTGAATTATTACTTAGTTTGATTGAGATTTATGATTGTGCTTAGTTTAAATTCCAAACCTTTAACCTACTGACTAACTGGCCAGTTAACCTGCAAGCTTAACTAGACGGTTAGTTAGTACCCACTTTTTCAAACATCCTCCCAAAATTCTAGAATTTCCCACTGAACAACCGGATGGTTAACCCACAAGGTTCAATGGTCTGTTGATCAGTGCCTAATTCTTGTATAGGTATAAATTGGTTCATTTGTTGGTTTATAAAGTGGTGTGCTTATATGTGTCCCCCGATATGTGGTTATATTTTCTTCTTTAGGTCATATGTTTTTCCCGTATATCTAGGGTAGTGAAAAATCAAAAGAAAAAAATAATAGAAGAAATAAATAATGTGTATATGCCTCCTCCAATTGTGTCGTCCTATTTACTTTGTTAAGTTGTGCTTTCTTACCCTTTTATATGTAAAATAAAATTCAACTCTTAGAAGTCTCTTTAGGGTTTGAGTCAGATAGACGTTGTATCTCTATTGAGAATAGTGTCAATCCTTAGCAAGTCGAAAGCATACAAAAAACTTTTTGAGAGCAAGATGTAATTGCCCGATTTCATACTGATTGATTTCATATTGACCAATCACTTTACAAACTTAAAAAAATAATTTTGAATTTAAGCTTAGTGGTCTATACTTAAATTCAGGAAAATGTATGTCCTTTTTTGTTAGTCCATTGCACTGCAATTCCTTTTGCATGTATTATGTCCAAGGGCTCCATGTAATTCCCCTATCTTGACAGTCAGGGTCAGTGTCTTTGTTTCGTCTAAGTCTATGTTTTAAAAGCCTACTTCTTGACCTTAGTCTTCAAAAGAGTTTTTTTTTTTTGAACAACTATATATAACAATAAAAAATTAAAAGGAAACTAAATAAGATTTTGACAGTGATTTTCAGTCACGCTCATATCTTTCTAGGCTCTAAGATAGAGTCAACGTTTTTCTCTAACCTTTCACTTGTCATCTTCTTTTGAGATTTACTTCAAACTACATTTGGCTTGATCTTTTCCTCATGAGGGTATGTAGGAAATCCTCGTAAGGTGCAGCCATTTTTCAGTCCAGATATATTCAAATCAGTAAGGGGTAGTCATATACATTCCTTATTTTCCGATCCAGTTCAATGTCCAGGGGTATTTGACCCTCATTTTAGGTCAATACGTTAAAGTCACGTACATTCTTCTTTTTGAATCCGGTTTGAACTACATTTGACTTGTTCCCGTTTGGACGAGTATGTAGGAAACCTTTGTCGGGTGCAGCCATTTTCCAGTCAAAGTTAATGGTCGAGGGTATTAACCCTCAGTGCAAGATTACTACGTGAAGGTCACGTGCAGCCTTCTTTCTAATTCCAGGCTCAGAATCCAAATCCACGTCTAATAGTAGACATTTGGGATCCGGGTTGGCACGTAAGTACTGTGTACCCTCCTCTGTCATGTCCTCATCCTGTCTAGGACCCAGTCCCTATCCAGATTCGTATTCGGGGTAGAAACACTCAACTTATGTCATCATGCAGATAACATACCTTTCTCTATCCAGTCCCAGTCATATTCCAAGTCCATGTTAGAAGGTGAAAATCCTCAATTTAGGATGACACGCGGATATCAATTACCTTCCTCTGTTCAATCCCCTACCAACCATTTCAATGCGTTGTTGGATCCGAATCTGTTCCTAAGCGATCAACCACTTCGAGGCATTGTTGGCTCCGACTCTTAGGTTCACCTTTTATGGCTAAGCAACCAATCGTCGTTATAATTGGCTCTGACTCTTAGTCATAAGCCTTTAGTATGTCTAGACGACCAATGGTCATTACTAATGGCTCTAGCTTCTAAATATGTTTTTTTTTCACATTCTTATACAAACAATAGTCATTATTTATTGGCTTCGGTTTCCAGGGGTATTTCCATGGGTAAAAGACTAATCGTAGTTATTCTTGACGCTGGCTCTCTTTTAGTCATAAGCCTTCAGTGTGTCTAGACGACCAATCGTCATTACTGGCTCCAACTTGTAGATACACTTTCTCCATGTTCCTAAATGACCAATCATCATTATTATAAGCTCCTGCTCTTAGTCATAATCCTTCAGTGTGTCTTGGCTCCAGCTTCTAAATGCACTTCTTTCCATACTCCCAGACAACCAATTGTCATTACCATTGACTCCGGCTTCTAAAGGTATGTCCTTATGGCTAAGTGACAAATCAAAATTACTATTGGCTATGGCTCTTAGTCAAAAGCCTTCAATGTGTCTAGACTACCAATTGTTGTTACCGCTAGCTCCTAATTTTATATGTGCTTTCCTCTTCATGTTTAAGCGACCAATTGTCGTTACTGTTGGCTCCAACTCTTAGACATGACTTTTCAATATTATTAGATGATCAATTGTCGTTATCATTGCTTTTGGCTTTTAGGAATATGCCCCTCGTCTGGTGACCAATCATTGTTACTATTAGCTCCAACCCAGTATATAGTTCGAATACACTTTCTCTATTGGTATTAAATGACAACCAATTATTGTTACCGTTGATTCTAGCTTCTGACAATATTCCCAGTCTCTACGAACTACGTTGGTGTGATTCCTTTTTTAAGGATATGTAGGAAACCTTGCAAAGGTTCGACCTTATACATGTGTGAGTCTTTGAGTCAGTCTTAGGTCTTGTGGTCTTTTCCGTATTTATACTACAAAAATGTGTTATCTATGGTGATGTTTGCCCTCATGCATGATCCCTTATCGTGGGGCTCTCTACATATCCCATTTTTGTAGTCTTTTTATTTAGTAAATAATTATTGGGTTTTATTTTATATTAACTCTATTATTATTATAGGTTTAGGCCTTGTAATATATAATTCCGATGATTCACTTAAGCACAATCCATGTTGAGTCCAGTGCAATTAGCAGTATTGTCTAGTTACGTTTAACCAAGGTTAGGGTTCTTTACCTCTATAAAAAAAATGGTCATTTGGCTGATTAGAAGGAGAAGGAAAAACCCTAGGAGAAGGATAACTAGGTTACAAACTTTCACCGGCCATAATCTTCTCATACAATACCTGATTTAGGAGTCCAGTCCAGTTAGGTTTAAACAAGGCGAGAGCTTTTTACCTCTATAAACAAGGGGTCATTTGGCTTATTAGAAGAGGGAGGAAAAAACCTAGGAAAAGTGTGGCCAGGTTAGAAATTTTGACCAGCCATAATCTGCTCATACAATACACATTTTAAGCGATTCAATGTCGCAGATCGTGTATCTTTCCAAGAGCTACAATTTCATAAAATAGGTCAAATCCATTAGAGTTCGTCTTCAGGCTCAAATTCATGTTTTTCTATTATGTGGATTCTTTTTCTGGGGTTTTCATTGTCTGACTTTAACATAATCATATAATATTTGATTTAGGTGATTCAAAATCCTAAATCGTGTATCTTTTCAAGAGCTACAACTTTGTAGAAGAAGTCAAATCCATTCAAGGTCTTCTTCAGGTCCAAAATAATTTTTTTTTTAAATCGGACAGATTTCCTTTCGAGGTTTTTGACTAGCCCTAACTTGCTCATTCTGATATCCAATTTAGGTGATTCAAAAGCATAAATCCGTGTATCTTTTTGGGATCTACAACTCTGTAGAAGGAGTCAAATTTGTTTGAGATCATGTTCAGGTCCGAAATAGCAAATTTCTAATCGGGTAGATTGTTGTTCTTGGTTTTTTATGTCAACCCGATTCTCGAATCAAACAATTGGACGATCCGGAGCATGGTATGATTCTATATCCTTGTTTTTAGTATTTCCATTCCTAAATCAGAAGAGTCTAGATTGTTTCCTCTCCTCACGACAAGATCTTGCTTAAAATACAAAATTTTAATTCAAAGTCTTTCAATTTGTTTAAAATTCTAGACCATTAGAAGAATAGTCAATTTAAAGTTCTACGTCCATTCAACTAAAAGAAGTCAAGTCATTATATGAGTCAAAGACCGACATCTTGGTCGCCTCCCGTAGGGTCTGGTCGAACTACGATGGTTTTGATTCTGGTTCTTCCGACCTGATACGTAGGTCATTTGACCCCTGCTATCCAATTCAAACCAAAAATTAAGATTAGTTTGTTTTATTGCATACATATTTGCATCTTTACGTGCCTTTAAGGCCAAAAGCCAATAGAAATGAAGTAGAGACCGAAAGGGTATTCTATAACTTAGTCCCCGAACCTATTTCTTTATTTTCAATAGATTAGTAGTCGTTTGGACATTATAGAGTCATTTTTTAGGTTTTTTTATTTTTTTCTATTTAGTTAAATATGATGGCAACTCCTAAAATCCTTAAGTCCCATTTTCTAGGGTCTCGCAGGGATTTTTTCAACGTAGTTCGCTACAGTATCACCTACAAAATCTTATGTAAACGAGTGAAAGGGAAGCCTAAACCAGTTCGCATACTTGTCTTGATAGATAGCCATTTGGCCGCCTGTCCTCAAATTGATCGGCTCCCCTTCATGGGTAGCCTAGATTCTACAGAGTTGGCTATCCTAAAATGGTCTTTCCAGACCTTAATATCAGAAAAGTATGCACGGCTATCCAGGAGATCAGCATGAAATAAGGAATGGTCGACATTGGCTTGTATCAGCTGTTCAGCCCTATCCTCGTCAGGCTCATCCACATATTGGCAAGTACGTAGAAAAGGAATGGGGGCAGTAGACTTGATCATCACCCTCAGTGGCATGAGACTCGCAAATAGGAGATGCCCTAGAATGAGACATTTGAAGGATCAAAAAGAAGAGATTTTGGAATAAAAAGAAGAACACCTACTTGTTCTTCGAAACAATTGAGAAAACGAAGGAGAACTCATATCTTCAATGGTGCTATGACGTGTTCTGATCATCATTTCTCCCTTACTCAACTTGAATACCTTTTGCACAAATATTCTCAAGTGAGAAAAAAAGAGAGACCTCAACTCACTCCTTTTCTTAACCACCCAACGGTCAAACTAATACACGAAGTACGAAACATTACACATGAGCAATTAATGCTTCTTCGACATTTACCCTTTCGACCAAGTAGATAAATGGATTATATGTTCGGCCAGTCGAGCATAAGTACAACTTAGTCTTCTGTGTGTTTTAATAAAATAATTAGTCATGCTCTTGCACTTAACGGATCATGCTTTATCACAATGGGCCCTTGTACCCATAAGTTACCCGACGGTCCAGTATGAGCCAACAAACCATGTGTCCTCCTGCTTCAGACCGCATGCCATTAAGCATGACTTGTACAGTGCCCATTTGCTGAAGTTTGTTTTTCCATGACGACTGTGCATTTAAGCTTAGTGGGTCCTTCACCCATAGATTTTTATGCTCCTCCAAAATGAGTACAACGACAATGCATCCTCTAGTTCCAGGGGTCTGGCAACCTTTAGCCTGCTCTGCTCGTCCAAGACGAGTGGGAAGATTACGCGTCTTAGCCTAAAGGATATCTCTTTCTACTCAACCAGCCGAGCAAACACGTTTCTTTGCTAATTGCTCGGGCAGATGAGCAGGCGTGGCATTACAAAATTTAAAATTAAATAAGAAAATGATATTGTTGACATAAGAAGTTTACCTACGATTTTCAAGAAATGCAAAAGAAAAGAAATAAACACGATACAGATAAATTGCAGCTTTGTCCTTTATATTTAAGCCTAGTTAGATCACCCCCGCTATTCAACGAGGCCCAAAGATACAGGATGGAAACTGTAATATACCCAAATGCTGTCCAGAAAAGTGAGTTGGATCACCCCCGCTATTTTGTTCATGCCTACTTTTTATTCGCTAGGGCTTGGTAGTTTTTATAATCCTTCCATCTTATACAGCTAAAGTTGTATTCCTCTAGTAATTACTTGAATACCACTGAAGCTTAGGAGCCTATAGCTACACGTTTCTTAAATCATGCCAAGAGGTGGCAAAATGGGCGGGTGGCTCGAGTTTGGGTGTTAGTATAACAAGTTAGGTATAAACGGGTAGTCCACCAGTTTTCACTCATTTAGTGATGGGTCAACTGGTTCCTTTTTTAAGTTGGTTGGCTCAACCTACTACTTAAGCAATGAGCAGCATCCAATTTTTACCAAAATAGACTGTTTAGAATCAAGCCAATTAATCTTCATCGATGGCTTAAACATAACCACCGCCATACCTACAGTCGCCGCCACCATATTCATAACAACCACCATAATAACGCCATAGCAATCGCAACCCCCACCATTCCACCATCAAACATATTTACATCTACCACTATTGCCTGCCACATTGTTACCGCCATCACACCAACAACAGCCAACTGTTCATCGTCAGCTTATTCAAATCCATGGTCATCGCCCCACCACACTGTTACTGCCACCACCCCTATAACAACCACCAATTTGCATGCTACTACCACATCCAACAACCACCATTTCTGAGTTAAACAGGACAAGGTGAATATTAATAATCCTTCACCCCAAAGCCATAGATCTATTCTAAATGTGAACCAAGATGGCTCTAATTGAAAGATCTAGCTCCATTCATTGTCTGAATATTTGAAAGATGAAGACCTCAAATGTCTGTAGTGATGTTGTCGTGGTGGTGCTCGGTTGTGTGCAATAGTTATGACAATGTGACTAACGCGATAGAGTTGGAACAACGACGACAGGTTAGGATGGCTGGTCCATCGTTTGGCTGAGAAAATGGCTCACTTGTGGAGATGTTCACTCAATGGGCATCTAATTACGACCATTTAAACCCATGAGTTGTTGGGTTATGAAAATTACTTATCCACTCAGACCCAATTACTTAACGAGTGGATTTGGGTGACTTTAAAGTTGGGCGGCGCCGGGGGGGGTCTACACCGACTAATGAGTTTGGCTTATGATTGCCACACTAATCATTCTGGTAATTTTGAAAATGGCATTGTCGATTTGCCCCAAATTTTCCCAAGCGATAATAATGGGTTGTGTTTTATCGCATACTTCCTCCATGTTTCCTTTTGATACCAAAACTATTTGGAAAGATCAGTAGTGGTTATGAATTGCCTCATAATTTCTGGATGAAAGTGATGTGTATTAAAATGTATGGTCTGCATCTTCAAATTCACATTTAAGTTTTTCAAAACTAGCATTAAACTTGTATGATGCTAGGGAAAAGAAGATAGTACCTGGCATACAAACATGTCATAAATAGTATATCTATAGTTAAGTCTGACATCAATCAAATTCCAACTAATAGATGGAGCTGTTACCTTTGCTATTTTAAGCGATGTATGTTATATTTGGATAGTGGTAGTTTCAGGTTCTTAAACAGTCATGACACATTTCTACTTTACTAGATGAAGTTCTTATTGTTTTTCTCTGGGTTCCCTATTGACTCTTTCAAATTCATCATGACTAGATCCCCCGAGGTTCTTAAACAATGCTTGACCACAAGCTTTGGGTAATCTCTCAATGTGTTTATCATGTCTATCCTTTGTAGTTGTCATTTCCATCACCCCTGTAATGATGTTATCAAAATAT
The DNA here is from genome assembly GCA_033070095.1 of Escallonia herrerae. NCBI lineage: Eukaryota > Viridiplantae > Streptophyta > Magnoliopsida > Escalloniales > Escalloniaceae > Escallonia > Escallonia herrerae. The sequence goes on from JAVXUP010000358.1 coordinate 497,182, forward strand.
TCATTCCAAGAGTTGTACTTGTCATTTCCATCACCCTTGTAATGATATTATCAAAATATTCAATCTAACAGTCTTGGATTCATGAAAATCTTGATCGTAAGATAAGTCTCCCGCACCAGAGAAAATGCCCCTTTACGTATCAATAATCTATTTTGTGGCCCAAACTGTGCAATATGCTGCAAATAAGAATTGCACAACATGAAGTAATATTGAAATCACAAAATTCTGCCATCAATAATTTAGATTTTCAATCCATGGTAGTACCATATCAAATGATACAACTTTTTCTTGATTAGGAATAAAAAAAGCTATTGTCTAATAACAAAATTTCTTGTCTATTCCTTCATTTGCTGGACTTTTTGAATTAAGAAAATTTGCACACAATATCCCATGGTTTGGCCGATTTGCAAAAAGCCCCTTAGGCTAGAAAATTTGCAAAGGAACACCTGAGGTACCAATTATGTTGCAAACCTTAAAAAATCATCAAAATTAACAGCATGCGATGCTCATGCACCCGACACTAGGAATGGCAATGGGACGGGTCGGATGTGGATCGTATGAAAATCCGAACCCGCCCCAGTAGTACTTATACAATGTTTCGCCCTGCCCTACCATCGGGTCAAGGGAGGAGAATACCATCCCCGATCCGGTGGTTTTTTACAAAATCCGATCCCGCCCCGATCTCCCCAAGCAATCTACAGAACTATATTGCAAAAAAGGAAGTAAAACAAAAATCAAATTAATGTACAAATTCCCTAAAGACTTCAGAACTAGATTCATCGACAACACGAATTTAAGATTGTGGAGCTGGTGGATGAACTTCAAAACTATTTAAATTGTTACTGTTTGGTTTGCCACCTGAAGAATGAAGATCAAGAGAATCAATCATTGGAGTTTCAAAAGTAGCACTATCCTTAAAATCTGACATTGGAAAGGTAGATTGATTAACAGATTCATTCTCGATTCCACCAACAGGTTCATGCTTGACGGATTTTCCATATACATTTACTCTAGAAATAGACTCATCAGCAACACTGTTTGGGCTTTTCACATGAGGAGCACCAGATGGTGAAATCTTCTCTATTTTCATTCCCTTAACATAAGATTTTACATGCACATTGTAACGCCTTGAATTATTTCCCAAGCATTAATGCCAAATACATAGAGATCACATAAAATTCTACAATTATCAAAGGACTCCAAAATGATAAATCAAAGCATACACTAATAATTCCCAAATATATATATATATATATATATATATATATATATATATATCAATGTCTAACAAAATGGCCCCAAAGCTTTTATACAAGTCATGTCCGACACAGAGTTTCCAAAAATTAACCTAAATAACATCAGTACTAACTTTGAGACAAAACAGCTAACTCTTGATCGCTCAGCTAGGCCTTCAATCCAAGATCCCACCTACTGGTCACCTGAAAGGAACAACAATAAGGGAATGAGCCAAATGCCCAGTAAGGTCGCTCAAAAGCCCAATCAAACGAAAATATCTAAGAACAAAATTTCGGAAGCACCAAGGGTCTCAACGAATCGGACAATCAAACCAAATTTTGAATGTCAAACATATCTAAAAATAGAGACAGACACTAGGAAGCCATTCGGAGAGTGGTCACATACATCATCACTGACATATGAGGCCGGTTCAGAAAGTAAGATCGCGATCTCTAGCTCAACTCCCCTGAGCTAGCACATGTTTCAATCCACGTAGGTAAGTCAGACATAAGTCACATACACTGTGACATGGCTCATAGAGTTATCAAAATAAAGATTTCAATTCAACAAAAACAAATATCAGACATATCAAACAATATACAGAGTTTATGAAATAATGACAATCTCTAAAACAAATGATATCAACATCGCGAATTCTAAGATCAAGCGAATTCGATAGAAATTGAATTTCACAATTCATAACATTGAGAACAGGATATTCATAGTAAAACTCAAAGCAAATAGGAGAAAAAGAATCACTTAACTCAATTCAAAGAAATTCGGATTTCAAAAAGAAACTAAGGACTTACATAAGCGATTGGTCCATCGCTGATTTGAATTTTGAAAATAAATCCTTACCTTAGCCAAGCTTTTGAGAGATATAAATCATTAAGCTCCACCTTAGAACTTCCAAAGCCCTCTCTCTCTCTCTCTCTCAATGGAAGAAGAAATAGAAAACGGCCAAAAATGAAATAAAACACTATTTATATGGGACAAAAAAAATTAAGTTTTCATTCGACTGAAACTAGTTTGCATTCGACCAAATTCGACAGTGGTGAAAATGGTTCAAAAATATTTTTTTTTCAATTCGACCGAAAACTCTTTAAGTCGACCGAAAACTTCAGTAACCAATTCTATGAAATTTAAATGCTTTTCGGTCGAAGCAAAACTCATTTTCATTCGACTGAAACAGTTTTCATTCGAATGAAAACTTTTTCATTCGATTGAAAACTTCAGAAACTTTCTCATCAAAATTTTAAATACTTTACATTCGAAGCTAAACTATTTTTAGTCGATCGAATCCTTCAGACTCCAAAACTTTAACATTAAATAGTTTTGAGTCGAATGAAACTACTTCCATTCGACCGAAAATTTCGGAAACAATAAAAAAAATCATTTTCTCAATATCTCAAAAAGACCGCAAGCTTATCTACTTAAAATAATAATAAAATTGCACAATGAGAGAAAAAAAAGAAAATTTTTGAGGTATTACATTCTCCCCTCCTCAAAAGAATTCCGTCCTCGGAATTTAAAGCGTACCTTAAATGTCAAAAAGGTGAGGGTGCTTTTTACGCATAGCTTCCTCATGCTCCCAAGTGGCTTCTTCAATTTCGTGATTCCGCCACAAAATCTTAACTAACAGAATGACTTTTGTCCTTAACACCTGGTCGCGACGGTCTAGAATCTCTACCAGTTGCTCTTCGTAGGAAAGATCCTCCCTGAACTGATAAAGGCTCGTATGGCACAATGTGCTTCGGATCGTAAACATATTTCCTCAAATTTGAAACATGGAAAACATTATGAACGAGCGAAAGCTCTGGCGGTAATGCAATTCTATAAGCCACCAGACCTATTCTTTTTAAAACCTCGAACGGGCCAACAAACCTAGGGCTAAGCTTGCCCTTCGTATCGTAATGCATCACCCCCTTCCAAGGTGAAACCCTTAAAAACACGTGATCACCCACCTCAAATTCAAGTTTGCGACAACGATTTGACGTATAACTACGCTATTTGTCTTGAGCCGCCTTGAGACGTTCTTGAATCAAATCAACTTTTTGAGTGGTCATTTGCACCAATTCTGGTCCCAATAACCGTATCTCTCCTACTTCATCCCAACATAGTGGTGTCCTACATCTCCGTCCGTATAATGCCTCAAATGGTGCCATCTTCATACTTGCCTGATAGTTGTTGTTATAGGTGAATTCAAGCAAAGGCAAATGACTATGCCAACTCCCACCAACGTCTAGCGCGCAAGCTCTCAACATATTTTCTAATGTCTGAATGGTACGTTCGGACTGTCCATCTATCTACGGATAATAAGCAGTGTTAAAACGAATGTCAGTGCCCATAGAATTCTGAAAGCTCATCCAAAACATCAAAGCAAAATATGGATCTCGATCTGACACTATAGATAATGGTACACCATGCAACCTCACAATCTCATCAATATATAATCGAACTAATTCTGATAAGGGTGCTGTTGATTGGATCGGAAGGAAATGTGCAATCTTAGTCAACCTATCAAAGATAACCCAAATGGTGTCAAAACCCTTGACTGTCCTCGATAAGCCTCCCACAAAATCGGTAGTTACATGCTCCCACTTCCACTGCGGAATCTCAAGTGGTTGAAGCAGTTCGCTAGGCTTCTGATGCTCCATCTTCACTTTCCGGCAAACTAAACAATGAGAGGCAAATTCTACTATATCTGATTTCATGCCGCTCCACCAGAAATGCTCTCTAAGGTCATGATACATTCTTGTCCCTCCCGGGTGGATAAAGAAACCAGAACTATGAGCCGCGAACAGTAACTCCCTCCTCAAGGATAAATCAGCTGACACACAAAGTCTAATATGGAACCAAATCACACCATGCTCGTCAATTCTGAACTCATATTGCTTCCCACTGTTAATGTTCTCAATGATGTGAGCTATACCCAAATCTCCATCTTAGGCTTCCTTGATCATGTTGATCAAAATAGGTTGTACCTGTAATGCTGCTAAATATTCTCCACCATCTTGCCATCTAATCTCAAGATCCAAGTTCATCATATCCTCCAACAGTTGAGGTTGACAAGTGATTAGTGATGCTAAGTTTCCACTGCTCTTCCTACTGAGTGCGTCCGCTACAACATTCACCTTAACAGGGTGATAATGAATCGTGCAGTCATTGTCTTTCAAAAGTTCCAACCAATGCCGATGTCTCATGTTCAGCTCCCTTTGGATGAAAATATACTTAAGGCTTTTATGATCAGTGTAAATCTCACAAGTCTCACCATACAAGTAATGCCTCCATATCTTCAAAGTAAAAATCACTGCCGCTAACTTAAGATCATGAGTGGGATAGTTCTCTTCATAGGGTTTAAGCTGTCTAGAAGCATAAGCAATCACCTTACCATGTTGCATCAAAAAACAATCTAAGCCCTTCTTTGAGGCATCACTATAAATCATAAAACCTTCGAAACCAGATGGTAAGGTCAATACCGATGCAGACACCAACCTTTCTTTTAGTTCTTAGAAACTAGCTTTGCACTCCTCGCTCCAAACAAACCGAGTGTTCTTCTTAGTCAACTGAGTCAAAGGCACAACAATTTTTGAAAAACCTTCAACAAATCGATGATAGTAGCCAGCCAATCCCAAAAAGCTCCTTACTTCCGTGACAGTGCTAGGTCTTTGCCACTCAGTTATCACCGCAATCTTAGAAGGGTCAACAGTTATTCTGTCCTTAAACACCACATGCCCTAGAAATGCAACATGTTCAAGCCAAAACTCACATTTCAAAAACTTAGCATACAACTTATTATCTTTCAAAGTCTGCAAGATAATCTGCAAATGCTCATGATGCTCCTCATCCGACGTAGAGTACACCAAAATATCGTCAATAACAACAATAACGAATTGATCCAAATACCGTCTAAACACACGGTTCATCAAATCCATAAAAGAAGCAGGGGCATTAGTCAGCCCGAAAGGCATTACCAGAAACTCATAATGACCATAATGAGTCCTAAACGCGGTCTTTGGTACATCCTCCGCCTTAACTTTCAGCTGATAATATCCGGAACGCAAATCTATTTTCAAGAAATACCTCGCTCCCTGAAGTTGGTCAAACAAATCATCTATTCGCGGCAATAGATATTTATTACGGATGGTGATTTTATTCAACTCACGATAATCAATGCAAAGTCTCAATGTACCATCCTTCTTTTTAACGAATAAGACAGGGGCACCCCAAGGTGACACACTCGGGCAAATAAACCCCTTATCAAGTAGCTCTTGAAGCTATTCCTTTAACTCCTTCATCTCTGAAGGCGCCATTCGATATGAAGCCTTAGATATAGGTGCCACACTGGGCATTAAATCAATTGTGAATTCCATCTCACGATTAATGGGTTTTCCGGGCAACTCCTCAAGGAACACCTCAGAAAAGTCACAGACGACTGGTACTTATGATATTTCAAGACCTTCACGACTAGTATCATAGATGTGTGAAATGTAACCCCTACAACCTTACAAAGCATGCGGCGAGCCGCAATAGCTGAGATAATCGACAACCTACTAGGTTTTGAACCCTTAAACTCAAATTCAGACAAATCAGATAAACAAAAACGAACTCGCTTCTCAAAGCAGTCAACTAAGGCGTGATAGGATGCCAACCAATCCATACCCAAAATCACATCAAAATCACAGATATCTAAAGGAATTAGGTCCCCCAGAAGGTCCCTATCACATATGCAGATCTTACAATTTCTCAATACTGAATTAACTATCACAGAATCTCCAACTGGAGTACCAACAGACAACTCATAATCAAGACACTCGGGTCTAACCCCAAGTCGACGTGCAAACGAAGGAGAGACAAAAGAAGGTGTGGCACCAGAGTCAAACAATACATGTGCATCAATTGAGTCAATTTGAATCTTACCTACAACCACATCCTTTGAACCTGATGCATCCTTAGCTGTCATGTTGAATATCCTGCCAGTAGCCTTAGGTTTCTGCCCTTCTACTGACTGACTTGTACTCTGTCTTGGGCCCGAAGTTATACTCGCTACAACTGAACCTTGTGGGCCAGATTGCCCAAACACTAGAATAGGATAATCCTGGATACGGTGACCCCTTTGGCCACACCTGAAACACACTCACGTATCCCAATGGCAACTCTGACTACCATGTCGCTTGTTGCACCTCGGACAAATAGAATCAGAATCTATAGATGGAGGCCTTTGAACAAAGTTCTAGCTAAAATTCCTACTCAAATTACCTTGAGCTTGACCCTGCCTCTGACCTTGGTCCCTCTTACCAACAGCAGTCGACGAAGCTGCCTATTTTTGCTTCCCATCACTTTGTGCTGTGTGTGAATGGGATAGCTCCGAACGATCTCTCTTGCCTGCCCTGGCGTCCTTCCTCTCTCTGAAATCTCTTGCCTCAGATTCAATAGTCTTCGTAATGTCCACACTGAACATAGGTCTCTATCGGGACTGGAATAATACGCTGTCTAATGTTAGACTTAAGACCCCAAGTGAACATCTGTACTCAATCCTTTTCATTAGCCACCAATTGCTTACCATAATGAGATAGTCGTGTAAACTTTACTTCATATTCGGCGACGCTCTCGTTATCCTCTTGCCTCAGATTAAGAAAATCAATATACATCTATTCTTTTACGCTCCTAGGAAAGTAGCGATCAAAGAACAAAACCTTGAACTGATCCCATGTCATCGCCCTATGTTGTTCCACCGTCTTACTATCCTCGATCATTTTCCAATAATGGTTTGCCTCCCCATCTAGCTTATACACTGTGAATTTTATATTTTCCGCATCGGTGCAACCATAGGCCTAAACACATTTTCAAGTCGAGAAATCCACTTCTCCGCTACAATCGGATCGTCAGTTCCTCCAAAAGGTTCTACATTTTCTTATCAAACTGTTCTAATAAGCTACGGGTCTGAGTCTGCCCGTGATTCGAATTCGGTGGTGGGTAAGGTTGATTCTGTTGATTTAACTGAGCTTGTTGATTGGGCAGTAATTGAGTCAACTGAGCTTGCAGAGCTGCCAGAAGGGTCAGAAGGTCTGGTGGATTTTCGTTCTCGGTGACATTCGGTTGCTCCATATTCCGATTGCGGGTTCGTCTATTATTATGACTACTTGACATTACTACAAAAGAAAACTAGGATCAGATACTAACTGAAATATCACACTTAATCTACCCATCTCATAACTTATCAAATCCTAAGCATGAGTCTACAGAATCTCATAACCTAAGCTCTGATACCAACTGTAACGCCCCGAATTATTTCCAGAGCGTTAATGCCGAATACACAGAGATCACATAAAATCCTATAATTATCAAAGGACTCCAAAATGGTAAATCAGAGCATACACTAACAATTTCCAATATATATATATATATATATATATATATATATATATATATATATATATATATATATATATATATATATATATATATATATCAATGTCTAACAAAATGGCCCCAAAGCTTTTATACAAGTCATGTCCGACACAGAGTTTCCAAAAATTAACCTAAATAACATCAGTACTAACTTTGAGACAAAGCAGCTAACTCTTGATCACTCAACTAGCCCTTCAATCCAAGATCCCACCTACTGGTCACCTGAAAGGAACAACAATAAGGGAATGAGCCAAATGCCCTGTAAGGTCGCTCAAAGGACCAATCAAACAAAAATATCTAAGAACAAAATTTTGGAAGCACAAAGGGTCTCAACGGATCGGGCAATCAAACCAGATTTTGAATGTCAAACATATCTGAAAATAGAAACAGACACTAGGGAGCCATTCAGAAAGTGGTCACATACATCATCACTGACATATGAGGCCGATTCAGAAAGTAAGATCGTGATCTCTAGCTCAACTCCCCTGAGCTAGCCCACGTTTCAATCCACGTAAGTAAGTCAGACATAAGTCACATACACTATGACATGGCTCATAGAGTTATCAAAAAAAAGATTTCAATTCAACAAAAACAAATATCAGACATGTCAAACAATATACGGAGTTTATGAAATAATGACAATCTCTAGAAATTGAATTTCACAAGTCATAACATTGAGAACAGGTTATTCATAGTAAAACTCAAAGCTAAGAGGAGAAAAGAATCACTTAACTCAATTTAAAAAAATTTGAATTTCAAAAAGAAACTAAGGACTTACATGAGCGATTGGTCCATCGTTGATTTGAATTTCAAAAATAAACCCTTACCTTAGCCAAGCTTTAGAAAGATACAAATCCTTAAGCTCTACCTTAGAACTTTTAAACTTCCAAAGCCTTCTCTCTCTCTCTCTCTCTCTCTCTCTCTCGCACGCGCGAGCAAAGGAGGAAGAAATAGAGAACCCAAAAAGGTCCAAAAATGAAATAAAACACTATTTATATGGAACAAAAAATTTTAAGTTTTCATTCAACTGAAACTAGTTTGCATTCGACCGAATCCGACAGTAGTGAAAATGGTTCACAATTCTTTTTTCAATTCGACCTAAAAATAAGTTTTAATTCGACTTAAAACATTTAAGTCAAATTAAAACCTTTTTGAGTCGACTAAAAACATTTTGAATCGAATTAAAAAAAATTAAAAATTTTTAAAATTTTTTTTACTCTTTAAGTGGACCGAAAACTTCAGTAACCCATTCTACGCAATTTAAATGCTTTTCGGTTGAAGCAAAACTCATTTTCATTCGATTGAAACAGTTTTCATTCGAATGAAAACTTTTTCATTCGACTGAAAACTTCAAAAACTTTCTCATCAAAATTTTGAATACTTTACATTCGAAGCTAAACTATTTTCAGTCGACCGAATTCTTCAGACTCCAAAACTTTAACATCAAATAGTTTTGAGTCGAATGAAACCACTTCCATTCGGCTGAAAATTTTAGAAACGATAAAAAAAAATCATTTTCTCAATATCTCAAAAAGACCGCTAGCTTATCTACTTAAAATAATAATAATTTTGCACAAGGAGAGAAAAAAGAAAATTTTTGGGGTATTACACACATAGTCACTTCAACAGATAAGCTTCCAAATCTTCTTCACTCTTCTGCCATCTTACTTCTTACATCAAGAATGGGTCTCGCGAAGAAGTCTAGATCTCACTATACATGTGAAAGATAAAAAAAATCACATTGAATTAGATTTGGTCTCAAGATAATTAACATTTTAACACAAAAACAATCATTAATCAAAAGTTAGATCAAATCAAACCTTCAGGGCAGCATAGTTTTCCTTATTGTGGACCTTCAGAAAATGCATCCACAGATCGGGCAGTGTATGGTGGACGGCAAGGTGGAAGTGGTCCGTGAGGGGATGATGGTGTAGGAGAGAACAGAGACGTTGACCGTCTCGGCAAAGAGAGAAGAAGAGAGCAGTGTGGTTCAACATCGCACAGAGAGAGAAGCACCGCGCAGAAACAGAAGAAGGAGAGAACATTATGGTAGGGTTTCCCTTTTACTACTTATAAGGCCAAGATAGACGGCTGTGATTGTACATTAGTTTAGGGCTAGGATTAAATGGCAACGGGGAGGGGCGGGTCGGGTGGCGGAGTAAAGTATATACCAAACCTACCCCGTACCTGCTGCGGGTTAAAAACTTAAGTACCATACCCACCCCGTGACCAGGTCAAAGTCAAAATAACCCACTCCTATCAGGGCAGGGCGGGGAGGGTATCTGTCGGGTACAGATCAACTTGCCATCCCTACCCAACACATATGTTTCCTAAATATTAATACAATCGCAGAACGACATTTCTTCTTCTCTTCCCAAGTCCTAATTTACTTCCTCACTCCAACCAACCAAATCCTAATCGCCGCTCTCATAAGCCAGCCTCATCCACCACCACCACCACCCTTCTCTGAGGCTTGAACCAACCCATTGGAGTGTCGCCACCATCAAACAACCCATAACTGTCACCGGTACCTACTCACCTAATTCTGTTGTCGCCACATGCTCTACTCAATTTTGCCGCTGCCATCGGTCCCAACTAATCCTGCTGCCACCATCAGCCCTAACTAATCTCGCTGCGTTATTACCACCCAAACTTGTTGTTATGACCAGCCCCAACCGCTCACTCTGATCGCCACCTCAGAACTGTTGTTATTGCCCCCTCATCTCATAATCACTGCCTCGTCCGCCCCGCCACCACTCAAATAAACCATAGATCTATATGCCAAAATTGAACCTTAGATCTATGTGCAAACCCTAGATCTATGAATCATCATCACAAAACTTAGAAAACCCTACATCGAATTTGATGTTAATATAGGGTTTTGCGTGGGTATGAGTCCACGTAGGTAGGCCACCCTCTCCTTGACACTTCTGTTGCACAGAAACAACAAAAGTTATCTTAAGGTTTATATATAGAGGTATTTTGCACAATTCCTTCATTCTACGTGAACCGCTGGATACAACACTTTTGCGAGTGCAGATACCTCTTTGCAAAATTTCTAATCTCAAGGGATTTTTTGCAAACTCGACCAAACCACAAGGATGTTCTATGTAATTTTTCCTTTGAATTTTGACCAAGAGGATACCTGTGGAAACACAATTTTGAGTCGGATTACATGAAATTAGTTAAAATAAATTATTGGTTGCGAACTTGATTTTAGTGTGGTTAGTGCAGTTTTTATTTTACGTTCTTTGTTCATGTAATTTGAAATGCAAAAAAGAACATAGTTAATAAATACGGTAAACAAAAAAATAACAAATTCACACTTGGAATTTTATTTTCTCAAAAAAAAAATTGTACCTGGGATTTTCTTTTGGAGCGAAACTCAATCGTTTACTCTCAGAAATTCCTATATTTGCTTGTAATACATAATCGAGTAGCAATTAATTTTCTTACTTTATTTCTTATTAAGGTATATTAAGACTTGAATATCCACCCTTCAAGTAATATGCACAAACAAAACCTGACATTATAATTTGTACATAGATCGTGAGGAGTGACAATAGCATTCGATATAGGATAGGCCTGAATTCACACATCTTTTTGTTATATTACACCTTTTAGCCAACAAAAGATGAATTAACAATATGATTCAGCCCTTAATCAACAACATAGATGTGAATTTACTCACAAAAAATATAGTATTGGCCTTGTCTCCATATATCACCAAAAGTATTCAATGATATCTAATGAGACTAGATTATGGCTCTGTTTGGTAATCATTATTTTTTCAGTTTTTTCTCCAATTTTTTAAACTAGAGAAAATAAATTCGTTTGGCACACATTTTTATTTTTTTTCCTTCAGTTTTAAAAATCAATTTTAAAAACGGGACTATTTTTTAAAACTCCAAAAATGAGATTTCGGTTTTCAGTTTTGATTTTTATTTTGAGACCACCACTACCACCGCCGGTGACCGGCAGCCTCCTCCGACGATCGGCCACCTGTAGCCACCAACCACCGCCAGTCGCCGGCCACCACCATGCCCTGTCAGCTCTACCGCAAACCACCACCAAAGAAAAAAATTTAAAATAAAAACTGGATAATCAAACACCCATTTATTTTTATAAAAAAAATTAAACTGATTTTAATTTTAATTTTTTTAAAATAAAAAATCAAAATTGAAAGTGTTACCAAAAGCTACATGTTTTTCTATCTATTTTTCTTTTGCCCATGAAATGCTAGATTTTGTTTTGGCCATAACCAATCAAACCCATGGCCGTCAAGACAGACAGACGCCGGGATTGTTGGGAAAATGAGACTTCTGACGACACCCAATCACTTCGTGACACGTCAGTAGTTAGCATCGAGGGGACCGACCTGTATCACATAGTCAAAGCACACGTGAATGGATAGGTCACAACTTAAGTTACAACGCACAGGAAAGTAGTCTCCCAATGCTGATGAAATACTTAGTGAAGTCATAAAAACGAATATTCTTGGAATTCAAGTGTAAATCCACGGCTACAAATCTGCAAAACCAACCATTATAATTGGCTTCGGGGAGAGAGAATGTTTATTGACCAATCCTTTGGCGTTGTATGTTGTATACAGTACTATATTGTATAAGAAACCACAAGCAGCCGAGTACCCAGAGAGGGAGAGAAGGAGGGGATCAAGGGATCAACTTCAGATGGGTTCATCCAGTAAGCACTAAAACCCAGACTATCATTCCTTTTTCACGATTGGAAAATGGGTTTTGTGCGTTCTTGTTTGTTTTTTCTGGGTGGGCGCGTGCGCGCTTGTATATGGTTTCTATGTTTGTAGCTATGTTGTGTAAACGGTTTCTATGTTTGCAAATTGATCTTGAATGCTGAAATATGATCTGTTATTTTGTTGTTTGCTGGCTAAATGTCACTTGTAATAATGGAGATTGTAACCCATTAGAGCATGCCATGTAATGTCAGTGAGCTTTGGAGCATATCAACCCTTTATAGTTAGGTGGAAATGACAAATTAAAACAGGTTTATTTTAGTCTTTGTTTGCATAGAGTTACTGGGTTTATTTTAAATTCGTTCATGCCTTCTTGGAAATATGGCTTTATGGTATTGTCATACTATGGACCTCGGTTAGTGTTCATTAACTTCCATGTTTTCAAACTTAATCATTATGAATGTTTTGACCCTGCAACAATCTGAAGCCTTTTCGGTAATGTTGGGTGATTTTATCCAAATGCTGACAAAATATTTGTTTTCAAGTTGTTTTTAAAGAAACTGATATCACATTTCAGTTGTGAGCAAGAACTATTTCCAATGCCACGCAATGTAACTGAAGTTCAGTTCCAAATCTACCCTTGTGTAATCACTAATATCTGGTTATTGAGGTGATCTGAGGCGATCTGTCTTGGATTACTAGAAATTTAGTGGAAGGCTATGAATGGTGCTATTTTCGTTAATAAATTGAGGTATCTCATATTAACAACTTCTTCAATGGTGTCAGAATTTGACACCCATCGACATCAGTAAACTATGTTTCAGCTTGAGCCGTATTAACCTTGCTAGTGTGGAGAGTTTCAGATCAATCATCGACTTTAGTGTTTTAAGTGTTACTTCTGGACTGATTTCTTGTTTCGGTTTATTACAAGCCTGGGGTAATGCCCCTTGTAAGTAGTCTCTGGTTTAAATGAATACAAGGCACTATTCACCAACAAAAAAAAGGTTGGTGAAGCCTAATGAGGATAATTAAAAACATCTTGATTGTTTCGGATTCCTCGCAAGCATGTGTATCGTACTAAGAGTCATTCACCTTGTCCACAGAACATATTGAAATTTGTGAATAAATTACTAACAACAGATTCAAAAAATAAGTCATCCGGAGCTGAACCTGTATGAACCATCATTATTTATCCGGTAATTATCAAATGGATGAGCATTTGCTTTGCCTAGCCTAAACAGAAGCATCTTCAAGTATCAGGATGATATTTCATGTTGATCAAGTGGGTAGGGGATCATTGATCAGTTTGCTTTAGAGTTGGCACAGGACCTTTATGACCGACGATATTATATATGTATTGAACCACCCACCTCCACCCCCCCCCCCACCCCCCCCCCCCCCCGGCCTCTGTATTACAATGTTGTTCACCATAAGTGTTTTTGGCCACGGTTATATGCTGGTATTATTGAAAAGACTGATACTTTCAATTATCTGAAAGACTGATACTAGAACCAAATAAGAGATGTTTGATTTTTGGCTGAAAATAGCATGTTTCCTGAAACAAAGCTTTACTTAGTGAAATCTATAGTGGATATGATATCGTGCCACATGCTGCTTAGTTGAACAAGACAGATTAAAACTTAGGGGTTCCCCCTGTCAAAAAGCTTTGTCTACTATCTAATCTGATGGTGAAATTATGTAGCAAGTATAGAAGCTGATTTTGGATGAAATTGGTTACTGATTTCGTCTCGTTATGCACTTGGCAGATGTTGTCCCTTTCATTTTTCTGCTACTCCTTGTTGGATGTTCTGCAAGGCCTCTCTATCCACTCCCTAGCAGGAGGAATGATAAAAGTAAACAGCCCATACAGACTTTTCGTCCATTTAATATTGCACATCGAGGTTCAAATGGAGAAATCCCAGAAGAAACTGCTGCTGCGTACAGGGTATAGTTGTGGCATGCGCATTCTACACGTCCACATATTCTTTCCTATTCTTCTCGTATATTTGATTTAAAAAGTTTTCCTACTCATGATGAGGAGCAGTAAGAAAATACACTCAAATTTGTGAGAATCATTCTCACAGATTGCCACTTTTGTTTGTCTGTGTCAACATGCATGTAGGCTGTCGACAAGAAAAATGAAGAAGATAAAAATGATGAAAAGTAAAAGTGACGAGTTAGTAACTATATATTGCAGTAGTAGCCCTTCCCAAATCTTGTTCTCTACTATATCTTGCGTTCGAAGTTCAATAATAGTTTTATAGTTGGCCCATCGAGTTTTTCCTACTCATCTGTGTTTCCGTATGTCAAACTGATAGCTGTTGCAAAACTTGACGGTGAAATAAGAATGGGATGTTCTTCTGTTCTCTTTTGACTTGATATGTCTCCCATTTTAATATAGTTAGCATATCTCTAAACATTTGACTTACTTCCAGCGAGCTATTGAAGAGGGTGCAGACTTCATAGAAACAGATATCCTAGCCTCCAAAGATGGTGTCCTTATTTGCTTCCATGATGTTACCCTTGATGATACAACTGATATAGCAGAACACAAGGAGCTTGCAAGTAGGAAAAGGACTTACGAGGTGCAAGGGGTCAACGTAACTGGCTATTTTGTAGGTAGAGAAACTGGACATCTCATATTTTGCATTACACTTGTATAGCAATGTTAATTGATGGAAATTTGAATTGAACTTCGTGATAATGAGCGTTTTGCTCTGGAATATGTATTGTACTACTTTTTGTAGTACGATTTTATTTTTATTTTTTTTATCTTCAGAAGCTTGTCTTTTCCATGTTGTGAGAAGTTAACTCAACCGTAAATGTTTTTGCTCTTATCACATGCAGTTGATATCACACTACAAGAACTGAAGTCATTGAGGGTGAAGCAGCGATACCCTTTCCGGGATCAACAGTATAATGGTCAGTTTCTTTTCTGATAATGTATCCAAATTTGGTCTCTTTTGTGAGGTTGACAAATCTTTTTCTCTCCTTGTGACTGTCAAATTTATTTGCAATCTGATTGGGTCACCCCTAGATGGTAACTGTGTATGCTTCAACTCTCATAATACGGGGAAAAAAATCAAATTGGCAAAGTGGATCACAGATGGACCTTGCATTGGCTAATCCTCAATCCGTACGCCATACATTTTCTCCAGTCAATTAGAGTTTTGGCTACAAATAAGGACATGGTGAAGTAGCTGTTGTCAAAATAACCTAGTACTACTTATCAAAAAAGAATTAATCACCCAATAAAAAGTTTAGCCATTGGAGTTGCTAGTTTAACTTTAATCAGATTTAACGTTCAAGTACCTAAAAGCAAGCTCAACTTAGTTCATAAAGTTTGCTGAGGTGAGACATACCAAATACTTGTGCTGCTTATATGGCCTTCCTTATATCTCCTTTAAATGTGTGCTAATGGACCACCATTAAGCATGCGTTTGAAACTTTACCAATCCTAGATGGTTCACTGGCCTGGTTAGAAGATTGAAGTCCTTGTTCTCTTGGTTTCTGTGAAAACACTGCGCAATATATGTGATTATGGTATACATTCTACTTAGGGCTAGGAAGCCTGTGGTGCTTCACAATCACTAATTAAAACTGTGTTGCTTTGTGGCATGCTATGGGTAGTTATCTATTACAAACACCAACTGACAACATTTTTGCTAATATTTATTTAAATCCCTAATTAACTCATTTGTGAACATAACTCTTCTTTGTTAGTGATTGTAGGATTAATGGTTTCAATATTGCTAATTAGAACCACATTGTTTTGGAGCATGCCGCATACAACACTTCTATCAGACCCCACATATTTAACTTTAGCGGTAGGTGGAACTTATACATGGATTTGATACAAGTGTTCGACTTGGATACGTGTCTAAGTGTCGGATTAATCTATCTTTCAAAACCCAACGGCGACACAGCTTAATAATTACTATCTATTCTTGTTTTTAGTTATTCCTTAGTTTACATGGTGTTTTAAGCTACACGTATTGTTTTAGTTTAAAACTGAGATCATCTAAAAGCAATAACTAACTAAAAGAAACATTATAATATGGTGTTCTTAGTGGTATATCTTATGGGATGTGTTTGACACAAATCTCATACCCATGCCTAACTGTCAAGTGTCCGGAATGGGTACTTCACGCATTTTGAAGAGTCTATGTAACATAAGATGAAACCGATATAAGGAAGGATGAATAGGGTTTTTGAAAATTAATTGGGAATTTAAGCTAATCACAAACATGTATTTCAATCAAACCAATGAACATGCTCAACCAATATGCTAACTATTTAATGTCAAACAATTATAAAGAAATAAGTAAAGACATTGAGTCAGAGGTACTTGACAAGGAGATTCAGATAGTTCGGCTTGAACTACCATCAAGCCTAAATCTATCTTTTCAATGAAGTGCCTTGTAAGAGCACTAGAATTCACTGGCAACAATCTTTTTTCAGTCAAGATCAAACCCTTACAAACACTTTGTGATATCCCCACCCCACCCCAATTACGAAGCCTTGAATCCACAAATCTCGCTGAAGACTTGACAATCCCAAGCGTTGATCACAATTCTTTTACAATGATCAAATGCTCCATCTTAATCAAAGAATTGCTCACAGCGATGCTCTCCTTGATTATTTAAAATTATGATAATGAAGAGAAAAAAGGTTGAATCCTTAAGTCTTGATGCTTTTCTAATGAATGAAGGCTTAGAATGTGGTTTCCATGATGTATAATGCAGTTCTCCAAATGATTTTTACATGGTGGATACGAAATAAAAGCCGTGATAGAAAGATTTAGCATGAATTTTGGTAAAACTAGCGCTATACTCGAACCTGGGATATAATGCAGTCGACTAATCCCACTTTGAGAGGCATGTGGCCTCCATACAATCTACTGTATTGCAATTGTAGTCGAAGGGTATAACTTTCTGTACAAAAATCAAATTGAGGCGCCTTTTATTTATTTCTTTTTGGTGTGTTGGAAAGCTAATAAAAAGTTTTATCAAAATACTGAACAGATAAGCTCTAGAACATTTTGGACAAAATCTGAATTAGCTCCAAAGTTCACCCATTTTCGAGAAGCACGCATATTTAAATGATTGTGTAAACTCTTATGTAATACACAAGGTGTTCTAAGGTCATTCTTGGCTATAGTCGTCAATTCAAGTATCGAATTAAGACTTACATAACAGTGATCAATCACAATTTGAAATTTATTTAGTCCATGAATTCATTGTTATTCTTTGACACTAACTTGATGAAGCTTTCTTAGCATCTCCACTACAGCTGTAAGCTCCTTTGATTTCAATTCACGTATCTATTTTTTCAAATGTATCTTCATGAGTTGGTATGTATATACCTATTAAGAATCCACACAAAACATTCATTAGAACATAATCAATGTGTGGTTATCATCAATATAAGAAGTAAATTGTAAGCCTAGATTATCCAACAATAAGGCTAACAAGTACAAAACTATTTCTTTTTAATTTATTGTAGACATAATAGTCTCTGACAACAACTGTGTATTGATTTCTTTTTGATGAATTGCGCAGGAAAATTTTCTATTATTACTTTTGAAGAGTTCATTTCAATTGCACTGGATGCACCCAGAGTTGTTGGTATATATCCAGAAATGAAAAATCCAGTATTTATCAATCAGCGAGTGAGTAATCTTACCCTCCTACTCTGCAATAAAATGTGGCTTTATACGAGAAACCAAGACTTTTAAGTGTCTCGTTGATGCAATTCTCTTCATTTCATATGTTTAAACAAACCGCTACTTTCAACAGGTAAAATGGTCGGATGGTAAGAGATTTGAGGACAAATTTGTGGAGACTCTTGAGAAGTATGGGTATAAAGGTTCATATTTGTCAAAGCAATGGTTGAAGCAGCCAGCATTTATTCAGTCATTTGCCCCGACATCACTTGTATATGTATCAAACCAGACAGACCTGCCCAAAATCTTCCTGATAGATGATGTAACTATGCCAACTCAGGACACAAATCAGGTTTCATTTCTCTGCTTTAGCCTCCTGAATCACCATAGTTGGTCCTAAAACATAATAAGAATGCATTTATCATTTTGTTTACTATGAAGTTAGTACACGTTACAAATTGAACGTGTGTGGTGATAATTTGGCTGAAACATGCTATGGACAAGGACAGATGTTCCTATATTTCCTCATTCACAAATTTTGATTGCTGATTGTCTACTCTAGTATTGGTGAACCTGGACTTTTTAACTAGGAATTTCTTTTAATACCTCATTACCAATTCCCAGAATTCTTTTTACATTGTAAAAAAAGCTACTCTGATTCATATATTATTCAAGATTTTAAAGTCAACAAGTTTCTTCATCTGTTCTGCTGATTTTCCACAACCAAGAATTAAGAGGATGGTCAACTATTGAACCCCCAACCCTTGTTCTGTTGACAGATTATGTTTCTCATTATGTCCCAATGTCTGTTAATGCAATGGGAGTGGACTCATCTTAGAATTGGTTGTGGTGTCTATGCTAAGAAAGACTTGTAACCATTTGTGCAGTCATACTGGGAAATCACTTCCGACAGTTATCTTGATTTTATCAAAGATTATGTCGTTGGCATCGGACCTTGGAAGGATACAGTGATTCCTGTTGCAAATAATTATTTGCAAACACCTACTGATCTTGTTGCTAGAGCACATGCCCGTGACTTGCAGGTAAGTTCGCTCTGTATGAATGATGTGTGCATGACATTGTTGTCGATTATTTCTTCTCCAGAGTTCTTAACGTTTTCGGTGTACTTAATGCTGTACTATCACATCACGTTATAATCATTTATGCATGCTTGCGCTTGCTTAAGTCGAAATTCTTCAAATATGAGTACCTATATTCAGATTGATCGATTTTAGACCTGCTTTTGTGACTAGTTGGGTTCTGTCTTTCAGTTGCGATCACATGGCAGATCTTAAAGAGTAGTATATACACGTGATCATTAATATGCGACCACAATTTGTGGTACACTACATTTCTTATGCTTCTAGTTGTTTAATTTTGTAATGCTTTCGAAATTCTTATGCCTTCTTGGGCAGTTAAGTGCCTATTCCAGACAAGCGAAAAATATTGTACTGATGAGAAATTAAGGACAAGTTCTCCAGATGGTCAAGATTTTGACGTCCAAAAATGCCTGATTGATCCACAGAGTTTATTGGAAGTTGTGTAATTGCATCATCTGACAGTGTTTTTGGAACTCAATTTTACAACCTGATTGGAACATATATAGATTTTGAAGGCTTGTGATATTTTAAGAAGTATTGCTTATAACAACTCTTCTGTTGTCTTAAGATTTTTGGGCTATGTTTAATGCTGAGATTTTCCTGCCAGGTGCACCCATACACTTACCGGAATGAGAACCAGTTCTTACATTTTAACTTCAGTGAAGACCCATACAACGAATATGATTACTGGATAAACAAGGTAGGGGTTGATGGACTCTTCACAGATTTCACGGGCAGCCTCCATAATTTCCAGGAATGGACATCCCCTCTCTCTCCAGATGATGAAGATGCATCCAAACTACTGAAAAAAATTGCATTGATGATCTCAGAGTTTTCAAAAACATAGGAGGATTCTTTGGTTCTATAGTATTGTCCCTTAACCGTCATTTTTCAGTGTAATTACCTTACGAAGCAACATTTGTGTTTTGTTAATAACGAAGGTAGCAGTTTCAGGGTTTCCATGTTCTTGTAGAAAGTATGTGATGGAAACTTTTGGTGCATAGTTTAGATAGTCATTTGATGCATCTAACTGTTTAAGCACTTCACTTGCATGATCCTTACGCAATATTAAACACAAGTAATCTCTTCTTCATTAAAGTACTGGGAAAGTTACAGAGGCTGACTCGGTGGCATAACCACTCAAACCACAATGACTTCCAAATAGGGCCGGGACTCTCAACTTTGGATAGAACTGAAAGTGTCGTTTTAATCTCTACTGTTTATCAAAATTTCACATCAATTGTACAAAAGCACAAGGTCCTGTTACCAACATTGCAAAAAAGCTGAACTTATAGAATGTATCCGGTTCTAACGTGATCTCCACAAGAGTATTGTTTGAAATCAACATAATCACTCTGGTTGAGGTCCTCTAAGAGCATTCATTACATACAGTAAGTAGGAAGACACAAACAGAAGTTATATTATGACAGACTGATTAACTCGGAAGACAAAAAAGGTTCACTATGATAGACTGGCATATGTACACCCAAATGGAATTTCAAGTCAAAAGCATACACTAGATTGTAACTTAATTATAGAATGTGACATGCTGATGGTGCTGAATGGCTAGAAAACATATATTACAAGCACTAGTATGTAACCAAATTATCATTCCTAATCAGGATTAGACATCTTGTTTTAAGCTAGAAACTCATATCCTGAGAAAAAAGGCAAGCATATTTCCTAGACATTTTAACCATCCTACTGTGATAATTTCATCTTAGAAATTTGTTCCAGCATAAACTTGGATTCAGCTGCAAAATCAACTGGAGCAACAGCTCTGATGGTTATCCTTTGCCTTTTCTCATTGTTGTACTCCTGCGGGGTGACACTAACTCGGAAAAGGTGGGAAACCCATGTAGCTTCTTTCAATTTCAGTTGGAAATGATTTCCTTCTCCCTCCTGAGGTGGACAAAAACAACAAAGTGAATTAGAAAGAAAACCTGGAATCTTCCCCTAAGACAAGTACAAAAGTGGCAGCTACTGGCATAAGCTCTAGTTGTATGGATAGCATACTTGTGATTTCATCTTATCAAGCTCATCTGCAGAGCAACCAATAATTTTCTCAGCTTGCTCATTGAAAGCAGAAACCCAAGCTTCACCACTTGAATCAGAGAGTTCAAGCTAATATATATCTGAAAATGAGAGGGAATAAATAAAACATTGCTTGCAAAAAACAGTATTTACAGCTACAATTATAGAACATACAAAGTCCATACCTCAAACAACACTCTTCATCATTCTTCTGGCATCCCTCACCAATATCCAGATCCAATAGCCTCAGTAACTTTCTTGCTACATGTCTTACAAGCTTTGTACCACATGGTCTGATCAGGCTTGATTAAGCTTACATAGGCTCTGATGCTGAAAAACACAGGCTGCCAGGCAAAGATATTCAAAAGTTTAAGACAAGTTTCGGTTTATAAATGAAGACTTACTAACAACCTGATTCCAACCAATGCATGATGATTGCTCATTTCTTTCAACAAGTGTTCACAACAACTTAAATGTGTCGAAGGTTATGCTAACAGGCCACTTCAAACTATTAACACTTGTATTGGGAGCTTGACTAAAAAAATCTCAATAACCACGAACTTTCCAAACATTATGTGAGAACAGCTTTTCACAACAATACCTTGTCTTCACCCAGGGATGGGTTGCTGGTTATATGAGAAAGGGATACTCGGTCAGAGTACATGGATCGAGTTCCACTCTTGGTTGACAGGCTCATACCAGAGCCAATTGAAGCCATTGAAGTTTCTTTGCCTTCAGAATCATACCTGTCAACAGCATTGACATTGTGAATTGCCTGTAATGTCGAGAATGTATTATAATTGAATCACTTGCTGGATAATGTCTTACCAGGATCTTAACTTTTTCGATTCTGGTATGTCTGGATTTATCACTACAATGCTTTTGCTCAATGCCGACAATGACACACCT